>JAGFMF010011778.1:601182-741870 GCA_019455555.1 Galemys pyrenaicus
CCCGCTCTCTGTGGTGAATCCTCTCACCCCCCCACACCTCTGGCCTGTGCCCCAGTGCTTGTATGCATAAATAAATAAATCTTTAAAAAAAAAAAAATTCAGGAGACTCAACAGAGCAGTTTCTAAATGTGCACCCTGCCCTGACATTCCTCAGCGGGGGCTTTCTGGAGAACTGGTTCCAGATTTCAGTGTAGTTTCATGTCTCAGAACTTCTTTCACAACCGAGTTCCCAGGGCAAAAGCCTATGTGCAGTAAGAAAACTCACCTATCACACCTCAGGAGCGTTAAATAAAAAAGAGCTGAGTCAAGGGAATTAAGCTGGAGAGAAACAAGAGTGCACTATGCTTCAAAGCTGCAGCTGGCATGGGGCCACCGCACGGCTTTCTCCTGAGAGGCCCTGCGCTCAGAGACAGCAGTTGTCAGCACCGAGAGCAGTTAGTGCACTGGGTCACCAACATGCAGACTCCGGTCAGCTCTAGCGCCTCTCTGAGCGGCTCTAGCACACTGGACTCGACGGATACAGACTGTACAGAGATCTAGACGCTTCAGTGAGGGAACAAGGCCATGGCAATTCTCTTTAAAACTCCTCTCTGGGGAACAGTAAGGAACCAGAAAATAGATGAGCCCCAAGTGCAGGCCTAACACTGTGAGGTCCGGGTACGAGCTCCCTGGAACTTCAGTAACAGTTAACGCCTGAGATGTCAGGCAGATCTGAACCCGCTGACTTTGAGAACAGAACGTAAATGCAAACAGTTCTCAGTCATGACGTTACTTTCAATTTTCCCTTGAGTTTTACAAGAATCCATGGAAGGGAACAACTCCAAGTAAGTTCTAAAAGGGAGCATTTTCATGTCATCACGTTTTACTTTAACAAAAATCTACAGAATTGCCCTCCTCAGGGTACACTTGGGAAGATCTGTTCAGTAATTTCAGCTTCCAGTGGCATACAGTATCATCATCTTGCTAAATCCAAGAAGTTATGACCAAGATGCCTAGAGCTAGTCCTGGCTTCAGTTTTTACTTACATATCTGTTTCCTTCTGTCTGGACTTTTCGGTGACTTTATTTATGACAGAATCAGTGACATTTAGCTTATCTACAAACAGAAAAGAAAAAGCAAACCTGTAATATAAACACGTAAGATTGAAAGTCTGAATTAGGCTACTTGTGTCTGCCTCTGAAGTGACTTATGGTCACGTTCAGTGATGAACCCTGCCTGAATGTCTGCAAGGACCAGCACTAAGGGTGCGTCCTTAATAACAAGTATCATTTTCACCCGTGCAGCTCCAACTGTTGAGCTGTAAAACTCTAAATTCAGAAACCCCTCAAAACACTCCACCCATATATTAAATTTCAGAGACTTGTTAGTATTTTGTGACTAATGCAGGTAACGACCTGAATTCCAGGTTTAATTCTGCAAACATCGGCACCACTGCACAGCAGGCAGTGACAGGACAGGAGGCGCTCTGCCTCCTGTTCAGCCCCAAGGGCTGGCTGAGACCACACCCTGCGTCCTTGCAGTCCACAGTGGGCTGAGGGCTGAACTGTCACCTCCACAGAGGCAGGACACTGCTACACCCTCCGGTTTAGTGTTACCCACACCCTGCCATGAAGTGACCCCGCCACAAACCCAACAGAGACAATCACGAGGGACGCCCATAGGCCAGAAACCAGAATCAGTCTTTGCCTGAAGCCATGTCTTATATGACTAAGTTTTTACTTTCTCTATGCATTATTAGTCAGTCAATCACACTGAATATAATCATCTCCTGATCCAATTATTTTTTAACAGTCTGTGTGTTTTAATAATTTCCTCACAGCATAGTGAGGATGTGAATTGGAAGAACTCACCTAGATTAATCTTATTCTCAAATTTCCGTAAAACCTTGTCTGCTGGAGTGGACATTTTGGACAAGTTGCAGTTGGAAGTCTGTCGATTTGCCTAAAAGACATTTTTTCAAAAATGTGTTTAAAATAGGTTAAAGTTATTAGCTAAAAGAATGAATCTGGGGCCTCCCTGGTGGCGCAGTGGGTTAAGCGGCACACTATGAAACAGACTGCAGCCACTGCAGTACAAGTTCGATCCCTGCTGCCGGCCAGGGAGGGGACCCACATGGCGCGGCAGACCTCTCCTGCCTTGCCCACTGCTCCCCTCAGCGGTGTACTTCTGTTGATCTGCCTGTTCTGCTCCCGGCTCTGTCTGTGGTGAATCCTCTCACCCCCCACACCTCTGGCCTGTACCCCAGTGCTTGTATGCATAAATAAATAAATCTTTAAAAAAAAATAAAAGAAAGAATCTGCAGAAGCTGGGGTTTTTTAACATCTCTACAGTATGTTCCCCCTTATTATCAACAACAAATTAAAATTAAACACTTTCCTCATTTGACTAGCTTCTCAATTTAAAGTTGGAGAATGGTCAGTTACCCCCAAAATGCATAACAAAGAGCTAAGACGAATTTTAAACTGAATTTTATTCTGGGTCTGGTTATCTCAAGAAAGGAAAACTCGAGTAAGAGGTATAACACTCATCCTGGTGTTCCGCACATGCTTCAACAATGGCAAGGAAACAAGAAAGGGGGGGATGACACAAAGACCCCACAAACAGGAGACAACAGTGTAGCTAGAGGGCTGTCTTGCTTCAATCCTGCTGGTTCAGCATAGAGTCCTGAGGTGCAGCTGTTTCTTGTGCTCAACAACTTCTACATTTCCTCTAGTAAATCTAACAAAATAAATCTCAACTAAGACAATATACATGTATCATATAAAGCTAGGTAAAATTTTCATCACTATCACATCAGCACCTACCATTGAGCACATGTACTGTTTTTTCCAGCTCTATTAAAAGCTATCACAGGCCTCCCTGGTGGCACAAGGGGTTGAGCACTGTGCTGTGGGACCTCCGCAGTTGCTGCAGAGAAAGTTCGATCCCCAGCCAGGGAGGGAACCCACATGATATAGACCTCTCCTGCCTCGCCCGCTGCTCCCCTCAGCAGTGTATTTCAGTAGCTCTGCCTAGTCTGCTCCCCACTCTGTCTCTGGTGAATCCTCTCATCCTATGCCTCTGGCCTGTACCCCAGTTTTTGTATGCATAAATAAAAATCCTAAAAAAAGAAAAAGGTAGGCCTTGCCGGTGGCACAAGGGGTTATGCATCGCACTGTGAAGCATCTGTAGCCACCGCATCACAAGTTTGATCCCTGGCCAAGGAGGTGACCCACATGGCACAACAGACCTCTCCTGCCTCAGCAGTGTGTTTCAGTCGACTTACCTGTTCTGCTCCCCACTCTGTCTCTGGTGAATCCTCTTACCTCCCACATCTCTGGCCTATACCCCAGTTCTTGTATGCATTTAAAAAAAAAGCTATCACACCAAGTTGAAATGGCTCAGTCTCACTGATCAACCAGTGGAGGAGGAACCAAAACAAGACCGCAACTGAATGTCAACTGTTTATTTTGAACACATGCATTATAATCCATGACACAACACTTTTGATAGCAAAGGGCATTTTGCATCCTCTCAGGATCTTTCAGGAACCCCCAGGCAGATGCAGGTTAACTCTACAGCTCTACAAACGCCCACACACATAGGGTTTCCAGTGAGGTGCAGATTCAATATGGTTCGGCAACTTGTGCAGATAATGAACCATAACACATCTCCGTGTCACTGACACAGCCTGCCGTTGAAACGTTCTCTACAGCAGCCTGATTCCCCACTGCGTGAAGTGGTCCTGTAGCAAACTCAATCAACGGGATTTCCTGAAATTAAGTCTCAGAAGCTCCTCTGAGAACTGCTGAGTAAAAGTATTTATCTTATAAGCTTTACAAGCTTTTTATCAGATTCCAATTTAGTCTCCAAATAACTACACCGAAATACTTTGAGCGTCAGTCATATTTGTGTCACTGGTGTTTCTACGCATGACAAAGTCTCTCTACGTATTCAACTTGTGTTTCTCCCTGAATCTTAAACAGCTGTTGTAAAGTATTCATGGCTTTTCCTAGGTAAAATTTTTAAGTATATAATCTCATGACAACTTAAACAGATCTTTTTAAATTTACCAACTATGGAAAGAATCTAAATCCAGAAACCCTCAGAAATTTGTGAAGGACAAGAAAGAAAATATGGGGAGGGAGGAGAAGGAAGAGTTGTGTGATACAACAAAATAACCCAAGGAAAATCTTTGTTATTCAACTGCAGGGCCTCAAAAAATCTTTTAAATAAGCCACCAACTGGGCCTCCTTGGTGGCCTAAGGGCTGAGTCTCAGCTGTCACCACTGTGGCTTGAGTTCAATCCCCAGTCAGGGAGCTGACCCATGTGGCTCAGCAGACCTCTCCTGTCTCACCCGCTGCACCGCTCAGCAATGGCTTTCAGTGGATCTGCCTGTTCTGCTCCCTACTCTGTCTCTTGTGAATCCTCTTACCCCACCCCTCTGGCATACACCCTGGCTTTCTACACACAAATAAATATTTTTTTAAAAAAGACACCCAAAAACATAAAGATAGGTAGATTCATTTATAAAATACCTGTGAGTTACTCCCTCCACCAGAGGTGTAAACTTTAGTGAGCTTTCCTGCTCCATCATCCCAGTCCCAGTCCTCCTCCTCCTCATATTCTTCCTCATCTTCCTCATCTTCCCCCTCAACTTCACCCGTTTTCTCCAGCAGGTTATTCTTCAGTGCCTCAAACCGGATGCCATCTTCTTCTGTGATTGTCTTCAAGCCGATGTTTTCACTAGAAACAACGTTTTGGTTAAGTTGTCAGAGATTTAATTAAACGCACACGTGCATTTGGATCACAAACCTACTCTACAAGGAAACATCCTAGAAGTTCCCTTTGAACATATCTGCACATAAGCTCAATCCTAACACCAACTTCCAATTGTTAGGGGGAAAGGTGGTCCTAAATGGATTATGGGTGTGTGGACTCCAACCCCCACTCCAGACCATCAGTGTTCCAAAACCACAAATCCAATAAAATAATTATCAAAGAGTAAATTACTGGGACCTGAGGGTGGAGTTAGGCAGCCAGGCTGGCTATAAAGCCAAGGTGAGCCTTAAACACACTCTCTCTAACAAAAAAACCAAACCCCCTTCCTTCGGAGCCATTCATTCAACTCGGAGCTAGCCCTCAACGGGCCATTACTTAAATCTGGTAAAGTATTTGTAAATTTGTATCCTTTTCTTTTTCTTTTAATGTTATTACTATTTTATTCCCCTTTCTTTCATAAAATAAAACGTGCTAATAACTTTTGCCACGTATACCTAAAGTTAAAACTTTTAAATCTTCTAAGCGCGCAAGTAGAGAACCCAGTGTGGGGAACCCATTTTGTATTAAAGTTGCCCTGTAACACCATGTTCAACGTTCTGGTGCAGTGTGTGGTAGGAAACCCACTTCTGGGTGAATTGACTGATCAGGCCCTGGGCCCTACTCTAAAAAAACACGCAGGGTTTTTTTCAGAGGACAAAGAGCTGGAAAAACTGGAGGGAAGCCTAGAGCAGTTTTACCTTGGACTCTAGACCACTTTGCGACAAAAGTCACTATCAAAATTGGTGCTACACGAAGCACTTCAAACCACACTTGTCCATGAAGGGCAGGGGGGAACACGAGAGAAGCCGGCTGGTTGTAAGAAAACAGCGGCGCGAGGACTGTCCCGCCCAGGGCTAAAGGGGCACAAGGAACAACCGGGAGAGCGCTCGGCCCACGACAGGTGTCCACGGACAATACGGTAGCGCTCCCGGACGAGCCTGTTTCCCGGCCGCCGTCGCCGCTCTGGAGCCGGGAACCCGACAATGGGCGCGCGACCTCCGCACGCCGACAAGCCCGGCGGGCAAGGACTAAATACCGGCTGAGAGAACCCCGGCCGCCCTCGGGGGCGTGGCAGCCACCACCTACCCGTCACACGGGTCCGCGTCGTCGAACTGCCCCGGCACCACGCGGCTCATCAGCACGCGCCGGTAGTCCATCGCGCCGCCTGCCCTCCCCGCGGACTCCCGCCCGCAAACCGCCAAACGCAGACGCCAACAGAGCGAGACACGTGCGAACACGCCCCACTGGCGGCGAAGGCCCACGCGCCGGAAGTCCTTGTCGCCAGAAGTCCCGCCTCCCGACAGCCGGCCCCGACGGAAGTCCCGCCCGGGGCCGGGAAGACCGGTCCAAGGTCCGGCCCACCTGGGTCCCAGCTTTTCATTTTAGCGCCGCGCTTTGGTGTCTCCTCCCGCGGAAGGACCGGTCCGCCAGCCTAGGGGCCGTGCGGCTGAAGGCTTGTGCGTGTGCATGCCTCACATCAGGCTGACAGACACGTAAGCCCACGCCGTGCCCGCCCCCGGCGGAGCCGGCGCTGCGGTGACGTCTTAAGTCCGGACTGGTGCGTGTCTCGGCGGAGCCGGCGCGGAAGGTGACGTCACGAAGCCCGGCCAGCGCGCTTCCCGGCGACGGGCGTTCGGGCGGCAGTGGGCGAGTTCACTGACCCTTCTCTTGGTCCCGATGGTCCCCGGCACTGAAAAACAGCACCTATCCACGAATTCGAAATCAGGGTGCGCCGTTTTGAGGTGAACGGAGCCAGGGGCCTGTAAAACGATCAGGTCCTCCCTGAGGCTGAAAACGGATTCGGAAACAAGCCTATGTAATTGTGCCAGTTACCCCAGCGACGCCTCTTCTAACGCCTTTCAGAGCGCGGAGTGTCTAGCCAAGTATTCGAATAAATAGTTTTAAAGTCTGGTGTACCTCTGCTAAGGGCAGAATAAAAGATGGAAAAATAGCCTTAACTTAGAGGGGGGAAAGGGCCTTTTCTTCCTATAGACAAAGGGGTAAAAGTTGCAATTGGAAGGTCTGGGTTCCCGAAGGTATTGAGGATAAATAGGGCTCTTGCTTTTTGCTTTTTTTAAAAAAAAAGAAAAGAAACTTGGAAAACAGAACAAGGATTCTTCAGCTGGTGTTCCTCACTGCTAGGCAGCACCTATGTATCTGGAAGGCAGGGGAGAGGTGAGCATGAAGTCGCACTGTCCCCAGTCCTAACAACCCTGCCCTGCTTTGTGCTTTACCGGGATGATGGCAGTAATTCTGAGAAAGTTCACCCTCAGTTTATTGTTTACTAATTAGATCATTCAATAGAACTAGGAATCCAGCAGCAGCCCCCCTACCCGCCTGCAACTATGCCAGTGTTTCTCCTCTCACACTGCCCTTTCAGCTTTTCCTGCCTGCTGTGTCTGTGCGAGTGGCCTTTATTTTTCTCTTCCTTTTTCTAATAAACCTGTTGTTTTTGATGCTGGTAAAAAAGGAAGCAAGGCAAATAAATAGTGGGTATACATAGAGGAGGGGTCATAGGAACAAACCAGTGGAAGGCAGGGTGTGTTCAATACTCTCAACACTGGTGCCTGTGCAGGAATGTCAATGGACTCCTGGAGGTAGGGATGTCTAAAGACAAGCACTACCACCCTTGAAACAATGGTGAAGATGAAACAGTAAAACAAATACATGCTGAATTGTGGCATAGAAGTTTATAAACTAAACATAGGGATTTAAAAAAAAAAACAAAAAACACAGGATTGGATAGATAGGAAGTTTAGGGTCCTGAGGCACTTGCCCAGGCAGACTACTGAGTATTGGGGAACATGATCTGAGTCTGACCCACCAAAGGTGGTACTGGGTTGGTGGGGGTGGATCAAAGAGCTTTGGGAGACCCAGAGCAGAATCTCAAGTAGAAAAATTTGGACTTCAGGCAACTTCTCCACCCTGGTTCCCTGATGGACTCAGGAGATCATGAGAGGATGGAGCTGGGTGATGACAAAGCTTGGGAAACAAGTTGAAAGGAGAAATGGACAGGACATGATAACTGAGTCATTCAAGATGATGAAGAGCCAATGATGTGCCCAAGTTTTCAAACCCTGATGCCTGAGAGAATCAGTAAAGGGAGAGTAAACCAATTTCCAAAGCTGCATTTGACCTGATGAGTTACTTGAGTCAAAGCTAGCAAGTATATATTGTGGAAACACAGTGTTTTATGGCACCTAATTGGTCTCATTTTGTAAATACTTTTTGGTTAAATAACAGATCCCATTATCTCTGTGCCCCCAGCCTGTTAGGATAGTAGCCACACCCTGACTTGTCTATGTCTAAATCATTATTTACTTTCCTACAAAGTCAGCATGGTAGACTCAGTCTAAAAGTTTTCCAATAGTTGGACAAATGAAACTTCAAATCCTAGAACAGTGAACTTTGATGCTTAATGTGAAGAGGAATGGGAAAACACGGTTATTGTTTGTATGTACTAATAGACACTTACATTATGTTTATTTTTGTGTTTTTTTTTTTCAAGAGATCATCTTCCATCATCACTCAACAGTTAGGAACAGGAGTATTAAAAAGCTTGGTCATCACCTTCAGACTTTGTACATTTTGAAGTGGATACTTCTCTGAAAAGTTAGAAAGTATATCAGAAGCAGATGCTATGAATGTCAGCAATCTTCCTCAAGACTTTACTCACTCAAATTCTCCCTTATATGTGGAAGCCAGCAGTAGCACTTCAGACATACCTCAGGTGTGCATTGTTTACATTTTGCAAGGTACAGATGTATTTTAACATTCACATTGTCTCCCATGTGAATTTTTTTCAGAAAATATGAACTAAAAACATAGTCTCTAGGGGTGAAAGTATATGGAGGGGAATACAGGGTCTGTTTCATTGTTCTACAAGGAAAAGTAGAATTTTACCAATAGGATATTAAAAGTGATCCTTTTTAGCCACTATGAAATCCCAAGAGTGTAGCAGGGGCATGCCACAACTATTCAGCCCGAGGTGGAACACATGCCTGACATCTGCGCTTGAGCACCCCCCATAAGGCAGCATGTGAATAGTCACCATCACGCGTGATGACATTCACAGTGCCCCGGATATAAATGGCTCTGAGAAAATACTTGCGCCCCTTCTCACAAAACCAGATTTTAACATCTCAATATCACAAATACTGCTCTAAATACATGACACTAGCAAGAATGTAGAGAACTAATAGGAATGCATTAGTTAGTCCCATGTGAAATTGCCTTTCCTTTTCTTCAGCGATGGATGAAAATTTCACTAAAAAAACGGTTTAGTGATAAGAATTCAGCCCAATTTACACATTCCTGTGCAGTGTTTATTCTGCCTCGAGAAAGTAGACAAGTGAGATGTTTGCAAAAGTATCCATAACTAAATAACTAAGCATTGGAAACAACCTAAATTTTTGTGAGTAGACGAACAGCTATTCTTGTGATAGTGTAGATGTTCCACGCATGTGTTACCGTGAAGTTCCATGGTACAGTGTGTGGTCACTGACTTGGGAAGATGGTCACATGCTTACTATCTTTTTTATACTGTTAATTTACCTAATAAACCCTTTGTCTTAGATAGAGCTGAGGTGACTTTGGTCTCATGGGCTTTTGAGTAGTTTTTTTAGACAACATTCAAACTTCTTTTTTAGAATTGTAAAAACCTAGTCATTTTGAAAAAACTGGCCCTGGTGTGGCAGTGTAATTGAGGGGACACTACACGAACATGTCATGTGTAAGCAGACCCTCCCTCTTGGATATCAGAGAATCTTATTCTTTCTAAGAAATGTGTAGAACAAAGGAACAAAAGGCATATTTTGGTTAAAAACAGGAATGTCATAGAAACCTTAGAGGTAGCCTGGGACTCCATGCATACTGAGTCCCGAGAAGTTTGTGCAAATACAGTTGCATTGATGGGAATAGTGCACTTTTGTTTTTCAGGTATATCATCCGACAAACTGAAAATCCAATTGGGAGGCCTGGCCTGAATTAGCAACAAGTCTAGAATATAGATTGTTATTTCTAATACAGGTCATTTTTGTTGTACTTCAGGTACATTCAATAAGTGGAAGATTGTATAAGAAAATACCATTGAATAGATGTAATTCATTGACATACAAGACTTTTTTGGAGCATTGTTTTAAGTCTGCACTATTCATGATTAAATCAGTGTTTTCATTTAAAATGTTTTTCTTACTGTCTTATTTATACTATTAATTTACCTAAAAAGTCCCTCATCTTAGCTAGTGTTGAGGTGACTTTGAAAATAAACCCTATGTGTTAAGTGCTAGATTTCTACTTAGTTGGAATCCCAGAAGACTGTTCTATATATTTTTAATGTCAAAAGGCTCAGATTACAGCCTCCCAAATTGCAGTTTAGACCAGATTAAACAAAGGTGAGAAAATTATCAAGAAGAGATACAGAAGTTGTATTTATCCTTAAGTTTACAGTCACATGGTTTGACTTATCAAAAAACTGGAAGTACTGAAATATTCGGAGACTAAATGTGTTTGCCACTCACTGTGGCGGGTGCAGAGCCTGGGTCCCTGGAGGGAGCTGTGTGTACGGGCACACCTCGCACCACTGCGCTTCACAGGCAAGTGTGCGTCTCTCAAGGCCTGCCAAGAGGCGGCAAGACCCAGCAGAAAGGCCCCCACTGGCTGAAGGTTCAGATGCCGATGAGCAGTTTTTAAGCAACAAAACATTTTTAAGTAAGACATGTACTTGGTTTGTTCGCACATCCACAGATAACATAGTTCTTGTACGCACCAGGAGACCAAACAATTCATGTGACTTGCTTCAGTGCTGTGGTCTGGCATGAGATACCGGCCCAGAGATACCGCTGCCTGTACTCGAAATAGAAAGCACATTCTACTCACGCAATAGAAAATACTAGCCAAAAGTTCCCTTACGGCCCATGTATCCCTTACAAAAGGCTTTATCATATTTGTAGTGATACCTCTTTCATTAACACAGAATGAAATGCCAATGACAAGAAGGGAAACTGAGTCTAAGCTCACACTTTCTGAAGAAATGTATGGCACATTGGACGACCTGTTGGGTGGTGAGTATCTCTCAGCGCTGCACAAGTGTGATGCTGTGTGTATGTCCTGAGAGAATGCAACGGCCGGGCGCTGTGTGGTGTCCTGTGTCTCTCGTCACATTTAATCCATAGTCCACAAAACGGGTTTTTTTTCCCCTTTTTAAATGAGGGGCTGTTTTTACTCTTCATTTCACATATAAGAAAAGTGATGGTCACAGAGTAATACAAGAAATAACAGACCCTAATGAACCCATTTGAAAATAGGAAAATAAAAAGTGTCCACATGACCAAGTCATAATCTACCAAGTGGAAAGGCAGCAGGTGAGAAGGCATATGCAGAGCACACAACTGACATGGGACTGGGGACCAGAGAACCCCAGCAAGGAAGACTTGGGGTGATCCCTGTAGACACACAGTAGAGGATAAGCCTCGGTTTGCTCGGGCTGCCGTAACAAAATGCCAAGCCTGGGGACTGCGACAACAGAAACTCGCTCCTCACAGGTTCACAGCTGGAACCAAGGTCAAGGTGCTAGCTGCTACGACCTCTCAGGTGGCCAGCGACCTGTGTCCTCGCAGTCTTTCCCCTATGCCTTCTGACATCTCACAAGGACGCACGTCCTCGTGGATTAGGGCTGCCTCGCCCCACAACCTCCTCCAACCTTGATTACCGCTTTCATGGCCTTGTCTCCAAGGTCTTGGGGGTCTTGGGCCCCAACATTCAGATCCAGGGTGACTCAGTTCAGGCCCTAACAGTACCTGATGTGCAGATCACAGGAAAAGACGTCCCCGGGACCATGCGGTACCCGGAAGCATGTACATTACACAGCCCATAGACACTGCATCATACATAGCACCTGGTGTATGTGACACGGAATGCACAGGAACACCTGCTGCTGGGCACGGCCACTTGGGAGCATAGTTTGCTATATAGCCTGTGGAGGTGGTCTATGTCCTGTAATCCAGCAAGTCCAGTTTTATGCCCAGAGCCAAGACCAGTGTATCCGTGTAAGGACAGGGGACTGAAGTAGACTACACTGTTCATGTAGCTCACTCTGATCAGCGTGATTGTGCGTGAATGAAGATGTATATGTATATGTATGCTATCCACACAGAGTTTTAAAACAAAACAATGCTATATATCCCTTTCCACCCGGGGTACTTTAAGACCCTGTACTTGAAGGATATGGTCATACTCGACATCTTGAAGGATATGGTCATACTCGACATCTTGAAGGATATGGTCATACTTGACCGCTGGACCCCAGTAACTACCAGCTTGGGACAGGTCACTATTACAGTGTGAAACCACACAACAGCCCTTGCTGTAATGTCTTCTCTGCAAAGATAGGTTTTGGAGGTGGCTGCGGTAAAAGCAATATTGTGTGAAGGTCTGCACAGAGAAGGGAGGGCTGGCATGTCCAGTCTCACCCAAGATTTGGGATCTTTTTTTTAAAAGATTATTTATGCACACAAAGAGCTGGGGTACAAGCCAGAATTATGGGAGGTGAGAGGATCCACCAGAGACAGAATGGGGAGCAGAACAGGCAGATGGACTGAAACACACTGCTGAGGGGAGCAGCGGGCAAGGCAGGAGAGGTCTGCTGCACCATGTGGGTCCCCGCCCTGGCCAGGGATCGAACTTGTGCTGCTGCGCTATAGATGCTTCACAGTGTGGCGCTCAACCCACTGTGCCACCAGGGAGGCCCATATTTGGGGTCTTGTGGAGGGTGCAGCAGTGCATCTAATGAGAAGGAATATGGCAAGGTGACCTCTGGACAATAGGAGCTTGAATTGCATGCGTCCACTTACACGCACTATTTTTTTTTCAGTATTTTGGAAATGGGGAGAGATTTATGACAATCTCAAAAAATCTCGAAATAGCAAAAGAAAAATTGGAGGGAAAGGTGTGTCGTCAATGCCTGAAATAGAGGTAGATGTAGTCTAGGCTGTGATTTACTGCCATAAAGCATACACAAGCCTATTAAAGAAGGTTAAAATTACAGGTGACTTTTGATGTTTGCTGTTACACAATTCACTGTGCTTTTGATTCTTTCCAAAGGAATTTTTATAATTAAAATATCCAAAAATAGCAGTCGAGTGTTATTTTAAAGACATCTTGGAATTTGTTATTATAGCATTTAACCACAACGACACATAACGGGCTTGTTTTGTGGCAGTCATTTGAGAACCTCTGTCCCCCAGAAAAAAGATGACTTCCTGTGCTAGCATAAGCCCTGTATAGAATTCCTACAGGGCTCTAGCCATTCACGTTGTAAATAAAATATAACTGTGAGCACTTAATTGTATGGGCAGCTAATTCTCACTTCCATCTTTCTCTTTCTAATGAGATGTCCACATTGGACTTTGCACCCAGACTCAGCCAGCAGACCCCAGCTTTCCTGCCTGCAGACTTTTTGAACCACCTTGCGAATTTTATCAGACAGAAACATTTAGTGGCGAAGTGACAACATTGCAAAACCTGCCAGAAGACTCACCTTTTGGAGAGAAGGCAGCAGTGCAGAGTCACACATATAAATACGCAAAAGTCAGCAATACAGAGGCAGATTCGTTTGAGGAAAACCTGATGGGAACTAGCACTTGCACAAATAACCCCCTTGCCCAGGAGTGGGCCGGACAACCTTTAGGAAGCCCACCTCTGACCCACTGCCGTGGATGGACACGGAGATTCCTGGAAACGCCGCCGCTGCCTAGAAGCCCTGCCTCAGCAGCTGCCCTCCGACCCGGGCCACCGCAGAACTTCTCGTGTAAGGAAAGTGTCCACAGTGGCTGAAGCCCTTTGATAGAGAGAATAGCTTTAGCCTGCTTGGTCTGGGGGCTAAGTAGAAGTCTGGGTACGTGAAGCACAAGGGCCAGAGGGCCTGTAGAATATCCAAGGGTGTGTTTTTGTAACATTATGTAACTTACGCACGACCTGAGACTTTTCCAGTGCATGCAAGCATCATGCCATTGCTTCCCCGGGGAATTCCCTTCCAAGATCTTTTTTTATTATTTTAAGATTCATTTATGCATACAATAACTGGGGTGTGGAGGTGTGAGGTTGAGAGGATTACTGTGATGTCAAGGAAACTGTCGGATATGTGTTCAGAAAGTCTGCATCCTAGAAAATGGTGAGAGTCTCAAAGTTTAACTTGACTTTGGTAAACACCAGCATGGTGTGTCTCCGCCACACCCACTGCGTGTGCTCCATGCTCTCAGGGGCTGCACGCTCATCTAGCACTGGGTCCTCAAATATCTTGTTAAGTGGGTGGTGTTATTGGGAGCAGAGGTTATCGTAGCTGTTTTATAGCTGAACAACCTAACTGGGTGCTCTCGGTTCAAGGTCAGCTGTCTGTCTCAGCTCATGCTCCTCCTCTCCCACACTTACCGTGTTTACTTAATTGACAGGTTGCCGTTTGTTCCCAAGGAGTGCAGAATTCTGGGGAGATTCCTGAGCTGTCCATGGTTCACCCACAGGAAGTCCCAGAGGAGGGCGTGGAGGGGCCCCAGGTCGTCCCAGCAGGCACGTGGTCCCCCGCGGGCCTCTCCTGCAGTGGAAGAGTGGCTCAGGATGACTGCAGGAGCCCCGACACAGAGCAGAGCCTGGAGAGCGTCCAGCCACTGGAAGAAGACATGGCTTTGAATGAAGTTTTGCAGAAGTTAAGACAGACCAACCAGAAGCAGCAGACCCGGATCTGCAACCTGCAGCGCAGCAACAGATACTTGGAGAAGAAGGTGGCAGAGCTGCAGAGGAGGACCACCAAGCAGCAGGTTTTCCTCGACATCATCAACAAGCTCAAAGAGAATGTGGAGGAGCTGATCGAAGACAAGTACCGGGTGATGCTGGAGAAGAACGACACGGAGAAGACGCTGCAGAGCGTGCACAAGGTCTTGGCAGGCACCCAGAGACATCTTCAGGAATGCAGGCACGAGAAGGAGGCCTTGCAGCTGGAGCTGAAGAAGGTCAAGACCAGTTACGTCCACCTGCAGGAGAGGTACGTGACCGAAATGCAGCAGAAAAACGAGACCCTCAGCCAGTGCGTGGAGAGAGACGAGACCTTAAGCAGGAAGGAGGAGGAGGTGCAGCGGCTGCAGCAGCTCAAGGGGGAGCTGGAAAAGGCCACCGCCTGCGCGCTGGACTTGCTGAGAAGGGAGAAAGAGACCCGAGAGCAGGAGATCCTGTCCTTGCAAGAGGAATTTCTGAAACAGGAAAAGGAAAATCTGGCCGAAAGGCAGAAGCTGAAATCGAGGCTTGAGAAACTGATCGCCCAAGTGAAGAACTTGCAAATCGTATCTGAAAACGAGAAGGTGAAGAATACAGAACTTCAGGAGCAGATCGACAGGGTGAGGCGCGAAAACGCAAGGCTCCAGCAGCAGGTTACCGGGACCGAGACGCAACCTTGCAGCCCTCCGCCGCTGCCGGCGCCGTCCAGGGAGCCCTCCTGGGACATCCCGGAGCCTGTCCCAGCGTCGCCCATCACCCAGGTACTGTGGCAGCTCTAGAAGCCTGGGTGGTGGGAGCTTGGCAGTTGCTAATAGACTGGTGACCCCACTGAGGCTTGGCACTGACACGCCTTCACTTAATAATGTGTAACTTTAGTGGTTTGCAGGGTACATTCTTTTTAAAAAGTGAGCAAGAGTGGGGAAGATAGTTCTCCACGCTCATCCTTTCATAAGTGTGTGGCAGAGTCTTCCAGAAAACACGAGGCACATGCTGACACATTTGCTTTCATGGCCGATGGAGTGTGTGAAGCAAGTTTCAGACTCCAGCTGTCTCCTATTAAGCAGCATTAAAAATGTATCCAAAAAATGTCAAACATTGCTACCCCTTCCACTAATGTTTTGTTCTAGAAAATGTGGTGATTTTATAATTTAAAAGAACAGTTATTTCTGTTGACACATGATGGGTTTCTTATTTCAGGACAGTCACAACCAGATTCCTAAGCATCCTCGGTTATTTCTGACCCTCTGAACGCTGCTGGGGGGCTCCTTGTGAACCACTCAGGAATGTTCAGGAGTGTCAGGGGTTCTGAGATCTGACCATTTAGCATCAGTGCTCAGAATTTGTCACAGGGGCCATTTGTCCAGCCGTTTACTTACACCGATCTCTGGATCCTTTGTCTTCCTCGGAACTCGCCTGAACCTGCGCCCGAAGGATGCCAAGACGCTCTGTCCTCACCTGCCCCTCGGCTGCTCTCGCCAGCCCAGTGAGGCGAGCCCAGATGCCCCAGACATGAAGAGGGCCGCCGAGCTGGCCTCCAAAATCCACAGTCTCCTGGCGCTGCTGGTGGGATTTCTCATGTGCCAGGTGATAAAATAATGCATGTGTCTTCTTGGGGGTCGGGGGCCTGCAAGAGAGCAGGCCAATGGGGCAGGTAAGCATCCTGGAAGGAGGGGGACATCCAGCCCCTAAGCCAGGCGTTGCCCCACCCCCTGCTCCCACTTGTTCCTTTTCTGCAGCACTGAGCCCCACATGCCTGCCCAGAGCAGACGGGACAGGAGACAGCGGGAGACTGGGGAGCGGGGGGCCCAGATGCAGCCCTCGCGGCCCACACCCACATTTCTGAAAGGCCCTGGGAGCCACCTCTTGTGTGCGGGCCCTATCCAGATGAGGCCCGCGGCTGTGCAGCTGGGGGTGGAGACCCACCTCCAGACCCACATCCTCAGAGGTGGGGGCGGCCTCCTGGGCCAGTGCACTCCTGCTCGTTGCCAACTGCCCAGCGGCCTGGCCGGGAAACTGAGCTTCCACCTCTCCATCAGGGGAGCGAGGCTTGCTGACTTCTGGGGCGGCAGATCACACTTAGGACGGTAGCCTGCGTGGCTGTGCTCCCCCTCCTCATCCCATCTGCCATGTTTCTGTGCTCTCAAGAGGCCCTGTGCTGCGCTCAGGGGCACACATCGGCGCCGATCTTGAGAGAGCACAAACCTCGTGTGTGTCTTGTTTTAGCTGACACCTGTTGGCCACCACGCTTACTGGACCCTGGACACTGTGCTGACTGTCCACACAGCCCCCGCGGTGGCCACAAGAGTCCATCTGACATTTTGTTGATGCTGGACTTGACTGTGACCCGGGCTGGCTGCAGGCTTCCCCACTCAGCCCGCTCCCTGAGCCTGGCGAGCATGTGCAGCTGCTTCCCTCCGTCACAGCTGCAGTGCTCTTCTCACATGTGGGCTGCTGCTTCCCTGCCTGAGCCCTCGGCGGCAAGGTGTCAGCCGCATCCTCCCCGTGGACCCCAGCAGTAGCACCCGTGCACCCCTGCACCCCCCACAACCTGCCAGAACACAGGCCTCGGGCACCAACTGCTCCCCCCAGGATGAGCCCCAGCAGGCGCTCAGCGCTGTCCTTTGTCCTGACCTATCCCAGCGGCCATCCCTTCCTGTCCCCGCTCTCCATGGGCGAGCACTTCAGCCCTCACACCACCCTGTGTTCGATTACGTTTGACCTGGAGAACTAACCAAGGCGAAAGCAGCTTCTCGTCCAGGGTTGCCCAGCGGTTAAGTGGCAGAGCGCAGCGCGGGCGCTGTGGGCACTGTGGCTCCTGCGGTCACGAGGCTCTGGCCCCTTCGCGCTGGGCACCGCAGACACACCCAGTTTCAGGATTGTTGAGGGTGCCTGGTTGCTCCCGTGTCGAGTGTAATGGTTGGTCTGAATTTCAGATTTGTGAACTGACCAGGCTAAGGGGGTGCATGTGTGCGTGCCTGGGCATGGGAGTGTGACCGATGAGTGCGGCCTGCACGGTGAGCAGCCTGCCTCTCGGGAACACCCCCAGCACTCGACTCTGCAGCCCTTTCCCCCACCAGCCCCCGTGTCTTGGAGAAGCCACTGAACCCGGCTTCAGCTTTATTTTACCTCCTTGGCTTTGGCCATTGGTTTGCGGAGGGAGGATGGTTTCGCTTGTGGGTTTTCCTTCTACCTTTCAGCATCATTGAAAAGTTTTTAATCTTCTTCAACTGCTAGTCCCAGGGTACCGCCAGTCCGGATGCTGAACACGCCAAAGACAGCGAGAAAGATAGCGACATAATGTTGCAAAAGCTGAAGAGCTTCCATAGCAAAAAGAAAAATCTAGATAAAGAGGTACCATGTTTATTCATTCTAAACACTGCCATTTTTCATGAAAACAGTTGTCAGAAGATAATGGAAAAGTATGGAAACTCCTAAAATTTTAAATTTTTTTCTTTAAAGATTTAATTATTTATGCCTATAAGAGCAGGGGTACAGGCCAGAGGCGCGGCAGGTGAGAGGAGTCACCAGAGACAGAGCGGGGAGCAGAACAGGCAGATGGGCTGAAATACACTGCTGAGGGGAGCAGCAAGTGAGGCAGGAGAGGTCTACCTCGCCAAGATTTTTTCGAAGAGTTGTTTTGGGGCACCAGATTGGCTTCCCTGTGCCCCTTACCAGGGACATGGGTCAGCGTCTTACCTTATGACATATCTACACGAGAGCGTCTCGTCTACCAGAATCTGGAAGTTACATTTGCTTCAGCGTGGTGGTCCTGATGGCCTGAGGGGTCGCTTCTGCCCACACTCTGCAGCGGCTCCCTGGTCTTCCCTTGGAATCATTGTAACAGGTCCCCAGGAAAAGGAGGGGGAAACTAACTAAGGCCTCAGACGCAGACTGTTTCTCCTCCAGGATGAGCCCCAGTAGGCACTCAGCACTGTCCATCGTCCTGACCTGTCCCAGCGGCCGTCCCCCTACTGTCCCTGCTCTTCGTGAGTGAGCACTTCAGCCCTTACACCACTGTGTTCCCCACCCAAGGAGGGTGGAGCTGAGCGGGGAGGAGAGGGAGCTGGAGAGAAGGCTGGGGAAGGGAGGAGGAAGATGGGAGAGTGAAAAAGAGCCCTGGAGGAGGTACACGGAGCCAGAGAGGTGTGAAGAAGCTGCTCTTGCTTCTTGGTCCTGAACTGGTTGGAACAGACATGGTGAGAGACCTGGGAGGGAGGGGACAGTGGCACCTCTTATCAGGATTTTTTTTAAAGATTTATTTATTTATGCATATAAGAGCTGGGGTACAGGCCAGAGGTGCAGGGGGTGAGAGAATCCACCAGAGTGGGGAGCAGAACAGGCAGATCAACGGAAGTACACTGCTGAGATCTACTGAAATACACTGCTGAGGGGAGCAGTGGGCGAGGCAGGAGAGGTCTGCTGCACCATGTGGGTCCCCTCCCCGGCCGGTGGCAGGGATCGAACTCGTGCTGCAGTGGCTGTGGTTTGCTTCACAGTGCAGAGCTCAACCTGCTGTGCCACCAGGGAGGGCCCTTTTATCAGGATTTTGCTTTTGCTTTTTTTTTTTTTACTTGTCTGTTTGTTTCTGGATCCCCACTGGAAGGTCCTTAGACTGTGGCAGACTTTTGGACCAACCCTGGTTGGCTGGACTTTTACACACAGGGGGATGGGTAACTTAGGGTGCTTGATTTGGAAACTATATTCTTTGTCTTGTCTGTACTGCACATCGACTGTATTAAAGCTCCTTTCCATTAAAGGTCTATATGTTTTGTCTTGACGCAGCAGATGGCAGAACCTATTTAGAGCAGGCAGTTGTGGGGGTTCTGGGGGGACCCTCTCCCTGCTCTGTAACATAATGAGCTTATTGAAACAAATTTTATTTCTTAAGGGGCACAAGGGTGAGGGAAGAGGCTCTGGCCTGTCTCTGGTTATGGTTTCCTCAATGCAGCAGCACAGAAATCAGGGATGAGTCAAGAGAATGAGTGAGCTCAGGAAAGCCAGGCGGTGCACGTGAGGCCGCACGGGATAGCCAGGCGTAGTGCAGAGCTGGCAGCACATCGGGCTGGAGACGTAAGGCCACAGTCCAGTTGGGCCCTTGGAGAGCAGCACAGTCAGTCCTGGGCCATCAGAAATACCATCTCTGAACTGAGGTGGGTGGGAAGTTGGCTCCAACTGTTCTGGAGATACTAGGAATAGGAAAAGGTTCGAGGAAAGAGCAGACACAGGGACTGGCCCACTGCTGACTCGACCTCTGAATGAGCCCATCGAGGGAGGAACAGGGCGTGAGGAGGGAACTTCAGATACTTCATGCTCTCTTGTAAATTTCTGTGTCGTTGTAGCAGTTCTGGCAGATGAAATGATTTGTGCCTAAAGGGGCGGGAGGGGTCTAGAGCCAGGAGGCAGGACATGAGACTGGCCATTGCTGGGTGACGAGGCCACGTGAGTGGCATCAAAGCCTCTTCTCTGTTTTATTTTTTAATTTTGAAACGTTTCCATAATAGAATATAAATAATATTCTTGTAATCGCTGGCCTTTGGAAAAGTTTGAATGTCGTATATTAAGATTTATTGCTGGGCCTCCCTGGTGGCGCAGTGGGTTAGGCAGCGCACTATGAGGCAGACCGCAGCCACTGCAGCGCGAGTTCGATCCCTGCTGCCGGCCAGGGAGGGGACCCATATGGTACAGCAGACCTCTCCTGCTGTGCCCGCTGCTCCCCTCATCAGTGTGCTTCTGTCGATCTGCCTGTTCTGCTCCTCGCTCTGTCTGTGGTGAATCCTCTCACCCCCCCCCCCACACCTCTGGCCTGTACCCCAGTGCTTGTATGCATAAATAAATAAATCTTTAAAAAAAAAAAGATTTATTGCTGCTATACTGAAGGAGCAAATGAGTAAAAAATGAATATGTTATCTCCAGAAAAAGTTGGTGTCTTCTTCCCCTTTAAAGGACTTTAGGGCCTCCCTGGTGATGCAGTGGGTTAAGCAACACACTATGAAGCAAACAGTCACTGTAGCACGAGTTCAATCTCTGCAGCCTGCCAGGGAGGGGACCCACATGGCTCAGCAGACCTCTCCTGCCTCGCCCACTGCTCCCCTCAGCAGTGTGTTTCAGTAGATTCTGCCTGTTCTGCTCCCCACTCTGTCTCTGGTGAATCCTCTCACCTCCTGCGACTCTGGCCTGTACCCCAGCTCTTGTATGCATAAATAAATAAATATTAAAATAAATAAGGGACTTTAATGACTGGACATCAGAGCAGCTGCCTGTGGTCAGGGGGATAACATCCTGGCGTCGCCGAGCCCACCTCAGCAGAAGACCTGCTAGCCCTGCCGGCACTCACCCACTCTGCCATGGCTGGGCCTTCCCGGTGACCCTGGACAGGACAGGGAGGGTGGAGGATAGGGCGATGCAGCAAGGGGAAAGGCCCCGGGCAGTGTCCGCAGGGAACCAGCCTCAAACCTCTAAAAGTCCTCTCCTAGGGCGATGCACAGTGGCCAGTGGGCAACCCGAGTGGTGTCTGCAGAGGCTCGCCAGTGCCCTGTGCTGGGGCTCACTGGGGGCAGTTCACGTCGGCACCTCTGCCTGGCACGTACAAGATTAGATCACTCAGAACACCCCATACGGGTGATCAGTATAAACCACAGTTAATATACTGGGCCTAGGCAGGGCGAGCCACTCCTCACGGGGAGCACAGACCCCGTAAAGCCCTCCCATTCCCAGATGGGGCAGGCTTGCCTCCTCTGAGGCGGCGGCCACAGGCCTGCGGCAGGGTCCTCCTCCGCGGGTGCTGCTCCCGGGACTGGAGATGGCTGCACGCGGCTCGCAGATGGTGTGTCAGGTGCGACAGACTGTTTTACTTCCTGTCCTCTTCTGAACTAGCACATGCCCTTTTCTCTTAGCTACTGAAACATAAAGACAGAATAACGACCTTCAGAGAGCTGATCGCTAATGAAAAAGCATTTCAAGATCAGGTTATCGAGGTAAGTTAGACACAGTTTACTGTACTTTCTACTATGACACGAACATCGGTAGCAAAATACTGCAAATCCGGTGCAATGGAGCACCTCAGGCTCAGTCATCATAACCCAGAGGGATGTACCGGCGCAGGGCCGGTTTAAAATACACGCCCCAGTCAGCACTGGCCACAGCAATGAGTGCCAAGGTAGAAGTCTCAGAGTAGTAACATTTCTTTTGTGCTATCTTTGAAATACAAACTTACAATTTCAGATTTTTCTGTTCCTTTGATAAATTTTTGAACTCTTTCTGGCTGTTGAATGCTACCTTTCTATTCATTGGCCACTGAAGAGCTCTTTGCTTATTAAACTAACAAAGCGTTTATTGTCAAATGATAACTTAGTGTATTCTCGTACGTCTAACGACTATATATGTTAATGTTTTTAACTTTAGGCTACAAACTTTGATTCGGGGGAGGCCAGCAGTGCCAGCGACGTCCCCGTCCTGCTCGGGGCCAAACTGGACAAGTACCACGACTTAAACGAGGAGCTTGACTTCTTGGTAAGACCAAGTTTCTGTCACTCTGCTCTCGCTTGTACACACAGGGCCATCTCTGCTATAGATGCGAGCTCTGCCCGACCCTCAAAGCAAGTGCTTGGTAATGCGCTCACTCCGTGTCCAGCCAGTGTTCATCCTTGAGGGTGTAAAGCTGAGCTTTGTGTTGCCAGGGCTGGAGACTTGTACCCCCACCTGGCTTCTCTTCATCCTAACCAGACCATTTCCTTCAACACGTGGAAATGAGATGCGTGTGCTGTGCTGCCCGGCAGGGGAGTGTGTTAGAGGGCCGTCCAGGCTGCCACAGTCCTATGACAGGTGGGGGCGGTGCCGGCCCCCGTGGGGGTGCTTCGGGGGTGGCAGGCCCCTCAGCCTTCAGTGCTGCCTAAGATAAAGGCAGCATCACTGCCTGCTCCAGCCAGCCGTGGGCCTACAGTTCACCTCTGAGGGTGCCTGATAAAAGCACAACTTGCTCTGCTCAGCACGCGGGCAGCTCTGTAGGCCCTGCCTGCTCACTCACATTTCTCCATAGATCGCCAAACTGGGGAACCTCCTCGAGTCAAAAGAAAACCACTGCAACAGACTCATCGCCGAGAATGACAAGTGCCAGAAGCATCTGGGCGACCTAATAAATAAGGTGCAGGCTTTACAGCTCCGCTAAGTGGTAAAGTCCCCTCCACTTTGCTGTGGCCAAAGGAGAGGCCAGCCCTGCAGCTGGTCCCTCCGGTCATAGGCCACTCCTCCTTGGGAAGGTAAAGCAAACCTTGCCCACTTCCTGTTCTGACTTTTTAAAAACTTGACGTTACCCACGTGGACCCAGCTGCATGGCTTGTGCGGGGCGACAGGGTCGTGGGCTTGCTGGAGCTGTCCATCTCTGGTGGGCCTGGGCTGCCTGCCTCCAACCCTACTCACCCAGTGCTTGGGCACAGTGGGCTGCCGCTCCCATCGCTGCCCCCAACAGGACAGAGCCCCCATGGGACACAGGTCACGGGCTTCCCTCGGAGATCCCTAAGAAGGGAAGAACGAGCCCCATGGAGTGCCGCTCCGGGCCTGCTCAGAGACTGACTGCCTGGCCGATCCTCCAGGTGGTGTCCTACGAGGAGATCATCGAGTGTGCTGACCAGAGGCTGGAGCTGTCCCACTCCCACATTGCCCAGTAAGTGGAAGGCCCACCTTGCCGGTGCCAGTGTGTCCTGAGGTTTTAGTCATGTCCTGGTGTGCCCAGTCCATTGTCTGGGGTGCCTGGAAGGGGGACAGTGAGCAGGGTCACCAGTTAGGCCATTCTCTACAACTCGCCTGTGGGGGTCTGGCCTACTTGGCCCCAGTTGAACAGTCAGACACGTCTTCCCTTCCCAGCACTCCCTGGGATTTCGAGGGAGGCAAAGGCGTCGGCAGCCCAAACCTCACGGAGCTCGTCACTCCAGGCCTTTGAGGTCACAGCCCTGCAGTGGACTCACGTCTGCTGCCGGGCTGTCCACACTCTATCAGACTGGGTGACCTGTGGCAAGGGAGGGTTTGCAGGGGTAGTTAAGACTCTTGAGATGGGGGCAGGGGACATGCGACAATGATGAGCAGCCTGACTATGGGAGGCCAAGCAGAACCAGGGGAGACGTGGCCCCATGGCGCTGAGGTGGCAGCACCAGAAAGCCCACCTGCTCGAGGCTGCAGGAGGGAACACTGCTGCCAGCTCTGAGGATGGAACTGGCATGCTGAGAGTGGCCCGCGCCTCCTTCACAAAACTGAGACAGAACCGGCCCTGCTTCCGGGTATCCAAGGAGTGTGGGCTCCGAGATGCACCCGACGCCTCCTGCAGCACGTTCTTGACAGCTCAGGAGGAAGCTGCCGGCGGGGCGGAGGGGCTGCAGTGGCCCACCGTGGGACACTCCTCGGCCACAGAGAAAAGGAGGCATTGCCAGTTGTAAAATGGAAGGAACTCGAGGGGATGGGGCAAAGCAAAGAAACTCCAGTAAGGACAAGCTGGACGGTCTCACCATGTGGGCAGAGTGTGGAAGGTGAGCGTGTGAGTGGACAAAACCAAAAAGGAGCCTGTGAATGCTGGAAGCCTAAATGAGCAGAGGCGAGGCGGGTAGGGTGGGAGCGAAGGTGGAGGGGTCTCATGGAGGCGGGTGGTGCTTTCCTCTTTGTTTAAATAAAAATTAATGGCTAAAAACAGCACCCCCCTACCCCCCAAAAAAATCATGTCATGTGTCACGGAAGCCAGGAGGAAAGAGGCCACGTTGACAGTCCCCAGCCCAGCCAGTGACCCCAGGATGGGAGGGACAGGCAGGCCTCGTGGGGTCTCCAGACACCCACAGCGCCCAGCCCTGGGTTTGGCCCTGAGGAGCAGCCTCTGAAAGCCGCCCAGCGTGTGATGAATCCACCCTCCCGGGAGGGCAAGTGAGCTGGGAAGTGACCGCTTGGTGGGCTCTGTCCCTGGGCAGCAGGGGCCACTAGTGCCCCCCACCCCGGCTGAGACAGGACCCCGCTGTGTCTCAGCCGGCCCTGGCTGCTGTGAGCCACCCTGCAACACGTGGCACGGGCTCCCACAGGCAGGCTCCCCATTCCGCAGCCCCCATTCCTGTGTTCATCCACTTGGGGAGGGAGGGTGAGTTCTCCGCCATCTCTCATTTTAGAGGCTCACTAGAGATGCTTCCTCACCTCTGGAACCAAGAAAGAGAAAAAGGGACCCATTAATTTACAATCCTGGGACAGAACCCCAGATTTGTACAAGGTGACTGATGGACAAGATAGACAAGGCAGGACTACCTGGGGATGGCCTACAGAGTCGCCGGCCCGCTCAGAGACCCCCCGCTCAGAGAGCTATCCTGTCCTCCTCATCTGACAGTGAACTTCTTGCTTGTCTGCTTAAGAGGAAAAAAAAGAGAAAAGTCAGTTTTAGTGATAAGATTCAATTGTTTCTTCCTCAGCTTAGAACAGAGAAATAAACACTTGGAAGATTTGATTAAGAGACCCAGGGAGAGGGCCAGAAAACTACGGTGAGTTTGTCTCTTCCTGAATAATGTTGTCTCAGTGTATAACAGCACACTAAATATAACACACAGCACATCAGAAAACTTTCTTCTTGTCTCAACTTAAGATCAGAGAGGTAAGTTACATGGAAGTGGTTGGTGTTTTGCTTTCCAGGCTGGACTTGCTTGAGAGGGGGTTCTGGTAACACGGCCGTTGAAAAACCGGGTTCCCTGCCTCTGTGGGACTTCCCATCACTTCCATGGAAGACCCTAGAAAGATTATGAGCTAGGATTCTGTGTACAGTAAAACAGCTTACCCCGTTAGATGTTTTACAGGCAGATTTTCTTACACCAGCATTAAAGCTCACAATGCATTATTTTAGAAGGTTCTCGGTATCAGGTGCTACCGGAGATGCGTGTGGGTGTCCCCTAGTAGCTGCAGAGTGATGGGTCAGCTCTCTTCATATGTGAAAGGCTGCCCGATGCCCAGCACCTGCTGTCACGGCTCACCTTGACCAAACGGGGTCGTCTCGAGCTGCTGGAAGAAACCACACAGGGTTCCTTGCTGGAATGACTTTCAAATAAGAACATTTGCCCACGAACATCCACATCTTTCACCAGTTCTGATACTTTTTTACTTGTAGCCTCTCTCCAGGAGGATTTGAGGCCCGCTTGTGTGGACTCAGACTGGTCTTGGAGCAGGGGGTGAGGTGAGGCAGGGGATCCCCGTCCGGCCCATTAGGTTGTTTCAAGACAACTTAAGATTTATGACAGCCTCCAGCCTCCATGCAGCTCCCCGTCCCACTGCCCAGTCAGTTCTGCCTGCCAGCGCAAGCCAGCCACCCGCCTCACCCAGCATGCCGAGAGCGCGCAGGGAGCAAGGAGGGAGCAAGCGCCAGCATCCTAGCTGGGTATTTTTGCCTCCCATGCTGCTGTGTCACTTCCAAGGAAATTTGTTAAGTTCTCAACTTAATGCCAGAGGGCGAGACCACTCACCACCGTGTGTAGGAGAGCTTGTCCGCACCTCTCAGCCTGTGCTCTCTTCTCAGAACTTGTTCTCCCTGAAAGCGAGTGAAAACCAGCCACTGCACTGGCTCCTACCGCTCCCTGTCTAGCTCACTCCCTGTTCTCTTTACTCCTCACAGATCGAGAGTGCTAGAACACCCCAAGTCCATGACAGCAGTTGGCCAGATGGATGGCCTGTGTAAAGAGTAACGGGTCCCCGTGTAACCGACACTGCACCAGGTTAAACGTGAGTCCCTGGAGCATCTCAGCAGCGCGCAGCCCAGCCCGCCCTGCCGCCTATGGCGCCTCTGCACCTCCACCTGCCTCTGGAGCAGCTCCCCTGCCCTCCATCCGCAGTCTCGGTGGGGGGCCGCCCTTCTTTGCCATCTCTCTGGAGCTGACAGCAGCGGGGGCCAGTGGCCAGCGCCACGCAGTGGGCGAGCGAGCTGCTGGACACCCTCCACCCGCTGCCCCGCCCAAGTCCTCTCCTGGCCCTGCCCGCCGGCCGCCTCTTGCCACCACTTGAATCTTAACATGGTGTGAGGTCTCTGCTTCCTGGTGTTGCCTGCAGTGCTTTCCCACCTGCCATGCTCTCTCCACTCCTCCCTGCCCCCCGACATCCTTTCCCACGTGCAGCGCTGTGCAGGTCCCACTCTGGGGGCCTGTCCCACCCCATCTGGTGGGCCCAGCGGCCTCCTTGCATGCACACACAATGCCCCTTAGCTACACTGGCCCTAAGCGCATTTCCTTCCAGTCCTCACCAGCAGGGCCCTTGGCTAGACCAGAGCTCGTGTGCAGGGGGGTGGGGGGGGTCCCCAAGCACTGAGCCCTGAACAAGTACCAAGTGTGTCAGGGGACCCAGAGCCAGTGCTGTGCTGGCTGGAGTGGCTCCTACTATAAGGTTCGGTTGTTGCTGCCCCTGCTCCAGCACCACCCCAGGGCCCGCCATTCTATCCTAGGTATGAACCCCCCAGCATGGGCCCACCCACTCCACCCCAGGTGTGACAGCCTCAGCCTGGGCCCACCTCAGGGGCTCCTCACTCCATTTTAGGTCTGATCCCCCCAGATTCTACCCCAGGCCCACCCCACCCTGGCCCAGGCATGGGTGTGCATTCATGAGCACCTGGCTGTGACTCACTCTGCCGAAGACAGAGACAGGAACAGTCAAAGGGCAGGTCTGCCAGGCCACCTGAGATCCAGCTGTTGCAGCGGCTGAGTTTAAAGGACCCCTCGATACTACTCACTCCAGCTACCTGGGCTGTGAGTCACGTACTGAACGGTTGGCTGCTTCTATTCATCATCCTGCCAGCTCATAGCCAAACCAAGGAAGATGAAACTCGACCAGCCTTGGTCTTGTCATGTTCCTTTGAGGCGGGGAAAGGCTGAAGCAAACAAAACAGTGATTGACACCAGCACTGGTATTATCTGTGGAGCACGTCTGTCCCTGGGTTTTCCTGACACACTCTCCTCAGGCCGTCAAGAACTGGCTTTAGAATGAGAATTCTGTTCGTGATCTGGCATCAACTGATCTGATCCTGCAAACCTAAGAATCCTCTCAGCTGTTCCCCATACGGTGTCTCTAGTTAGGGCATCTTTGTCAGCGTCGCCGCATCAGTGGATGTGACAGCCCCCAGTGTGCATGGCCTCGCTGGGTCATCACAGTTCCCACCGTGTCCAAACAGTCCTGAGACGCAGGCCTCCTGGGGCCTGTAGCACGAGGAATGAGTCTCCCCTCCCAGAATCTGTCCTTGGAAGGAAGAGTCAGACCTCGAGCCCACTGTGGAGAGACGGGTGACTTGGGGACAGCATGACCTCCGTCATTTCCATCACAGTTCAGATTCCGGTTCTCTGGGACTGGCAGAGACCAACAAGGCAACAGAAGATTTTTTATCAACTCAGAACTCAGAGCGGGCTGATCTGAAATCCAAGAACCAGAAAGTGCCTCCAAGCAGGGAGGGAGAGTCAGTCCAGGCCAGTGGGTCTCCAGTGAGGTCTGGCCCCAGACCGCCAGGCCAGGAGTGGCAGCTTAGGTGGCCATGGCTGGGAGTGGAGGCAGCAGCCTTCAGCCAGGGTGGGTGGGGCTCAGTTGGCTCAGACCCATTGAACCCGGAAAGTCTCCAAAGGAACTAGAGCTATCAGGGCAAGCCCTGGAGCTCTCTAGGACTGGATGCTTAATGGCCTGGTGATTATTCTGGCCCAGATGGGTTTAAACAAGGCAGAGAGGACCCTAACCTGACCTCAGGTCAAGAGCAGTCATCTACATGACAAAACCCTTGCCCCAGGGGGCGCTAGGCCACCTCTCTCTGAAGGAGGAAAGCTATCTCTGAAGGAGAGGCGTGGTCTAGCCTGGCCTGGAAACCACCCAGTGCCTGCACAGCCCAGGTTCTGGCCAGCCCACCTGCCCCCACCCTGTCCTGCCAAACCCCCTTCCTGAAGGGCAAGGCTGTGAGAGCCATCAGCCTCCTCCTACTCGAATCTAAATCTCTGTGCACGAATCCCTGTCCGGAGCTGGCCAATCCAAGCCACTTGGCATTGGGGGAGAACCCCTCAAGACTGCAGGACGGTGCTCTCCACGTGGGAAAGGAGGGGCTGACCACGCATTGCTCAGAGGAATCCTGAGGCCCCGTGGGCAACTGTGGTGATGAACCAGCAGGAGGGGGCAGCAGGGAGAGGCTCCTTGATGGTCACCATGCTGTCGGTGTCACCACGCCACAGGCAGCTCAAGACCAGGGTGGAAGTGTCAGCCAAAGCACTCTGGAAGATGATCAGAACAAAGCCCTGCAGGCAGGTATCATCACTCAGAGGCCCATGTGACATTGTCCCCTTGGCCTGGTCTCGCTTGGCTCCAAGTGACCTCTTTCTTTTACTGAGTATGCACTTGCTCCACGGTGTGACCGGCTCAGCCGGACCTTGAGGGCACTCACAGGATGGCCTCTGATCTTCTCTGATCCAGGATGACTGTGTCCATGTTGTCTAACCACTGGAAACATTGAACAAGAGTGTTCACTGGAAAAAAATTCCCCATGATGGTTAAATTTTACTGGATAATCCATGTGGGAGAGCATGGCTGGAGAAGAGCCAGAGGGAAGGGTGCGTCCCAGGCAGCGCTGGCCAAGGCAGGGGCTGGTAGGACACGATGTTGAGTCAAGCCTGTTTTTTCTCAGAAATGGAAAGGCACTCTTCTTGGGGACACGTGTTCATTTCCAGACAGGCGAACATGCACCGTGCTCTCTGCTGGGCAAGCTACATGAGAAAGGCCAGAGAAGGTTTCTACCGGAAGGAGAAGCCTGTGGGAGCCATGTCTGCTGGTCATGGGGGGGTTCCGGGCGCCCAGAGGGGGTCCCCCGTGGTGGAGGTGGAGGGTTCAATACCGGCCTCTCAACAGGTCTCTGAGCTCATTTCTTGCCGCTGCATAAACGTAGCAGGAACTTTGTCCAAAGTTTGAGTCTCTTCCAAGCTGCAGTAAAGAAAGTCGGAGATGGGTGGGCAGGAACGGAGGGGCCGACAGCTGGTGCTCCCAGCAGGCGGGGAGGGGTCGCAGAGGGACGCCGCTCACCCTGAGGGCGAGTGGGGGGGCACTGCCCGGTGCGTTTCTAAAGCTTTTTAGTTTCTGAACAATTATCTACTCTCCAACCTAGTTTTACTATTCAAAGCCATTCGAGCGGCTCACCTCCCTAGACCGCCGACATTTAAAAACCCCACGGCCACACCGCGCGTGCGCGCCGGGACTCACAGCGGCCCCGACAGTGCTAATGAATGGGGGACGGAGCGGGCCTGACTCTCGCGGGAATCTCAGTGGCCGCGGCCGAGGTCACGTGATTCCCGGCCGCGCGCGTTCCGCGCAGCCACGGTGGCGCGTTCTCCGGCGGGGGCGTGGCGCACACTAGCCGGGCGCGTGCGTGCCCGGCGCCCCCAGGCGGGGGCGTGGCGCAGGCCGTGCGTGTGCGTGCCCCGCCTTCCGCCAGAGCCCGGATGCAGCGTAACGCCATTACTGCCGGGCTGCCGAGCCACTAGCCGACGGGGTGGACACCGAGCGGCCGCGCCATGAGACTCCTCCCCCGCCTGCTCCTACTCCTGCTCGTGTTCCCCGCCACCCTCTTGCTCCGAGGCGGCCCTGGAGGTGAGGCGCGGGGCTGCGGAGGAGACGCCAGAACGGCGTGCGAGGCCGCGGCTCCGGATCCCGCGTCCCTGCTCCCGACCTGCCGTGGGGCCTCGGCGCGCGGTCCGCGCCTGCTCGTGGGCGTCCCCGGGCCGGGTAGAGGGGTCCTGGCAGGAGGGGTCCTGGATGGAGCGGGAATTCTTGCTGGGCAGGGTCCTGGTTGCGCAGGGACCTCGGAGGAAATAGGTTCTCGGCCGGAGTGGGGTCCTGGCCGGAGAGGAGATCCTTGGCTAATCCGGGGTCCCGGCGATCCGAGGGGGCTCCCGGCGGATCCGGGGGGCTCCCGGCCCAGCTGGGGTTCCTGGCTGGCCGGGGGTCCTGGGTGGCGCGGGCAGTGGCTGTCCCCCACCTCCCGCGCCGCCCCACCCCCGCGCTAGGCTGACGTGTCTTTAACTTCACGCTGCAGGCCTCCATTCATTCGTTCGGACCCCTGTTTTCTGCACCCTTAAGCTCGGCGCCCGCCCCTGAGCGATCGTTGCCGGAGTCTTGATGTCAGCGAGCCCCCTCCTCGCCCCAGGACCTCCCCTCCCGGGAGGGACCAGCGACCCTGCGTTCTCCCCTAGCCTTGCTGTTAGGAGAGCTGTTCTTTGCTTTGTGGGAGTATCGTGTAGTCCTGGAGAAACGTGCTCTTCTTAAAGTTTTAAGGGTTTTTGTTTTTTTTTCTAAATCGAGCTTTACTACCTCCCAGTTATTAAGCTGGTGTGAAAATAGCTTAGCAGAACGTTGCCAGTGCGGAACCTGCCCTGCTCTCCTTTTCTAGTCTGTAAAATTGAGTGGGACTAAAGGATCGCTAGAACCTTGGTCTGTAAGTTCAGGCAGGCTTGCGGCAGGGCGAGCCCTAGTGACAGCTGTCTACTGCGGTGTGCAGAGGAGAGAACTCGTTGGCCAGACTGCAGTCACCTGTCCCGGCTCCAGAGGACTTCTTTTCTTTTAGGAATTGCTTGCTGATTGGTTCGCATTTAGATTTTCAAAGAAAACGTCTCAGTTCTACTTGTGTAGAATCTAGACTTAATTTTTCTAGGCTTTAAAGAGGTTTTCTTTTTAAGAAACAATTCAGGACCCAAACTGAACTGGCTGTCTTTAAACATTTTGTTAGGAATTTTTGAAAAGATGTTTTCTCTTAAATTTCCAACTGGAAATTGTTAGGTTTACCCAAGTTTTGTTCATTACTATTAAAATAGTTTAATGTCCACTGAAACGGAGGGTGAAAGGCATATATAGTGAGTGAAAGAGAGAAGTTCAACTCGAGTCAGTTTTATCTGACCAGTTTTTGAAATTGCTTTTAAGTTAAGAAGATGCTTTTTCTAGTCTTTATTCAGCAAGAAGTAGATGTTGTTTTCCAGCCTTAATGTTCAGCTTGGTGTGCCTTGTTAATTTGCACAAATATTAGCAGGCAGTAGGAACTCAAGGAAGTGGAGAGGGCCTAAAATGAAGGGTCCTTAGCAGATGCTGTTTCCCACATGGCAGTTTTCTCCAGAATGCCACATCAGCGCTCTTGAGACATGGTGGAATCATTGCAGCTTTGAGATTCCTTTTGAGGGTCTTGCCTACAATAGATTTCACGTAACTTAGAGTTATTTGGCCTATAAAATTAGGCAAATTACTTTGCTCTTCAAGAGAAAAATTTTTAAAATACTTTAAAACATTTTTAAAGTCATAGGGAAAACAAATGCATGTTTTCTCTGCTGTCAACTCTGACAGTACCAGTGTAGGTTTTACCAGATAGGATGTGCTTTATAAATGCAAGCTAGTTTGTTTTTTGTTTTATTTTTAATCTCAGATGCAGTTTCAGCATGCTTATTTGTCTCTTGAACTCACTATCACAATTTTAGCTGGAATCCTCTCAGGTAACAAGGTTTCTTGCCAGGAGATTGAGATTACTATTTTCTTTTAAATTTGAGGTTTGATAATTGTTTCGTGTGGTTAATGCTAGGGATTAAATGTTGTAGTTTCTTATTTTAAAAAATGTATTATTTTCCTTAATTTGTGTAACAAAATTGCTGGAAAGTTTTTACTTAGGTCTCAAGGCATTTTTAGTTCCTGCAGTTTATTTTCAACTGTTAGGTGGTTTGGAAAATTAGATAACATTTCCCATTAAAATTAACATGCAGTTGAGACTTTTTTTAAGATTTATTTATGCATAAAAGAGCTGGGGTGCAGGCCAAAGTTGCGGGAAGTGAGAGGATTCACCAGAGACAGAGTGGGGAGCAGATCAGGCAGATTGACTGACATGCACTGCTGAGGGGAGCAGTGGGCGAGGCAGGAGAGGTCTGGTGCATCCTGTGGGTCACCTCCCTGGCCGGGCATCGAACTTGCACTGCTGTGCTGTGGATGCTTCACAGGGCAGTGCTCAACCTGCTGCCCCACCAGGGGGACCCCCAGTTGAAACTTTTAATAAGACAAGTCACATGAGCACTTTTGGACACATCGTATTGCATTACTCCTTGGGAAAATGTCCTACAGGTGTGATTAAACAACAGGATTTTTCCAGGGTAAAGGTTAACTGCCTGTTTTGTATTTTATTGCTAGGGTCATTAGTAACAGCCCAAGATCTTACAGAAGATGAAGAAACAGTAGAAGATTCCGTGATTGAAGATGAAGATGACGAAGCGGAGGTGGAAGAAGATGAACCCACAGATTTGGTTAGTGGTCAGTGTGTTCTGATACATGTATATCACATTCAGGGCAGATCCCATTTAGAAACCTGCTGTGATCAGAGTGGACGGAATTGGGAGGACAGGGGCCAGGCACTCGGGTGGGCTGCTGAGCACCTTCTGCAATGAGAGGAATGAAACAGAACAGTTGAGGGTGGTGTGGTGTGCATGAGGGGGGTGGGAGAGCAGTGGGACCGTCCTGACCCCTTTGTGCACAGGTGCTGCTTGGCCTTCTGATCTTGGGTGGCCTTTCCCTACTTTGCTGTGTGAAGTAAACACGTCTCATTGAGGCTCTGCTCTGTGTCAGGCACAGTTCTCGATGCCAGGAGAACAGATATTTTCTCTGCGCTCTTCGGGCCATCTTGAGGCCATGTATGTGTGGCAAGGGGTGAGGAACAGGTGAGAATGCAGAGAATGTGCTCTGTGAAGTCTGCGGGGCACCAAGGAGGTCTCTGCTGTCTTCCAGCCTGGAGCTTACTGTACAGGGGGAATGTGGTGGTCAGGAAACCAGGCTAGACCTGGGGCCACCGTCGCCCAGGTCCAGCGGTACCCATGCCCAGTAGTACCCGCCTCCCAGGGCCACCTTGCACCCGTGTGCTTGCTTCTGTCTCTGTTGTACCACTTTTGATCGTGGAGCCTTCTACGATTCTGCATTTGATCGTTTGTTTCAGGATTAAATCCCCAAATTCATATTCGTCATATTCTCTTGTTAACGAAAATACTGGGTTATCAGAAAAGCCATGATGTATATTTTCTCTTTGAAAAACAGAACAAAACTTGTCATGACTTTTCTGACAACCCAATAATTAGGTTTTTTTTTTTTTTTTTTTAAGATTTATTTATATAAGCATGCAAGAGCTGGGGTGCAGGCCAGAGTTGTGGGAGGTGAGAGGATCCACCAGAGACAGTGGAGAGCAGAACAGGCAGACTGACTGAAACACACTGCTGAGGGGAGCAGCGGGCGAGGCAGGAGAGGTCTGCTGCGCCTTGTGGGTCCCCTCCTTGGCCAGGGATCGAACTCGTGCTGCTGTGCAGCGGATGCTTCATAGTGTGGTGCTTAACCTGCTGCGCCACCAGGGAGGCCCCCAATAATTAATTTTATTTGTGTATTTCCTTTTCTCTTGACTTACCCTCCTTTCCTAGCACATGCCTTCCAGCAGAGCTAGCTTGCACACCTGTTTGGTTCTGGAGTGGCTCCTTCTGTGCGTCTGCACATGCTTGCCTTTACTGACGTCTGTCTTCCTTATCTTCCCCTCAGCGATCTTGATTCATTACCTGTGTGTCAGGTCTGGCACCCCCTGTTTGGGGTGTTAGTGGGCATGTGTTAGGGCTCTGCATCTGCAGCCCTGTTTTCTGGAGGCACAGCTTTAGCGAGGTCAGCACCCCGCTGCTCCCCAAGTGCACTCCTGGACAAGGACTTCCAGTGGCTGTTAGAAGGGAATCTGCCTAGGAATCTGGGGTGAAAGGTGGTACTTAGGGGCTGTGATTTGGGCGTGTGCAGGTTGTAGTAACACAGTGTTTGGTTCTACTGCTTTCCTGAAGGTGTGGGCTGCTTGCCCTGGACTGACTGTGCGGGACAGTGCAGGAGCTGCCAGGCGTTGGGCCTGCGGCTGAGCTGGAGCGTGCCCTCCTCTCACCTTCCCTGGCCTGGACACCACTGGGAGGAAAGGGAGCTGCCCCTGTCTCCGCTTCCCCTGCTCAGTTGGTGTGACAGTGTTTATCCCTCGGCTTTGTTGCTTTCCTCAGCTCGGAAAATGCTTGGGGCCAGGGAAGCCGCCAGGCAGGGAGGGTTTCCTGCCTTGGGCAGACAGCGCTGCAGGGGTGTCTGTGGGTCGGAGGGCTCTGGGATTCTCCCGTGTGGTCCCCCTAGGCCAGAGTATTCAGCTACACACAGCAGCTGTGGACCTGTGTCTGTTGGGCTTCCCAAGGGCTCCTTTGCCACTGGGCCTCTGTACCTACCCGTGGCTGGTTTAGCTGTAGGTCCCTGCTGCATGGACTCCAGTGCAGGCCTCTTTCCCGTCCCTCGGGCTTCCTGCCCTCATGGTCACCCGAGGCTCCAGCTGCGGCTGCCCACTGGAGTGGTGCTCCCAGTCTCTGAGTATTTTTCTTAACAGAACTGATTAGTTTTTATTTGTATTAAACCAGTTGCAAGTTTGATTAAAATTAGCTGACTTTAAAATATTGGTCACATTGTTTAAAATAGACAATACATTGAGTGGCTGAGTCGTGAGAAGATACGAGCACTAGGGAAGCGTCTTTCTGCCTGCCTGGCTGGCTTCTGGTGACTCTGGGTCTCGTGCACCCCAAGCTGTCTGTGTGGTGGCGAGCAGGGCACCTGCCCCGCATGTGCTCCCCCATACACCCTTCACTCAGGGGGAATGAGTGTACACCTTTACAGGTGTGGATTATTCAGTTTGTCACACCTGGTGTTCAAGAAATAAGTGCTCCAGAGAGAGCGAGCGAGAGGAGAGAGAGAGAGAGTTATTTTTCCCCCTCCTCTTTCCGAGAGAGAGAGTTATTTTTCCCCCTCCTGTCTCCGAGAGAGAGTTATTTTTCCCCCTCCTGTCTCTGAGAGAGAGAGAGTTATTTTCCCCCCTCCTGTCTGAGAGAGAGAGAGTTATTTTTCCCCCTCCTGTCTCCGAGGTGTTCCACTTTGAGGCGCTGAACTCAGGCCTCGACAGACTCAGCAGTAGCACTGCTTCCGACATCAGGGAAGGCGCTGTCCACTCTCGGCGCTCCGTTTGCTGCTTTCTGCCTCGAAGCATATTTACTCTTGGTTTAAGTGTCAGCCATGAGGGTTTATTTGTTGTTACGTATTATATTGTTGTTATAGTTTAAGTCACATTGAGTTACCCTAGCAGGTGTCAGTCAGACCTGCTGTAGCCTCTCCTTAGCTGTGGCCGGGCTTGGCCCTGAGCCTCGCCGGACCTTGTCGCGTCGTGCATGGTGTTGAGCGTCTCTTTTCCCACCGCACGGACATCGGCCTCCCTCCTTGGCTCGATTCTGTCACGCAGCACCCATGCCTGTCTTCCCAGCCTTAAGTTGCTGCAGGGTTCTTTCTTTTCCAGCACTTTCCAGAACGAGGACTCCATGCAGCTGTGTCCTGCCCCTCGCACACTATCCCCTGTTGCTAGGACGGCGTTCTTGCTACGTCACCAGTGCCCTAGAGCCCAGCTCCTGGCCCGCGGGCTGCCCCCCTCCCGCCACACCTGTCTGACTCCTGATGCCCCTCGTGGCTGGTCACGCTCCCATGCCTGGGGAAAGGGCCAGTTTCAGATTCACAGCTGTTCATACTTTCATTGACTTCGCTGAGATGTGTTGTCCCTACAGCGTTTGCCTGTTGTGAGCCCACAATTCAATGATATTTTGTAATTGTCAAATTATGTACCCCAAATCAAGTTTTAGGGCATCCTCACCCCAGCGTGGCTGTCGGTGATACTTTGCCCATTTTCCCAAGTCCTGTGACAGGCTCTCAGAGGAAGCTGCTCTGTCAGCTCAGTGGAGCGCTTCGGGCCCCAGCAGGGTGGTGCGCAGCCGCGGTGCTGGTGGCGAACGGGGACTTCTTGGTCCCTGGGGCCGAGGAGCCCTGCTGTCTGCCCGGGACTGGACCCGCCCACCAGTGCACCGGGCTGCTGAGACGCATGTTCCGCATTGGCTGCCGACACCCAGAGACATTCCAGCACCAGTCCAAGGCCGCACAGAGACAGTGCTTTGTCCTGAGCGGAGGAGTCGTTATGTTTCAACGATGCTGTGTTTTTCCCTCTTGGTAACTAACCCCTTTTTACCGTTCTCTCAGGCAGAAGATAAAGAGGAAGAAGATGTGTCTGGTGAGCCTGAAGCGTCCCCGAGCGCAGACACAACCATCCTGTTTGTGAAAGGAGAAGGTAAGAGGAGACCGCCTGACAGGTAAGGGAGGCGAGTCACATGTCGTGCTCCCCCGTCGTACGCCTGCAATGCAGTGATTTCTTATAGCTCCCGAATTGTGGACCCCCATCCTCACCCCTGCGTGTCTGGTAGCGGAATCATTACATTTTTCTCGGGGGCTTTAGTAGCTTAATATCTTGATTCTCCTTCATTGCTTCTGTCACGAGTGTGTGCAGACATGTTCCTCAGGGGACAAGGAAACTAAATGTCTTAATTTTAATTAGAAATTAAACGCCCCTTTAAAAAAGATGCTATTTTTAAACTTCAAGCTGTGACAGCAAAGTAATTCTTTTTTTGAGTAAACATTAGTGAAATACTAAGTCTTCACAGTCAGTCAGGCCTTGGCTAGAGGCAAGTTTCAGAAAGGAGGTGCTGAGAATGGCCTCAGTGGGGCGGCTCCACCTAGATGTGGTTCTCTCTGCTGCACCACCTCGCTGGCCGCATGGGCAGCATCTGCTGCTAAGCGAGGTCAGAGGGTGGAGGCGCAGACCGGTCTGGCAGGCCCCGGGTTCTGCACTGTGCGTGAAATGGCACACTCAGGATATGAGTGAGTGACTTTCTCGTCTTCTCCAGATTTCCGTTTTGTTGCCTCCTATATTCCAGCTTTATGCTCACAGAAGTATAATTAAGGACATTTCTTGAGGTTGCCTCCTTGGGTCTTACTTTCAAATTTGCATTTGACTCATTGCTCGGAGTGGCAGGGCTTGCTGGATTAACTGTTCTGATGGATGTTCCTCTACACGGCTGCACCTCTAGACTCTAGTCCACTGTGGCACGCCTCGCCCTTGTCTGAGGTGGGGTGGGGGTGGGGGTGACGTCGCCGAGACCTGCCGCCTCCCTGCAGGCTGCTCCTTTGGGCCACTCCTCTCCCCACAGCCTCTGATGTGAGTAGGTTTGAAGCTGCTGGGCATTCTGGGATGCTTGAGTGGAGACAGAGGCCTGCTGTCCATCCCCTCGGGGGCTAGGGTGCATGGCGGTGTGCTGGTGAGTGGGTTCTACACCCAGGCGCGCAGTGGCCTGGGCCACCCAGGTCCTTGGTCGCCTGGGCACAGAGTCGTCCTCTGTGTGCCCTTTGGTGTTTTCTGATCTGCCTTTCCTGTTTCCATGCCACAGATTTTCCGGCAAACAACATCGTCAAGTTCCTGGTTGGCTTCACCAACAAGGGGACGGAGGATTTCATTGTTGAGTCCCTCGACGCCTCCTTCCGTTATCCCCAGGACTACCAGTTCTACATCCAGAACTTCACAGCTCTTCCTCTGAACACCGTCGTGCCACCCCAGAGGCAGGCCACCTTCGAGTACTCCTTCATCCCTGCGGAGCCCATGGGCGGCCGGCCCTTTGGCCTCGTCATCAACCTCAACTACAAAGACTTAAACGTAAGGTCCTGCACGCCCACTTTGACCTGCCCGAGTTAGAGATGTATCGCATGAGGACAGTTGACATGCTCGTGAACGTTCTCATGTCTGGGGTCTGTTCTGGGGTTAGGACTGACTAGGCCACCGGGGAGGCGAAGACAGATACCACGTCTGTCTTCAGGTGTGTAATGCAGTCGGGGGAGGGATGGACACTGTGGGCCTCAGGGTCCCCAGTTAGGGAGTGAGGAGGCCACAGCAGTGCTCTAGGACAGCGCAGGCGGGCCTGGAGGGCTGAGGGGTGGCGGGGCGCCTGGGCTGAGCTCTGCCGTCGTGTGGGCCATGTGATTTGTTTGCAGTGTCTTTTTGATGCTTGTGTTTTGCCCTTTTCACTATTTGTCAGTCCTGAGGGTTTCCTATAGCCATTTTTCTGCTACTTTATCCCGAAGATAAACATACCAAACCTTTCTAAGATAGCTAACAGGAAGATTTATGGTTTATGAGACCCCAGGAGTCTGATAGACGCTCTGTTGCCTTCTCATTTTTCATATCCATAGTTTGTAATCTAAACTCTTCCTTTTCCTGGAGTTTCCAGAGAAGGAATTACCATCCTCTTCTGGAACGAGGTTTATTCAGCCTTTCATCTCTCAGTGTTAGCGGGTTAACTACATTCCTTGTGCTGCAGTTAAGCTTTCCCTTCTGTGACAGTAGAAAGGGATTCTCATCCTTCCTGTCTTCAGAATAACTTATTAACATTCCTCAGCTTTATAGTTGAGTAATGTGAAGAATTTTATATTTCATTCTGTCTTCAGACAGAATTAAACTTAATCCAATAGGCATATATAATTTGAGTTCATTTTGAATATAGTGGTGTGTTCTGGCGTCTGTGTGTTCTGGTTCCTGAATTGTCAGTGTAAGAATACAGACTTCAAGTCTTGAGATGAAACTTGTGTAATCACAATCTGGTAACAGTCAGGTACATCTCCTTTTGAGAAAGGACACTGCCTGGGTAGAGCCCCAGACCCTGGAAACAGCTCTCTTAGGGCCTGCCGCTGTGAGGCTGATGTGTTTGTGTTGAGCCGATAATTATTTCAAGAGCGCAACAGGAAAAATAATGTGATACTGAAAATCACCTATTTGTTACAGTCATCTCCAGTTCTGTTTTTCGGAACACGACTTTCGTTCCCATCTATTCTCCACGTGGCCTGTGGCATGCTCCTCCCATGCTCGCCACACTCTCCCCCCTCCCTCTGGAGGTCCACGCAGAAACGACCTCTGCTGAAATGGCCCCTAGGCTTGCCTTCTGCACTTTCTGTTTCTCCTGGCTCCTCACACCTTTCTTTCCCCCACTCAAGGTGGGAGGCAGCTGGCCAAGCTGGAGGCACTTTCTTTTTTGTGGGAGAGCATGTCACGCTGTGGAGTTAGTGTGATGACATGCGGTGGCGTTGAGTGGTAGTGGCGAGAAGGCTCAAGGAATGGCTTTGAGATTCTTGAGTGCCTGTGTTCCTGCACTGCATTTCAGAGTCCTAGGATTCTTTTTGTTCTTTTTAAACAGGGTAACGTGTTCCAGGATGCCGTCTTCAATCAGACTGTCACAATCATTGAGAGAGAGGATGGGTTAGATGGAGAAACGTAAGTGAAAGCTGCACTGTGGGCCTCCCTCCCCCGGTGCACGGAGGGCGCCCTGCAGCCTCTGCCTGCACTCCTTGTGAGCGCCGTGCGTGGTGCCGGGAGTCTGGGGAGTACCCCACGGCGCTGTTGAAAATAGTGAACACAGGCTGGACCATGGATGGGCGTGTCCTGACGCGAACAGCGTTCTTCTCACGACTTGGTTCTCACGACTGATTTTTACCCAGTCAGGAAGGACAGATAAAACTGAAAACCACTTTTTACACATAGTTGGCTTTCTGCCCTTTTCCCTGCTAACTTCTTCTGTGCTCTGTGCTCTTTAGCTGGGCACCAGCTAATCCAACGTGTCTCTAAAATCACTGTTGAAAGGTTAATTAGGGCATTTTTACCCCAAAACAAAAATTTTTACCAAAGAACAGAAAAGTATGTTCTTTATGAATAATGAGTCGTTGCCTACCGGGTACTTACATATAATTCACCAGAAGTAATTTTTTTTTAACTTATTTATTTTGTGTAGAAGAACTGGGGTACAGGCCAGTGGTGTGGGAAGGGTGGTGAGAGGACTTCCCAGAGATAGAGTGGGGAGCAGAACAGGCGGATCCACTGAAATACACTGCTGAGGGGAGCAGCGGGAGAGGCAGGAGGGGTCTGTTGCGCCCTGTGGTCACTTCCTTGACTGGGGGTTGGTATCAGGCTGTGGTGACAGCATTGAGTCTCAGTCCTAGGCCTCGGGGAGACCCCCACCAGAAGTAGTTTTTAAACCGAGTTGCAGAAAAGTGACTTAACATTGGAGGACATGACCTGGTGCCACTTTCTTGGCTAAGTGAGCTTTGAGTGTCACAAATTACAAAGTGGTTTTACTCAGCTCATCTAACCCGAATAGTTGAATGGACTGATTGTTCTCACAGATGACGGTCCATGCATGAGACTTACCACCCAGGTCTTGGTTGCATTTTAAGTACTCCCTTTGCCCACGAGTTACTTGGAAATCCTGCGGCGTGTCCGACTCGTAGCTGTCAGTGGCTGTGGCGCAGCTTGTGCACTAAAGCCAGTCGGTCTCTCTCCTGCAGGATCTTCATGTACATGTTCCTTGCTGGTCTCGGGCTCTTGGTTGTCATTGGCCTGCACCAGCTCCTGGAATCTAGGAAGGTAAGTGCACAGCAGCTCTGCGGTCCCTGGCGGGTCCCTGCATTGTGCCTTCTTGCCCTCACTGCTGCTGGGGGCTTGTGTGGCCACCGCTCTGTGCCTTTTTACAGGGATAACTGCAGGCGAAGCCTGCGCCGAGCATGGTTGTGTGACCCGTTGCGTGCACCTGCAGCCCCTCACGCCTAGGAAGAGCTAACTTTCTGGCAGCGCTTGAGCTTCAGTTGTGCCAGATGAGTCTTTATTCCTTAAATCACACATAAGATTTCATCGTGGATGTTATTTCATCTGTTAAAAAAAGCAGCTTTTGTTTTTGCTTTATTGCCCGACTTTAGGGGTGATTCTGATTAGCAGCTAGCTGAGTGTTTTCCATTTGAAAGGAACGAAGAGCTGAATTTGCTGTCTGCCACACTCAGGTCGTCTTGGTGGCGGAAGGGCAGCCCTCCCCCATCGCCCCCAGCCAGCCCCGTATCCGGTCCCTCTGGGCTCGGCGCTCCTCACCGCTGTTCTGCCTGCCGCTGGCCTGTGCGGCCCTTGGCAGGCGCAGCTCCCTGACACATGAAGCCACGGCCCCGGGATGTTGACACTAGTGTTACTAACGAGACGTGCTCTGGAGAGAGAGCTGCTGGGCCCAGGTGCTGATTTCCAGAGTGTTCTGTGTGTCTGCGGTGGAGCTCCGCTGGCAGCTCTGGTGTGGTGCCGCCTCCTTTCCCTCCGTTTGTATGGAGCTGCTTTTTAGTTTCTGTGAATTCAGAATCTGAATTTTGGACTTCACGGTTAATGTTGTTTCTTAATATAGTTTTTTTTTTTTTAATAGAGTCAGTGTGGAATTGAATAACTTTCTAGCAGTTTGCTGCTTATACTCTAGGAACAGCGTTTGAGGTCGTTAGCTTAAGTGATTTTTTTTTTTATCTCTGCCAACTGGTTAATATGCCTGTATACAACATTTCAGTAATAATCCTGAATTTTATTAAATAAGAAAAAATTTTTTTTAAGATTTGCTTCCCAAGGTGGGATAAGAAATCATGGTGTGGATAGAAAGTCTTCATGCACACAACACTACCAACAAGGGCCTTATCACAAAGACCCACAAAGAGCTGACCAGACTAAATAAAAACAAAGTAAACAATCCAGTCAAAAAATGGGCAAAAGAGCTAAAAAGACATTTCTCCAAAGGGGAAATGCAAATGGCCAACATCATATGAAAAAATGCTCAACATCTCTTGTAATCAGAGAAATGCAAATCAAAACCACAGAGAGATACCTCCTCACACCAGTGAGAATGGCACATATCAAAAAAATTAGCAACACCAAATGTTGATGAGGATGTGGAGAAAAAGGAACTCTACTACATTGCTGGTGGGAATGCAAGCTGGTCCAACCACTATGGAAAGCGTGTGGGGGTTCCTCCAACTACTAAAAATGGAACTCCCATATGATCCAGCAATCCCACTTCTAGGAATATACCCAAAAGACACAAATACACTGATTCAAAAGAATACCTGCACCCCTATGTTTGTTGTAGCATTATATACGATAGGTAAGACCTGGAAACAACCTAAATGCCCAAAACAGATGACTGGATCGAGACGATGTCATACATATACACGATGGAATACTATTCAGCAATCAAAAAAGATAAACTCGAGTCATTCATGGAAACACGATGGAGCTAGAAGGGATGATGCTCAGCAAAATAAGTCAGAAGGCAAAAGAAAAATACAGGATGGTTCCACCCCTAGGAGGAATGTAAGGGAACCAAATAAGCAAGGAAAAGATTAATAACAATAATTTTTAAAAAAGCAAAAAAAGACAAGGACAAATAGGGGACATTTTGTGTGGAGGGGGAGGGAATGGGATGAAGGCAGAAAGCACAGGGACTGAGGTGACGGTGTGCTGATGAAGTGGTGCTGGGAAATCCATGGAGACCACAACTGATGTCAAATGTATATAAATTAAGTCTTACTTCAGCACCCAGTTATATCGGGAAGTGGAGCTCTGTAGCAGAGCGCCAGGCCTTGAGGGCCTGACGGAAGCCAGGGTCTGGTCCTGCTCGTTCAGTGGGTGCTAGAGTCGGTTGTCCCCTTGGATAACTGAGATGCGTGAGCAGGAAGGGACGCTCCCTGTTAGCGGGTAAAGATAGTGGATACAATGGTGGAGCTTCCTTAAAGTAACTCGTTTCTATTCTCTCAGCGCAAGAGACCCATCCAGAAAGTGGAGATGGGCACTTCCAGCCAGAATGACGTGGACATGAGCTGGATTCCTCAGGAAACGCTGAATCAGATCAGTAAGTGCACGGCCGGGCGGTGGTTCTCTGAGTGGGACTCCAGTGCCTAGATGCAGCGGCTCAGATTTAACAGACTGCTTCGCCCGTGCTATTGCTGTGTAGACTCGTGCCACGTGACTCGTGACAGTTTAAGCTGTATTCGATGTGGTGTTTATGTACTAAGAAATGCTGCCCAACCTGCAGCTTACATGCAAACGTGAGAATTCTCGATGTCCCTAATCATTTCTCCTCTTTTCTCTCCTGTTGCTTCAGTGCAGAGTAGAAGAGGTGAGGCCATGGCGGTTTTGGTGGTGGTGGCGACAGTTGGGCGCTCGTGCAGCACACGCCTCTCGAGCGCCTTTAGTGAGGGGCGGAGCCGCTCTAGCGTGGGCATTGGAAGAGCTAACCCCACTCACACCGAGCCCACGTGCTGCCGCTTAGTGGGTGGCTGCTGGCTGCTGCGATGCTCTGAGAGTGATCCCGAGACGCTTCTGATGGTTTACTTAACGTGCACTTCAGTTTGCTACCCGTGCAGCGATTTAAAATACTAATCTTTATAAAAGAACGCAGGCTTCCCCCAGTTGTAAACGGCCTCCTAAACCAACCGTTGTACGGCACTGTGGCCACACTATAGAACATCCGCCTCAGCAGTGAGGGCTTCCTGGCCGGCCGTTCCCCCGGTGGCGGTGTTCAGGTGTGGGTGGGCCGGCTTCCGCAGGGGCTCTTGCTCACAGCTTGGGTGGGGTCTTCTTGGGGCCACTGCTCGACACGCCTGCCTTCACAGCTGCTCGGGCTCTTGCGGCAGGTGTGTGTAGACTGCACTGCTCCGCCGATGAGCATTTCCAGGCTTTCACTTTAAGCCAAGGCTTGCGAATACGCAGGGTGAATCGGAGCTCGCAAGTAGCAAGTGCAGGAGTTGCGCGCACTGTTATCGCACAGTAGGGGCCCCATCCCCACCCAGAGACAGAGCTGCTCAGGCCTAGCACACAGCTTCCAGCTTGGCTGCCCTGCTCCGTGCTCCCGTCACCTCTGTTCCTGGCGCTGGGTCCTCCATGCTGTGCACGCTGGTGCCACCCGTCTCCGCCTGGTGAGAGGAGGGTCGCCCCTCCTCGTCCTGTCCGAGACCCTTCAGGGCTGGGAGGTAGACGGTGCACCTAAGCTCGTGGCGGTCTGACAGGAGATGGGCGTCCGCTGTGGGAGTCGGCCAGAGGCTGAGGTGCTGTGTGAGAAGGTGCCCTCGAGGTTTCTGTGCCTGCTGAGGTGTTCGCCTTCCAGTAAGTGGAGGCATCAGCTCGTAAAGCAGAGGAACATGCTCGGAGAGCTGAGGGTCACTTTGTCAGGCAGTTGGGGAGCAGGGACTCCCGGGAGCAGGTGTGGGTTAGTTGGTGTTGGGAAGCAAGACGTCACTGGGCCACGTAAAGCACGGGTTAGTGAGGGGGGTCTTGGGTCGGGGAGGTCTCTGCAGTGGGGGCAGACAGGGCTTTGGGGGTAGTTGGGGTGTCTGGGGCCAGAGAGTGCTCTGAGCTTAGGCAGCTGGGTGGAGCCGACCCCAGTGAGGAGCAAGGAAAGGCACTTGACTTGCTCTTGGCTGTGAGAACGGGGTGCTCCTAGGGAAAGGTGTCCAGGGAGTGTTTGGAAGTTGTGTTCAGGACACAACGCTCAAGGCTTGGCCTCGTGGGCACGAGTGGCTCGGGCGGTAGTGCAGCCTGGCGCGCAGGAGCGAGCTGCCTGTCCAAAACCCCGTCTGTCCATGGAGGGCACAGACCGCAGACAGGGGCACATGGCCCCTGGCCTCCCCTGGGGCCTCAGGATGGAAATGGGAGTTCCTCAGATGTAATTCAAAGATGACATTTGAAAAGCCTAAGAATTAGAGTTAGAAACTAGCCATGGCCACAGGGGCTGCCAGTTCAAAGAATTCTGGCCTGACCAATAGCTCAGGGGTCAGTGCCTCTCTCCCCTGCCTCGGCCACCAACTGCCTGAGCACGGCCCACGCACATGTGCCAGCAGCCGGGGGCCATTCCAGCTGCGGGTGTTGGGGCGCTGTGTCTCAGGGCTTGTTCAAGAGGAACATAGACATGACTGCTTTCAGGAGCTCACACTTCTGGAGGGAAACAGTCACATATGGCAGATGGGGATGGCCAGCAGCCAAGGAGCGTGTGCTGGAGGGTGACTCCGCTTCTGGGTGCAGAGTGGGCGGGCGGCCCCGTGACGGCCCTAGTGCTACCGAGCTCAGGGCAGGTGGATGCTTTGCCCCCAGTGGCCTGGCAGGGAGAGGTTGGCAGCACATGGACCCCCAACCTGCACTCGCCCGGCCTGTGCTGTGGCCACTGCAGCGCAGGGGTCCTAGACAGAGCCGGCAGGAGAGAAGCTGCTGTCTCCCTGGTGCGTGGTCTCCTGGAGGACGGGAGAAGTCAGGGCAGCTCTTCTGGGTGGAGGGAAGACCCGCTCGCTGCTTGAGACGCAGCACGGAGGAGAGCACAGGTCACGCTTTCTCAGGCAGGCCCGGGGCTGCTGCCCTACCGCTTGTCCCAGGCGGACCCAGGCATTTGCCGGAAGCCACGCAGATCGCAGGGCTGCTTTTGTCAAGTTTGATTTGTGCGATCCACGTAACGTTTTTTGAGCTGCAAACATCACACAGCTTTACTCCTGAAGTGCGTTCACAGGTACTGACTGAAGCTCGTCCGGCTGCACAATGTGAGGTTTTGCCTGGTGGCTGTCACCAGTAACGGCACCCGCCATCCCTTGCGGCCCCAATTGCAAAGGTTCATTTCACTTTAACTGAGTTACCTCTCGGAGGGCAGTCTCAGGCTGGTTTGGAGATGTCGGTGGGGAAGAGGCATGCGCTACTGGGGGATTCTTTTGCACGAGCGTTCTGTTTGGAATTTCATGGCGAGTGTTTTTTAGTGCTTTTGTATTGAACGTGCTTGTGACATTCAGGCAAGTGAAAACATTCTCTTGTCTTCCAGATAAAGCTTCGCCACGGCGGTTGCCCAGGAAGCGGGCACAGAAGAGATCGGTGGGATCTGATGAGTAAATGTCCTTTGTGCGCCAGTTCAGTCTGCATTTAGCCTGCTTGGTGCACCCGGCCAGCTGGGGTCAGTGCAGACGAGCCCCCAGAGGCAGTGTCCCCCGCCTGTGTGGAACGAGCCCAGCGCGGGCCGCGGCGTGCCAAAGTGCACGGCATTCATTTTTCTAAAGTAACAAATTTGGTTTGTTTTAAACCGTTCAAAGCGCTGTGTGTGCGTGTGTGTGTGAGCAATGGCCTCCCACACCGCTGCCGGGCCGCCTTTAGGGTGCTGGCTGTGCGCGCCCTGCTCCTTGCTGGCCCCCGTGCCCCACCACCGGTACAGTGTGGCCAGAGCTGCGTCCTGCTGGGACGCGGAAAAGAAGACGCATTTCTTCTGGACCAGCCCAGCCCACCGGGGTGCCGACCAGCCTCCTGTCCCTGCTGCTCTCGCCAGCGCCCAAAAGGCACGCGCGGCCTGCTGCTTGCCTCCCTGAGTCCTTGCGGTATCTCGCTGCTGTTCCTCCCACGCACACCTTCACAAACGCCCCCTATGAGTCCAGGAGTTGGGGTCTCTGTCGCACAGTGACTGAAGCGCAGCGCTCTGCTGATTGGGTCTATAAAACCGGCCCCTCCCTTTTTTAACAAAACAAAAAGAATGTGGTACATTTGTGAGAACTGAGTTGTCCTGTGCTGTTCTGTTTCCGGCCCAAGGGGTAGCTCGGAACGATCTCAGACCTACTTTGTTTTAGACGTCATTTTTCTCTCCCTCGAAGCAGCAGCTTGCTTCAGCAAAGCCGCTCGGTCTCCGTGGCAGTGCCAGCCCACGTTAGAGCGGAGGCGTGGGGAGGGGCTGCTTCCACATGGCTAACCACTTGCTTTTACCTGACGTTTTGGGGGATTTGGTTTTTGATAGAACTTTTTTTAAGTTAGGCTAAAAAATTCCTAAGTTTTAGGCCCTTCAGAGTCTCAGAACCAGAACTGAAGTGGAGCATGCCAGCCCCTTGCAGGGTGTGCTCCGCCCTGGGTAGGAGGCGGAACCTGCAGGCGCGTCAGCCTGGGTGCCGTCGGAGCGAGGGTGCGGGAACCAGCTTCTCCCACATGGGTTTTGTGGGGAAATGAGGCTCCAGTGCTGCTGAAATTCTGCTCTGTTCGCTGTGATGGACGACCCCTTCGCTGTGCCCCCTCCCCCCCGCATGCCTACACGACGACCCTACACGCAGGGACCTCCCCCCGTGTGTGCATAAGCTGGCTGTACTGGCCAGCGCCACTGTGTGAGCGGGCAGGTGTCCGCACGGGGCTGCAGAGGGCTGGACAGTGAGGCCGGCCTCTACCTGGGCTGTGAGTGCAGGGGAACCTTGGGGTTCTATTTTGTGTGGCATGGGATGCCCCCACCTCTCAAGGACTGCACTCTCAAGGACAGGCACATCCAATTGATGAGACGCCCAGGAGGCTGCCTGAGGGCTGCTTAGGGACACCCACGCCTGGCGAGGCCCGTCCTTCGGTGCAGGCGGGCAGCCCCCTTTCTGCCTCAGGGCACAGCCTAGACCCTCAGATTGGCTGGTTGTGTTTTCTAGTATAAATGGGGAGGGCCCAAAGTGACTTTGCTCCAGTGCCAGGGTCTTTCTGGAGGATCCTCGAGTGTCGAGCAGGAAGGCATGGAATTCAGTCCTCCACATGGTTTGTTCAGGCACACTTAAGTGGCTTCTCAATGTTTATTTCGGTGTAAATATTTGGGTGGAGTTTTTGTTTTCGTGTATCCGTTTGCTGCCCAGCGTGGTTTCAGAATCTAAAATGAAGGCAGGATCTGGCTCAGGCGGGCCCCGTGTGCCAGGAGAACTTGCCAGTGGAGCCACTGTCTGGGGAGCAAGCGGTTTCCTGTCCCCTGCCACGTCCTCGCACAGTGTGGCCTGCAGGCAGCGTCGGTGGGCTGTGACGTGCCTTACTGGCCTATCTTCAGGAAACGTGGTGCTAACAGGAGGAAGAAGCGAATTTACACCTTTAAAAATGAAGACGCGCCCACCGCTTGGTGCTGCCCTCTGCCACAGGCTGCCTCTGGCGAGGCGCCGGGGGGCAGCGGTGGGCCTGGGAGCCTGGGTGATGAAGCGATCACCACAAACGCTGCAGTGCACGGCGTTGTGAACGGTGACAACCTAACTTTTCAGTCTTCACTTTAGTCCCCAAGTTGGTTGTTTAACTTTAAAACTAGCTCCAGAAAGGCCTGGAGTGCGGGGCCCATTTCAGTCTTGCCTGTGACTGGAAAGTTGGTCCATTTGTGTTCAGATCTTAAATAAAATCCCACATTTCTTCATCAGCTGTCTCTCTAAGAGCAGCCTGGCATGCTCTTGCTGGCAGGGGGTGTTGGGGTGCTGGTCAGGTGGCCTGCTACCTGCAGGCACCCTCTCTACGGTGGGGTGTGGGCAAGAGAGCCCCAGGGGCGCCCCAGGAGCCTCTGCACACCGAGACCATGACGTGCCTGGCTCATGTTGCTGTGAGTCCTTGGTTTGCACAGAAGCCTGCACTTTTCCTATCTGCTAGATAATCTGGAGCACTCCTTTTTCAGATTTAGGACAGATCAGGGTGGCCCTGAGGTCTGGGTGCCACCAAGCGGTCCTGTCGGGCTCCCCGCACTGGGGGTAGGGCATGAGATGGGCCTTCTCTGCCTCCTTCACTGCAGCAGCAGAGGTGAGGGCGTGCTTGCTTGAGTGGCAGCACAATCTCCTGAGTGTAAGTAGCTGCTCGGAGCACGTGTGCAGCGTGGACTTGGGCTGTTGCCCCTGCTCTCTCTGGAAGGCGGGGCTCACACGCCAGCCTTTGGGCAGGTCACAAATCGAGACATCAGAATCCAGCAGCCGGGAAGTTGGGTGCCCTGGCTCCCAGGTCCCCTCTGCACGTGGGTAACTCGTGGCTTGCAGGGCCTCGTGCCCCCTGCGATGCCGATGTCGGGCCTCAGGAGCCCCTGGTGGGTGGTGAGTCAGAGAGCCTGGTGGGCCCTGGGCCACCCTTGCTGCAACCCGCTCCCTGCCCCTTCATGGAGGCTGGTCTGGGGCGTGGGTACAGAGCAGGGCCTGTCCCTCCAGGCTCGAGGTGAGAGCTATACTCTGGGGCATAATGGGGGTGGGGGGGATACTCCAATTTTGACCTTCCTCTCTCCCTGAAAGGTGTGCAGAGCTTCATCTGCACTCGTCCAGAAAGGCAGGCACTCCTCCAGACAGGTGTGTTTCAGAATAAAGGTGTACCTTGCGCCCGGCAGCTCCTTTGCAGAGCCTGGGGTTCCGGCACACAGAGCTCACCCTGGGGGCCGGGGCCGGTGCAGGGCCTGGGGCTCCCCTGGGCAGACACCCGACGTGCAGAGGGGTCTTGACTCACCTGCATGGGAGGTCGTGGTCCTGCCTTCTCCAGCTGACAGGAGTGGTGGGCTGGGCCCCGGAGGAGACGCCCCCGGCCGTGAGGGGCCTGTGGTTACAGTGCTTAAGTCCCTCAGGCCCGGAAAGCCAGCACGCAGCCAGCAAGACCCGGGGTCTTGGCCTCTGCAGCGCTCAGCATGCAGTGAACGCTGGCAGCCCAGGGTCTGGAGAGAAGATGCTGAAGCAGCAGGCAGTGGGGCGGGTGGGGTGGGGTGGGGCGGGGCGAAGCTCCTGCAGAGCCTGTTGTGGGCGTGTCTTGTGACGGAAGAAATAAATGTGGACGTTGATGTTGCCGGAGCTTCCTGTGGTGAGCATGACCCACAGGTCACCCAGAGGAAAGCAGCCGTTCCCAAGGCGTGGCGTCAGGTGACGTGTTCAGAAGAGGCCAAAGCTTCTGGTGGACGTGTGTCCTTGCAGAGGAGCACAAGCTGCAGTCTCTAAAAAAGTAATAGGTGACCTTCCTGCACCTACAGCTACCCCTGACCAGGCCCTCCTGTGGGCCCCAGCTGCCCTGGAGTAGGCGTTGCGCCCCCGCTGCCTGGCCTTGCTCGGGCCCCTTCCAACAGTGCTGCTGTTGGGTGGCTGCCTCTGGGGAGTGGCCCGGCTTCCCCAGCCCTGCGGCTGACTGGTTTTGTTTCGTTTTTATTACGCATTGAAGCACTCAGGTGCAGGCCAGAGGTGTGGGGACAGTATTCAGTGACAGAGTGGGAAGCAGAGCTGGTGGGTACCCTGAAACGCACTGCTGAGGGGAGCAATGGCGAGGCAGGAGAGGTCTGCTGCGCCATGTGGGTCACTCGCTGGCCGGGGTCAGACGCAGGCTACAGTGACTGGCGGTCGCATGAGAGCGCTGAGGCTAAGCCCTGGGCCGTCGGAGAGGCCCCGCCAGGCTCTGTTTGACGCACAGGTTGGTTCAGCGTTGTGACCACTGGGACAGAGGCGATTTGCCTCCTTGGTGTGCCCAAGAGGACAGGGAGCCCCCAGGCGTACGGGGCCTCAAATCCACTGGCTGACAGTGGCTGGCCACCAGTCGTGGGTGTGTCCACCCAGGCCTTGTCCACCTCGGTGTGTCCTGGGGGGCAGGCAGTGGTGGAGGACGGACTGTGGGCTCTCTGTGCAGTGAGCACGGGCCCCGGGCAGGTCGGGATCGGCCGACCCAGGTGCTCCCTGCCACCGAGCAGGAGGGTGGCCCGGCCGAGCAGGGATTCTGGGCCCGGCTTCCCAAGCGTTCCTGTGGGGGCCCTGCAGGCGCAAGTTCGGGGGCATGGCGCAGCGGGGCTTTGCAGCTGAGCCACTTGCACCCCAAGGTGCCGTTTCCTCAAGCATGTATGCAGAGGCGGGCCTGGCCAGGGAAGCCAGCAGCCATTCATGGGTGCACAGAAACCGCCCCTGTAGTGACAGATACCTGGCATTGTGGGGAGCGACCTCCGTGCGCTGGCTGTGAGGACACTGGCCTTGTGGGGGCTACTGGGGAGCCCAGGTGCCCGCCCACTGCTCATCTTCCCCAGCAGCTCCTCTGAGGGTGCGGCCAGGTGAAGCGCCTTCGCGCCCCCTGCTGCCCATGGGCGGCATCGCCCGACGGCCCCGCCTGCCGGGGGAGGGGCGCCGCCCATGCTGCAGCCCACACCCCCGCACTGCCCCCAGGAAAAGGTGGGGGTTTTAGGGTCTGTGAAGGATTGCGTGGGTAAGAGGTGAATGCCTGAGGCCCCGTGGCTGCCTCGTCTCCTGGAAGCAAAGCCACCGCCTGCTTTGCCTCACCGCATCCGTGCACATGCACACGCACGTGCTCACACACGCACACGCCTGCTTGGATGAGCGCTCAGAGGCTGCGTGTGGCCTTTCGCCATGGCTCGGCGACATAGACCGGCCGCTGCGGCCACAGTTCGCGTCTCCTGCACCGCGGGGACAATGTGGTGGTGTCTGCGTCACTAGTTCTCAGAGGCCGTGGCCGCACCCTGGCTGTGGCACAGGTGTTTGGTTTGGAACGGGCTGCAGGTAAGAAGGCTGGCCCCATGCCCAGCCCCTGTGACCGGTGTCCCTGGCAGGAGCTGGCTGCCGCGTGCTGAAGCCCGGGAGACCCGCCCCAGCGGCTTGGCTCCTCTGAGCATTTCTCTCCGCTCACGCCTAGTTCTTGGGGCGCCCCATCCGTGGGAGGTGGGTCCTACTATCACTGTGCTGTGGGCTGGAGCGAAGCCCTCCCCACAGGCACTGCGGAGGTCAGAGGCCTCCTGCGGCCGAGCCCAGTCGCCCTTCCCTGGCCCTGTGTGCAGGGGTCTCCATGCCGGCTGTGGACACCCCCTTCCGTGGCCCTACGTGGGCCCCACCACCTGGCGCCTGTGCCCAGGGGACAGTGTGCTTGGCCCCGTCCTGTGTGATGTGCGGGTGGTGCCTGCAGGGCCAGCCCTGCCCCTGCCCCACTGCCGCTGCCCCGTGACCCTGTGGTGTAGCCTCTGCGCCCATCGTCTCCCCTCCCGTGCTCCAGACTAGAGTCTCAGACCTCAGCCCCTCCGGGCCGGGGGCCCCGCTGCCCTGGTCGGCGCCAGTTCCCTGCGCACACCCTCCCACCTCCGCCGGCCCACAGAGCATCGCCGGGCAGAACTGGGGGCCCTGCCCCACCAAACACTTCAGGACTGGCTGAGGTGACCACGCGCAGCCCTGTCTCCCCCGCCCTAAAGCAGAGTGGGGTGCTCCCCAGGACGCAGGCGCAGCAGGCACCTTGCAGGTACTGGGCAGGCAGGCAGCAGTGACCGTGCAGCACCCAGCACAGTGCGCGCCCGCTCTGGAGGCCCTGACTCAGTACCCCGCACTCAGCCCCGCTGTCTCTGCAGCCCTCCGTCCCCATGGGGCGCTGGCCCCGGGGCCACCAGGAGCGGGCTGCCCTCCTGGGCGCCGGTGCTGCCCACTCTGCCGCCGTGGTCTGTTCTTGGGCTTGGTCTTTGTGTCGCCCTCGCCCCATCACTCCCATGGCTGGGCATTTGCACCCTGCCCCGCCCCACGCCCCCCACCCTGCCCTGGCACCCCCCTGCAGGCTTGCTGCTCAGCCACGCTACCCTGCTCGCTGGGCCAGCCTCGTCGAATGTGTGGGCCTCGGGAGCAAACCCGTTGCCTCCTCCCTCCAGTCCCGGGGTGCCTGCTTCATCGGGGAGTGTGGCAGTGTTTGGGGATTTACTCTTGAGGTCAGATTCCCACTAGAGCCCCCCTTCTGCGCCCTGCAGGGCGGAGGGGCTGGTGCGGAGGCGGGGACTACACCCTCCACATTCTGCTTATTTCTGGAGGAAGCCAGTGGGTGGGGGCTCTTTTTCTTGGGGCAATGACCAGAGGGCCACGAGAGGGTCTCTGTGGCCTCAGGGTCCCTGCTCAGCAGCTCCCACCCGCCAAGGGGCCCGTCCTGGGCGTCGGAAAGCCCCTCAGAGGTGCCTTGTCCCTTTGTCGTTTCAGACGCAAGAGGAGGGAGACACACTGAGGCCGCGGCCTGTCTGCTCCTGTACACTGTGGCGGCTCCAGGCCAGTGCGGCCTCCCGGCCTGCGCCGACCACTCCTGAACTCAGGACACGATGCCCTTGCTAGGGTCTACGCTGGGTGGCTGAGGGTCTGTGGCTGCGGTGCCTGCTTTGGGGCACCCTGGCTGGTGCGGCCTCCCAGGAAGCCAGGCCTGCCCCAAGGGGCCTGGTCTGCTAGCTGGGATTGGACAGTCATGCCCCGCCCCACACCCAGGGGTCACCAGATGAGAGGTGTGCCGGGCGCGCACACCCGCTCCGGGACGCCAGGCCCCTTTGCCAGGGTGCCCCCTCCCTGCCCAGGCTGGTGCCGGTGGGTGCCTGACCTCCTCCAGCGCCCTCCAGGTGGAGCTGCGGGAACGTTGCCTGGCATGGCGCTGAATTTGGACTGAAATAAACGGCATCGAAAGGCCACGTATGAGTCGAGTGCATTTCGTGCCAGGTCCAGGGGCCCTGCGCATGAAAGACGCCGAGGACAGGCCGGTCCACACGGGCCAGGCAGCTGTCACCGGGGCCGCCCTGGGGTGTGATGGCGACATTGGGGTTGGAGGGAGGGGCTGTGTGGGGCTGGTCCTGAGGGCAGCCTGCCAGGACAGGGGAGTCTCAGGGGAGAGGCGAGACGGTCACAAGGACCGGGGTCGCGGGAGCACAGCTGCATGGCCTCTGGCCTGAGCCCTGCATGGTGTGGGGCTCAGAGGAGAGATGGGGCGGTGGCTGCCGGGAGCCCGGGGCTGCAGTCCTTGAGCCAGATCGCGCCTGGCTGCCTGGAGTGGGGCACGGGAGGTCGGCGCAGCGGGGCCTGGGGCTGCGTGGGTCGGCCGTGTGCTGCACACGGGGAGGCCAGGAGGCCTGAGCACGCGGCTCACCTTCCAGGAGCGGAGGTGGGGCAGGGGGTGTGTGCTGAGGAGGCCCGGAGCTGGCAGGAGCTCTTGGGGAGCTCACAGCCCTGGGGGTGGCCCAGGGAAGGCTCGTGACAGCCCCCTCCAGTGGCGGTGGAGGGTCACGGCATGATGGTGCGCTGCAGGGAGAGGGGCTGGTTCGGACGCAGGCACAGGGCCCTGCTAGCCCACCTGCACTGGGAAGCCGCCTGCGCCAGGCTCTGGCCAGAAGGCCACAAGGGCGCTACCTGGTGCGGCTGCCGGCATCACGTCCCCACCTCTGACCAGCCCTGACCCTCGGCTGGCTTCTCCTCAGCAGAGTGGCCGGTGACCTTCCCAAGTAAGTGTCCTTGGGTCCTGGTGAAACAGCGGGGTGTGCACTGGGGGGGATCCCTCCCTCTGCCTCCTGCCTCTCTGGGGTGGGGGCTGGCCTTCCCCCACCCAGGCTCGGTCGCAGCCCCGGGCCTGCACAGGGGCGCCAGGCCGAGGGATGAGCAGTCTGGGGCACGGTGCGGGAGAGGCTTTTACCCTGCTTTTTGAATAAAGCCCCCCTTTTCATTTTGCTTTGGACCCTGAAAAGAACACTGAGCCTCCAGCCGCAGCTAAGGGACTAGCAGGTGCTGGAACCCCAGGTGTCGCAAAGCCCCACAGGCTCAGGCTGGGTCTTTGACCTGCGCGTGGGGAGGGGGCCTCAGAATTCTCTGGAAATCGCTAGACATGCATGAGCTGGCCTCACTGTCTGAGGTTCCTGAATCTGCAGGTCTGAGTAGAACCTCTGGCTCGAGGGGGAGAAGGGCTCTGCCCGCTAGTCCCTGCCCCGCCCCTACTCTGCCCATGTTTGGGGAAGTGAGTGGGAACAGCGGAAGTTCAGGGGTGCAGACAGCTCACGTACGCCCCGGGTGTCACCAGCCCCGCCCCGCGGACGCACTGCCTGGGCCCCTCCTAGGAGTTCGGGTCTGTCCCGGGCCGCCCTGCTGCTGGGCTGGCTGGCGGGAAAGTCCTTCAGCTGCACCCCGCTCAGAGGCCACGTGACCCTGCCCCGATCTGGGGGCCTGTGGGCCCCGGCTGGGCAGCCAGGTCCAGGCGGTGCACACTGTGCCTGCAGACGCACACCGAGTCCACGGCAGTCGTGAGAGTCCTGCTCCCACTGCCTCGGCCACCATGCCATGGCCTGGGCGGGGTTCCTGCTGGCTTCACTTGGGCCGCCTTGGGCAGCCTGCAATTGGAGGGGCGGCTGTGACGCTGCTTAAGGCCAACCTGCAATTTAGTTTAAAATAGCCCGACGCCTCCCTGTCCCAGCCCGTGGGGACCAGGGGCCTTGGAGAGGGCCAGGCGAGGCCCCAGAGCAGGCTGCGGGGCACGGCCTGTCGCTCAGACCTCGGCCCCAAGGCATGTGAGCTACAGGAGCGGGGAGCCGGGGTGCCTTGTGTCTAGGCCAGCGCTGGGCAGGGGCAGCCAGCGGGGCTGTGAATCCACACGTGTACCCAGCACCCCGCCAGCCCAGGTGGAGGAGGCAGCCTGGCCTTGGGGTGATGAGCGAGAGCCTGGGAATCCCAGCACCCTGTGAGGATCGACAATGCGATGGGTGCTGAGGCTGAGCCTCTGGGGCCCTGCTCCTGGCAGGGGGCACGCTGCTCAGTGTGTGCTGGGAGTGGGGAACCCATGGGGGGCCAGCAGAGGCCCTGGGACTCTCCCGGTCCGTCCTCCCCCAGTGAGACTGACGAGGCCAGGTCAGGAGCAGAGTGGTGTTGACGGCGCGTCCAGGGGAGGTGAGGGGCAGGCCCTGGGGCCCTGGGGGTCATGGTGTCTTTCCATCCCACCAGGGGGCCATGGCCTCTGGGTGAGCCAGAAGGGGCAAAAGATCCTGCGACGAGGGGAGCCTGACCCTCACGCTCCCCTCGAGCTGCCCCCACGTGTCCCAGGCCAGCCCGCAAGGCCAGCTCTCTCCCAGACACCAGGCCCGCCCTGGAGGGCCCTCTGTTCCTGGCCTGGGCGCAGCGGGCAGCCTGCGTGGTGGTTCTGGGAGACGGGACCTCAGCTCTCCCCTCCTCAGGAAGAGAACCTGAGGACCTACGCCTTCGCCAGGCAGGCAAAGCCGCGCCGTGCACGCCCGCCTGCTGCCCCGGGTGGCTCTTGGTCGTTTCTCTCGGCAGCGCCGACAACCGCAGGTGGTGGGCAGCCTCAGGCAGGACCCCAAGTTAGGGACCCCCACTCAGGCCTGGCGCCCAGAGTTAAGGCCCTCGGGAGGACTGTCCTGTCAAACATGCAGTGGTGTCTGCACATCCATGAGGGGGCTGCCTGCCAAGGCCATGGCCCACTGGGCACGGGGCTTCAGCGGCCCCTTCCTAGAAGTGGAGCTACCCCGGTGGGCAGGAAGGGGCCGGGGATTTCCCCTCTGCCCCTACCCTGGCAGGTCCACCTCTACCAGGGTGATTTTTTTGGGGGGAGACGTGCCTCTTTTAAAAATTCCAGGGCCTCCCTGGTGGCGCAGGGGTCAAGTTGCAGCACTGTGAAGCTTTGCAGCCGCTGCAGCACAAGTTCCATCCCCGGGGAGCTGACCCACATGGCGCAGCAGACCTCTCCTGTCTCCCTGCTGCTCCCCTCGGCAGTGTTTCAGTAGATCTGCCTGTTCTGCTCCCTGCATTGTCTCTGGGGAATCCTCACCCCCTACACCTCTGGCCTGCACTCCAACTCTTGTATATATAACTAAATATAAATGAATTAAAAAATATTCCAATTATCAAAAAGCACCAACTTCTGAGTTGCTGGGGTGGACCCTCCAGGGCCTGGCTGCCCCCTCCCACCAGGCCTGCTGGAACCACCCCCTTCTCTCCACCCTCCCTAGAGAGGCGGGTGGGACTCTGGGGAGCTGCTCCGGAGGCCTCTTGTACCAGGTGCCTTGAGGGTCCTGGCTGTTCAGCACCACCCACCCACCACCCCCACTCTGCTCCTCTGCCCCAGCCCAGTCTGGTACCGGGGCCCACTCCCCGCTCTGAGATCTCCCACAAATGTAGATTTGGACCTGTCCCAACCCCAGCTGTGGGACAGTTCTGCCCAGGCCCTTCGAACTGGGTGGGAGAAGAGACCCCCCCAAACAGGTCCTGGCCCCCTGGGCACTAGCAAGCACAGAGCTGCTGCCTCGCACCCCGCACCCCTGTGAGACCCGTGCCAGCTGAGTGGGGCATGGCCCCGGCCCGACCCGGCCCCACGACCGCCGGACGGAGACAGGACACCACAGGACGGCCGTGTGGCCGGCCGCTCGCTGCTTTTAAAGTATAACGTTTATTGCTTCGCTGGTTTGATACAGAACAGCTTTCTTCTCATTTTGAATCTGGAAGTACTACACAACTGAACACGGAGAGGAACAAAAGTACCAGACCTGATGTGTGATTCTGTTCATGTGGCATAAACCAGTCTTGTGCAGAACAGGTAGCAGCAGCTTTCAAGTTCCCTTTAGAAAAACACGAATTGTACGTAATTATTATTGTTTCCTGTTTAATGCATGGGCTGAAATCACCAGGATCATGAACTTCCTTCTTGAGGACGGGGAGGAAGGAGACGGACAGGAGGGAGAAGGGACCGTGGATCTTTCTGGAACCTGACTTCCGTAGCTTCCCTGGAGCCACTGGGGAGAAATCAGCCCCCACCGCGGTTTTGTTCCACAGCCAGGGGTCACATGTAGTGATTGAATCTCAGCATTGTGTCCATAAATCAACGAGAAAAAAACAAGAGAAAAAAACTTGCACCTCCAAACACTTTTCAGAAGATCCATATATATATATTTTTTTGTAAAAGCCCTGAGAGAAGGAGAAAGAGAATCAAACACAACGGATAGGAACAAGGCAGCCAGACAGGTAGACTAAGCTAGGGTTCACCCAGAGTCGGGCCAATCACAAATTTCACAGTTTAATATTGGGGCGGGGAGCAGAACAAACAGAAACATCTCTCAACCTCACTAGTAAGATGTGGCAAGACCTCTTGACTACCGGGGCAGACGCAGGCTAAAGTAAAGCTTTGAATCCATCGTGATTATTGCAAGCACACCGGTCCGCGTGCCCCCGCCGGGCTCTCCCCACGGTCGTGGGCACAGGGTGGAGAGCGGCGGAGCAGGACGAAGCACGAGGAACCCAAATAATAACAACAACGAAAATCAACAACAGTCATCGTGAAAATGCAGGGGCGCCAAGGCGGGCCCTCACGCTGGGGGGTCTCGGGACCCGGGGCCTCGCCCCAACCCGTCCTTCCACGCAGAGGAGCACCTGCCGCCCTCCCCGGAAGCCCCACCTTCCTCCAGCATGGGGGCGGTCGGGACTGGCCACCCGAACGGAGGAGAAAGTGGAGAGAAAGGGTCCGTCTGTCTCTGTGTGCACAAGTGGGAGGGAAAGGAGAAACCGGAGCGGGGCCGGGCGTCCTGGAGGTGCGGCCGGAGGGCAGGACGCAGGACACGCTCAGCTACAGTAGCGTCTGCTCCTCTCGCTGCTGGCGGCCGCAGTGAGGGGGGGCTAGTTTGCTCGTGGAAAACAAAAAAAAAGTTCCTGCCTTTCGCACCTGGGGGTCGAGGCTGTGAGCAGCCAGCGTCGGCCGGTCGGCACGCGGGCGCGACCCCCACCTGCAGGAAGGTAAACCTAGTCTCCTCGTCCATCGCGCATGTGCAGCTTTATCACCAGTAGTATTTCCTCGCTTTGCAAAGACGGCGCAGGGCGGCGGCTCGGCGGGCTCGCAGGAAGACGGCGCCCCCTCCCGGCCGCGCGGCCCGCAGCCCGGGAGAAAGGCTTGTCTTAAGTACAGTAGAAAGGGCGGCCACCCGAGGGTGTCACGGACAGAGCTTACTTGGGGCCCGGACTCCGGGCCTCTGGGACAAATATTGCCCATTTGTTTCTGCTGACTGCAGAGACCAGCAAAGTGATGAACCAAAAATAATAATAATAATATTAATAATACATATACCAAAAAAGGGGGTGCAGAGAGGCAGCCCCTGAGCACGTTCCCCGCAGGAGAGCTTCTCCCGACCTCAGCAACGGGGGAGTCTCAAAGCGTCCACGGCGCCGTGGCCGGCGCGGGCGGGGGGGGGGGGGGGGGGGGGGGGGGGGGGGGGGGGGCGCGGAGCGGGGAGGCGAGGCCGGGGCCTTCCCCAAGGGATCTGGACCCACCGGCCACCTCCCTGGGGCCTGGCTGGCCGCGTGGTACACGGGGAAGAGCAGCCTCCCTCCGCTCGGCCCGCCGGGATGCGGCGTCCCATCTCTGCTTCCAGTTGTTGGTGGCGGGCGAGGTGGGCGGCTCCGCGCCCTGCAGAAGGTCACGTTAATGCTTTAGAGGAAGCGGTCCTCTCCAGAGAATTCATGGAAACGCAGCTGGGTGCGCAGTCGTTCTGGGAGAATGCTGTGCCCTGCAGGGCTGCAGGGGCTGGAAAGTAGTTAAGGCACTGACCGCGGAGCTGGACTCCGGGCGGGGAGGCCACGGCCCGGAGGACCCCGCTCTGGTCCGGCCGTCCCTCCCCGACAGTGACAGGCACGAGGACACTGCAGGAAGTCCAGACTCGGGACGCTTTGCTCTGCTGGCTCTCTCTGTGTGCCGGCCGGCCGGGCGGTCACTCCATGCCCAGGAGTGGCGAGGCCCCATCGGCCGTGGCCAGGACGGGGTGGGCGGGCCGCTTGCCCAGCGGCTCCTGCGCTGGGGTCACTGGGCTCTCGTGCTCAGGGTCCCCCCGAGACGCCGGCTCCCGGGGGCTGGCCGTGGCCTTGGGGGCAGCCCGGCTGGCCTCTGCCTGGCTGGGCCCGGTTGCCCGCCCTGTCGCCCTGTCCTCCCTGCGGCCGGCCTCCTTCCGGCTCCGGGTGACGGCCGGGCGGGGGCTGGCCAGGCGGGTGGCCTCGGCCTCGCTCTCCGACACGGCGTTGTTACCGCTGTGGGTGGACTCGCTGCTGCTATCCTCCTCGGCCCGCTCATCCCTGTCGCTGTCCTTCCCGTGCTGCTCCGGGGGCCGAGCCTTCTGGTGGACCCGCTGGTGGCGAACCAGGCTGTGCTTTAGGGTGAAGGTGCGCTCACAGGTCTGGCATTTGTATGGCCGCTCTCCTGGGGGAAGAGGAGCTGTCAGGGCCCTCCCGGCAGTGCGCCAGGGGCCCGGCCTGTGTTCTCCAGGACCCTGGGTCCTGGACAGCCCCTCCTCAGACCCAGCTGCAGGAGCCCAGTCCTGCAGCGCCACCCCCAACACAGACCCTGGGAGCCCCCGGTCCCCGGGGTTGAGTTGTCTGCAGGAGGCAGGGAGCTTGGGAGCAGGTGTGGGGAGGGAGCATGCACGCGCAGGGAGCATGCGCAGGGAGCAGGCGTGCGTGTGGCGCAGGGGCGCGTGCAGAGGCGCAGGTGTGTGGGGAGCAGAGCCCGTGGCTGGGCAGAGCAGGCACCTGCTGCAACACTGGCTGGGTGCTGGTTTGGACCTGGGGTGGGTGGGTGGGAAGGCAACCTGCCTCTCGGGCCTCAGTGTAAGTCTGGAAAAGCCCTTTCCAGCAGACCCAGAGCCCCAAGAAGAGGGTGGTTGTGGGGCGGGGGGAGCACCCAAGCATGCCAGGCCCTCCCTGGCCAGGCCCCAGCGCCCTGTGGTCCTTCTCTAGGCAGGGAGGGTGAGGTGGCCACTGGCCCCTTTAGAGGGTGGGAGGGCTGGACCTGCAGTGGCGGGAGCTGAGGAGACAGCTGCAGCCCCGCTGGGGCCCGGGGCTGGGGTGGCTCACCTGTGTGGGAGCGCATGTGGCGGGTCAGGTCCTGCAGTGACCAGAAGCGCTTGTTGCACACGCTGCACACCTTCTTGCGCTTGTCCGCCTTGCTGGCCGCGCCCCGGGGCGAGTCCGTCTTTGGCTTCTTGTCCTCGTCGCTCTTCTCCACGGGCTTCTTCTCGGCCGGGCCCTCCCCGTCAGAGGCGCCCTCTGCCTCCTCGCCCGGCTTCTCGGCAGAGGCTTCCGACGAGGCCTCCCCATCGGCCGGGGGCTCTGGGGCCGGGGGCTCAGCAGGCTGCTCCTCCGGCTCGGGGCCCGGGGGGGCATCAGGGGCCCCCTCGTCCGCCCCGCCCTCGCCCTGGGCCTCGTCCTGGGGCTCCTCGTGCCCGTGGGCCTTCCGGTGGCGGCTCAGGGTCCCCAGGAACTTGAAGCTCTTGCCGCACACGTCGCAGGCGTGCTTCTGGTCCTGTGGGGTGCAGCCCCCGCCGCCTGCCAGCTTGAAGCCCATCAGCCTGCTAGCCAGGTTGAGGTCCAGGCTCTTGTTGCTGACGGCATCTTCCTCTGGGCCGTCTGCGTCCTCGTCCCGGTCCTCCACACCTGGCCTGTCCTCTGGCTCTGGCGTCCCTGCGGCTGCCCTATCCTCCCCGAAGGGGGCCGTGGTGGCCGCTCCCTGGGTGCCCCCCTCTGTGGGCTGCTCTGCCTCCGGGCTGGCTTCTGGGGCTCCCCCTGCTGGCTGCTCCTTCTCCCTGGAGGTGAGGTCCAGCGCGCAGGCGGCGGTGGCTGGTGTCTCCACATCCGACTGGCTGTCTGTGGGGACAAGCACAGGGCTGGGTAAGACTGGAGGCCGCTGGACAAGCCCCTCCTGAGGGTCCCCGGCCCCCCCGACCCAAAAGCCTGCCTCTCCACCCAGTGAGGACGGTGCTCACCCCGAATCCTTGGTGCTGGATCCCCCGGGCCAAGGCCAGCCGGGTTGCAACAACCTACCCTCCCCCCACATCCACGTCCGCAGGGGAGGCTCAGGCCGGAGAGCTGCGAGGGGCCTGGGGCAGCACAGAGGACGGAGGGGGGAGAGCCGGTGCGCCCAGAGACACAGCCCACGGCGGCAAGGACGCTGAGCTGCCGGTTACTTGTCCAGAGCAAGATTAGCCACACACGCAGGACCTCCCATTGGCGGCCATGGTGGCCTGGGTCAGCCAGGAGAGCCCCTGCCTGGCTCACCCCTCGGCCCCTGCAGAACCATGCTCGGCTGCCTCCCACGTCCGAGATGGGGCTGGACCTGCAGCGGGCTTGCTGCTTCCTCCACGCCCTGACTGCAGAGCCCAAGTCGCACAGACCTGCAATTCCACTAGAGGCCAGTGGCCCAAGATGGCCTTGGTTTTCGAGGGACCCCCTCCACTGTGCTTCCCTCCTCCCGGCACACACAGGAGCAGCCCGCAGGGAGGGGCAGTGCACCTGAAGAAAGCCACTAGCCGCACGCACCCACACCTGCTCCGCTCGCAGGTGCTGTTGTGCGCGAACCTTTAGCAGCCACCGAGCATCTCAAAAGGAAGCCGATAACCACAGTGAGAACTGAAAGTCTCCAACACGATAGCCTGAAAACCTCCCCAAGCCCTAAGGAAGACGCTGAGATTAACACGCCAAGGTCCAGGCCAGATTTACAGGACCACTGCCTACCCCTCGGATCCGCCAGGGGTCCCCACTGCAGGGCTCAGCACAAACTCCACTGTTTACAATCACGACAGCCCAGAAACCGGGTTCCTCGTCGGGGCAGCTCCATCAACAACACCTGAGCCCCATCTGGGGTTCCTGCCTTCCTGCGCTGGGGTCTTCTCCTTCTGCACCCCGTTATTTAAAGATTATAACCACTGGGAATACATTCGAGTCGACAAACCTTGAGAAAGGGCCAGAATGAGCTCTGAAGATAAACCCAAGGAGCAGGTGAGGACGAGGGTCTCGCAGGTGCGGGGGGTGGGGGGGCGTCTCCGCCCCCAGTCCGGCGGCACTGGCTGCACTGGACTTGGTGGTGGTGGTGGTGGGAGTCAGCAGCAGAAGCCCAGGCCCTTGGGGCGCCTGCTCCAGCCATGGGGAGCGGCGGACAGATGGGCAACGAGTCACCAAGCCTGCAGGCTCCCGGCCCCCACGTGCTGCAGGTCCGAACACCCCAGGAAGGGGAAGGGCTGCAGACGCCAGCAGCCCACAGCCCCGCCCTGGAGGAGGCCTCCCGGCGTGGAGCAGGGTCCATGCTGGCGTGGGCTTCTGGCTGGGGGCGGTCAGCATGTTCGGGCACATGGGCCTGGCACCTCTGCCCCCAGAATGTGTGGGGAAGAGTCTGGCTGGCCAGCACCTGGAGACCGCTCGCACAGCGGCACGCTGGCCTGTGGGGGAAAACCCAGGGCGTTTTCTCGACAGATGAGGGGCTGGAGCAGTCAGGCCCTGCGATTACTTATTTAGGGACCCCCAGAGCACACAACCCGGCGGTCAGCCCAGAGACACCCTGGAGGAAAGGAAGAAGGGTCTGGGTCCTTTCCTGCCCACCAGGCCCGCATGCTCACCAGAGGCCTGGGAGCTCTGGTCCTGACCCTGCCCGGGGGCCATGCCCCGTTCAGCCACAGGGCGTTGTCCCTACCCTTCGGGTTTCTCTCTCCAGCTGTCTCTAGTGGCACAGGGGCACACAGCCCACTGTGCGAATTCAAGGCCGGACGCTGCAGGGAGGCGAGAGCCTGCTGCTAGGCTGAGGCCAGAGTCGCCCTGACCGGCGCCGTCCTGCAGGCTGCCTGTGACAGGCACCGGCTTAGGGTCCCTCTGCCTGATCCAGAATGGGGCCCGCAGCGCCCCCTGCTGGTGTGCGAAGGGGGACGCCTAGGGCTCCCTGCAATGCCCACTAGCCCCTCCCTCCAGGGCTGAGCCCCTCACAGGACTGGCCCCTGGACAGTGTGCTGGCCACCACCATGGGGGCTGCAGGTGTCCAGCTGCACTGGCCCAGGCACTGAGCACAGCCGGAGCCCGGGGCACCCAGGCCTGTCCTCGCACAGATGGAGATGGACGTCGGGAGCAGCTGGCTGACACGGGGCTGGGCGTGGGAGCATGCACAGGTGCGCCTGTTCCTGTGGATGCTAGCCGTTCGGCTGAGCCCTGGCTCCGTGACTGGCGGTTGGGGACCGGGGTCTCCTGGATAGCAAGGCGTCCACCCCACCTGCGGGAGCCTGTTGCAGCCCCAGGGGAGCACCAGGCAGTGGGGAAGGGCCCTCGTCCCGGATGTGCAGGGCCCTCTAAGGATGGCCAAGCTCAGGCGTGGGCGGTGACCGGGGGGCAGAGCCCAGGTGGCTGCAGAGACGCGTGCTGGTCACACGCAGGCTGTGGGCTGGTGCTAACTCTCCAGGCTGGAGGAGGCTCGGGCCAGGCTCAGGCCAAGCAGAGGTGGGAGGGGAGGTACAGGCGCCCTGAGCCGCAGGAACGTCCACTCGGCAGAGACTCCCCTGCCACCTGCCCTCGGGCTGGCGGTCGCCCCACCCGCGTGGCCTGGCACTGAGGCACTACCTGGGCTGTCATGGGGTCCACCATCACTCTCGTGGGACTGGGGGATAAGCCCGTTTCTTCTCGGGGAGCGGTCGGTAAGTCCGTGCTTGCGCAACTGGTGGCGTTCACAGTTAGACTTGGTGGAAAAGATGGCGTCGCAAGTCTGACAAGGGAAGGGCTTCTGACCTGAAGCAGGAAAAAACACACATTTATCCACACCCGGGCCTGGGGCCGAGGGCTGCCCTCGCTGCCTCCCGGAGGGAGCGCACGGGCAGGAGGGACTGGGCACACACGCCCTGTCCTGAGTCGGGGGAGGCGGCTTCGCAGCCACTCGGGGAAGGTCAACCGACAAAGCCGAGCCTCACGGGAAGCAATGGGGCTGCCCCCGCCTGGCTCTCGCTGCAGGAGCCCGGGTGCGGGGCTCCCTGGGGTGATGCTGCTGCCCTGCACTCCTGGGGCCATCGGGGCCAGGCCCCTCGTCCTGCCGGGGCAGCCCCCCCACCCTGCTGAGTGACCCCCCCCCAAGGCTGCATGGCAGGCTGAAAGGAGGCCCCTCTGGGCAAGGCCTCTGACCTTCGGGCTAGGCTCTAGCTCGTGGTCAGTGACTGACCAGGAAGTGGCCTGCAGCTGGCCTGGTCATGAGGTCGGGGGCTGGCGTCCCCACTCGCCAGACCTGCAGGGCCAGGAGGTACGGGCACCCCTGACCCTGCTTGGGGAGCCGCCTCCCCTTCTCCAGGCCACCTGTCCTGTAAACACAGGGTCAGGCGCCCCCAGGACCCGTCCTGCAGGAGGTGGCAGGGTCCCTCCCACCTCAGCGCTTGTCCCCACCAAGCACACAGGTGTACCCTGCACCCCAAACACGTCACAGTCGGGGAGAGGGGCTCCCCTGCCCCTCCTGGGCTGAAGGGCCCTTAGGCCACGTGGAGTTTCTGAAGGAGCAGGCAGATGGGGCGGGAGCAGGGCCCGGAGGAAGGACGCGCTGCCTGTCTGGGGGTTCCCGGCCGGCAGGGGTGCACGCTGACTCCTAGTAGCCCCTCACTCTGGGGCACCGCCCAGCCAGGCCAGCCAAAGAGTCCACCCCACACACAAGCGCATGCCCGCCCGACTGGTGCATCCAGCTTAGACACTCAGACTCACGCTGAATCTGGACAAGGACGAAGCCAGAGCCCGGGACGGGTTCCCCAGCAACCGCCCTGGGTCCCGGGCTCCTGCTCCCTGCACTGACCCCGGGCGCTGCCGTGGGCGTCCACGGGCATGGGTGGAGGGGACACCGAGGAGTCTGATCGCGGCCCCAGCGAAGTGCCGCATCTGGAGCCCACAAGGGAGCCCAGCGCCGGCGGCCGCTCCACAGAGGGCCCAGACAGAGGCCGACCCCAGGACCCGCGCTGAGAGTCCGCAGGCTCTTCCCGGGTTTTCGTTCCTTCCGCCGTTAGCAGAGGAGCAACAGGGGCTGCCGGGAGAGTGGCCCTGTCCCAGGCCAGCAGCCAGCGGGCAGGGCAGGGTGTGGGTGCTTCCTGGGTGTGGGGTGTGAGCATAGCACCCTGTGGTGTTGGGGCAGCAGGAGGGAAGGCCAGCGGAGGAGGGGGTGCTGGCCGGAGGAGGGGAGGCCAGGGGGAGGAGGGGGTGCTGGTGGGAGGAGAAACGCAGCGAGGACTGACAGGGCGACATGAGGGAGCCAGGGCTCTGGACGCCACAGGCCGGCCCCTTCCCATCCTGCGGGGAAGGGCAGGAAGCAGAAGAAGAGCTGAGTGTTCTGGCTTCTCCGGGTGCCTGGGAACACGAGGCCAGGGCAGGAAGGGCAGCCCCAGAGGGGTCCCTCCCGCAGCGATGGGGCGGGGCCAGGAGGGGGACGCGCAGGCCACATGCCCTCTGGGCACTCGCTATCCCATGGTAGCGCCGGCTTTCTCCCAGGACTCGGTTCCTGGATCCTGAGCCAGGCGGGACCCTGGGGGCCCCATCCCCCTTCTTCACGCTGCCCTTCTGGGGCAGGTGGACAGGAAGCAGCACAGTGACCAGCATTCTGACACCTGAGGTCAGCAGCGGCCTCAGACATCCCACCCAGTGAGCTGCCCTAGAGGGAGGCGTGGCAGGCGGACGTTCCCCTGCCCTGTCCGCCATTCTGCTAGCTCTCCCTGTGCCTTATCTGCAGCAAGACTCATCCTGGAAACACGTCCCCTGTCCGGGCCTGAGCGCTGCCTGCAGTTTCAGCACCCGTGGGGGCTGCGAATGCACCCCCACCCCTGCTTGCACGGGACCGAGATGCAGTCCAGGGCTGGGCTGGGATCTGGGCTTCACATGGGCCCGTGTAACCACCCCAGGGGCCACTTCAGCGTCTGTGTTCCCTGGCTGCACCTCACAGGTGTGCCTTCATCTGCTCGGGAGTCTGGGGAGCCAGCGAGCCCCACAGGCTCCAAGCCAGAGAAAGAAATGTCCCCTGGAGCACTGGACTCGGCTGAGCAGAGCAAGCACGAACACCCGCGTGAGGGCGTGGCCACAGTCCCGCTAACCTGAGCCAGCGTGGACCGGTGCCCCAGCCTGCTCTCATCTCAGGGCCAAAGAGCAGGGCGCCCTCAGACTGGCCCAGCAGCAGCCACTGAGCGTCTCCAGGCAGCGAGACTTCAAAGTGGATCCACCCACAGCCTCCTGTTCTCGGTGCACAGACAGCGCCGCTGGACATGAGCCGGCCCTGCTGGGACCTCCTCCGTCAAGGCCCTTGTTTCCCTTGCAGAGTGGACAGACCCTGCTTGGGGCTTTGCATTTGGGCCGCTGCCCCTGCCCCAGTGCTCAGCCCTGACCGCTGGCCTCGGTTTACCAACAAGCCGAAGCAGGGCTCGAGTGGGCTGGCCAAGGCCCGTGTCCAGACAGCGGGCACCGTGCCAGGGTGGCTGTGGGAGCTGGCCCTGCTGTGGGAGCCTGCTTGGGGCACCGGCCCCTCGGCCCTGGCTTCCTCCCGGCAAGCTCGGCCATGCCTGGTGCTTCCTGGAAGGGCCTCTTCCCACGTGGAGGCATCCTCCAGGGAGCAGCTCACGCACCACGTAAGACCAGGTCGCATTTTCCACAACTGAGAGGCGGGTGTTCGGGTGACGACAGAGACGCTTGACCGGCCGCTGGCCTGTGGATGGTGCACCAGGGAGCGGAGGCCACAGGCCGTGCGGGGCACCTAGCACCGCCTGCCACCCGTGACGAGATCAAACCAGTGGGCCCACCTTGTGGCCGTGCCAGGGAGCCCAGAAATGCACTCCAGGGTGGGGGAAACGGCCCCCTACACCGTGAGGAGTGGATGGTCCAGCGCCCGAGGAACACTAGGTAGGGGTTCTCAACGTTTTAAAAATACATCTACCAAGGGCCTCCCTAAAGGCGCAGGAGTTAAATCTTGGCACTGTCAAGCATCGCCAGCCACGGAGGCCTGAGTTTGATCCCCGGCCAGGAGCTGACCCACATGGTGCAGCAGACCTCTCCTGTCTCCTGGCTGGTGCCCCCAGCAGTGGATGTCAGTGGATCTGCCTGCTTTGCTCCCCACTCTGTCTCTGGTGAATCCTCTCACCCCTCACACCTCCGGCCTGTACCCCAGTTCTTGCATATGTAAATAAATGAAATAAATCTTTAATACATCTACCACACGACCCAGCAATCCCACTCCTCGGGTTGAAAAAACAAAAATCACTATTCTAAAGGGTGTCTGCACCCCTCTGTAGTGCTACTCACAATAGTCAATTTAGGGGAACAATGCACAGGAACAGAGCAGTAGATCAGCAAGAAGTGGATATACGAGGTGGAATACTACATAGCCACGAAAAAGATGAGTACCTGCCATCTGTGACAACATGGATGGACCCGGAGGGAAAACGCTGAGTGACATGAGTCAGACGGAGCAAGATAAGCACTAGGTGGAGTCACTGATATGTGGAATATAAAGAAACCAAGAAAAGGACAGCCAAAACCAAACCAGTACCAAACCCTGACATCTGCTATGGACACAAGGCTGCAGTGGGGAGGGGGAGGAAGGATGCACTGGGAAGGCCCAAGCTGTGGAGGACTGTGGCAGTGGCAGGGACACACGCGAAAGAAGGGAGCCCGTGCCTAGGACCATGCAGTGGTACCTCAATCAAAAACAATCCGGCAAGGGAGACCCTCCCCACTCTCCAGGAGACTCGGCATCCACGCCGAACACCCCAACTGAGGAGCTGTGGCGCTCCAGGGACACGCGGCCATGCCCAGGGGTCATATGTGGGGCAGGGGCAGTAAGAGGGTTGGTGGGGGAGGAGACCAGGGGTCAGTGGGAGGGATATAGGGCAGTCAGCAGGGGTGAGTGGGGAGGATGAGGAGTGGCGGCGGGGAGGGCACTGGGGGCAGTGGGGAGGATGACCAGGTGGGGGCAGCGGGAGGGTGACCAGGGTTGGCCTCATCAACACCAGGAGTGCACATGTACTTTCTTCCACACGCCTCTCCAGAGGCTGCAGATGACAAACGTTTTGCCCAGAAACAGTGGCCAGAGAGACAGCATGAGTACTCCCGGGACATCAGCTGGAAGCAGGTGACGCTGAAATGAGCTGGACGCTGCATGGAGACAGGCCGCCTGGGCAGGTATCCCAACAGCGCCTCGCCTTCCTGACTCCCCAAGGACAGAGAGCCTCTGCAAAGCGCCCCCAACTCAGAGATCACTCCATCCTCAGCACAGGCGGCCCTCCCCACAGAGCTGGATGGAGACCCCAAACAAGACCTCCGGGGAACGTGCAACCCCCGTCTCATCCTGGGAGGCATGGCAAGTCCCGTGACCCCCCAGGAGGCCTTGGGGGACTCAGTGACAGTTCACATGTCACAGCTGTGCGGAGCGCGGCCAGGCAGTCTGAGCTCCTAAGCCCGGATAAAGTGACTCCACTGCTCCTAAAAGCATTATCTTATGACGTCAACTTTAGGGAAGCATTTGGAGCCTTGGCAGCAGGAACCCTCGCCTGGAGTTTTTATATGTTTCTCCGGAATGATTGACAACGTTAGCATTAAAAAAAATCTTAGAAACCCGCCGCTTGCCTTCTTGGCTTTCCCGGTAACCGGGAAGGCAGCGGCCTGAGTGCAGATCCAGCAGTAGCTGTGGCTCTGCCGTCCCCGGCTGGCCAAGAACCTTGCAGAGTATCAGGGCTCAGCAAAGCCCCGGCTCACTTCTGCCCCAAACCTTATTAACACAAGCTGCCCTCCTGGCTGTGTCCAGACCTGAGGCAGGCACGCCCCAGCCCCAGGGTGGGGGACTGGAGCTACGGGGGGCCTCGACTGCTGTCCTCTAGAAACACCTACTTTGGCCCTTCCCTGCACCTTGGGGGGCTCGGACCCCGAGGCCAGGTCCTGTAGCTGCAGTTACAGGGGAAACTCAACCGCTCCCCCACCTCCCTCCGCGATGCCCGCCCTGCCTCCCCGCTGGGCCCGAGACCGCTTACCGGTGTGGGTGAGCAGGTGGCGCTGCAGGGAGCTGGCCCAGGGGAAGGCGCGCGGGCAGTGGGGGCAGGTGATCTTCTGCAGGCAGCTGGCGTAGGAGTTCCTCCTGGCCCGCAACCCCCTGTCCTCGGGGGTCCCGCCCTGCTCCTCGTCACTGGGCCCGTTGTGCTCTGCCGGCGCCCCAGCCCCCTCGTCCCGAGTGTCGTCCTCGGCCGTCTGCAGAAACGGGCTGAACTTGTTGGTGTCCGTGGTGGCAAGCATCTTCTCGATGCTGGCGAACTCCCCGCTCGAGTCCAGGTCCACCCCGCCGCTGCTGGCGCGGGGCCGGCTCCTGGCCCCCCTTTTCCGGCCCCTCTTCTTGGACAGGCCAGCGGGCCCCGGCTCAGTGGGCGAGGTGGCCTCCGGGCTGCTGGCAGCAGGGGGCGGGTCGTTGGAGTCCTGCGGGCTGGTGGTGTCGGCAGAGGCGGCTCTGGGGACGGGGCCTCCCGAGCTGTCTGGGACAGGGCCGTTAGTGCCCGCGGCGGGGGGCCCGGGGTCGGCCCCGGGCTTGGCTTTCAGCAAGGTGGGGGCTGAGGACACGGATGAGATGATCTGAGCGATGGAGGCCAGTGGGGGCAGCTCCTCAGACAAGGGGGGCTTTGGCAAGAGCAAGGGGGGCTTGGGGCGCAAGGGCCGCAGCAAGGCCTGGCTGCTGAGGAGGGTGGAGCCCCCCAGCAGTGGGGAACTGTTGACCAAGGCAGAAGAGTAGATGGGGACGGCCAGCTGAACAGCACCCTGCAGGGGCTGCCCCTGCCCCTCCAAGGTGGAGGCAGCGGAGGGGGCAGCCGGCTGCTCTAGGGCCCCCTTGGGCCCCAGGGCCACGGGGAAGGCGGGGCCTGCCGCCGGGCAGGGGGTGGGCTCCGCGCTGCCGGGCTCCTGCTCTGCTTTCTTGGCCTCCCCCGCGGCTGCCGGCTCCTTGTCGCTCCTGCGCAGGTTCTTGGGGATGGACAGGTCGATGGGCTCCATGGAGCTGTCGTAGGTGCCCGACGCAGCGGCGCTCAGGAAGGAGGAGGAGCTCTCCTGCTTCACGGGCACCAGGGCCAGGCCCTTCTGGGAGAAGTCCAGGGGCTCCCCAAAGTCCACCGGGAAGCCACTGGCCGGCTCCAGCTTGATGGCCACGTGCGGCAGCGGCGGGGCGGGGCCTGGGCGCAGGAAGCCGTTCTGGGGCTCCAGGAAGGCGGCCAGGGGCTTGCACTCGCTGGCTCCACCGGGGGCCGGGCCGGGGAGGTCGTCGGCCGCCAGCACGTAGCTGTCGATGTCCTGCTCGGGCACGTGCAGATGTTGCTTGAGCACGTGGTGCACGCAGTTGCGCCGCGCGGTGAAGGCGGCGCTGCACTCGCGGCACTCGAAGGGCTTGCGCGCGCGCGGCCCAGGGCGCGCGCAGTGGGTGCGCATGTGCACGCGCAGCGCGCGGTGGTGCTGCAGGTCCTGGCCGCACAGACGGCACACGGTGTCGGGTGCGCAGAAGGCGTCCACCAGCTCGGCCGCGCTGCTCGCCACGTACTCGATGTTCTTCTCGATGTCCTTGCGCGTGGCCTTGAGGTGCTTCTTGCGCAGGTGGCGCTCACAGTTGGCCTTGACGGTGAAGGGGTAGTGGCAGATCTTGCAGATGTAGGGCCGCTCGCCGCTGTGTGTGCGCAGGTGGCGGATGAGCGCCGCCTTGTCGGCCGCGATGTAGTCGCAGATGTTGCACTGGTAGGGCGAGATGCCCAGGTGCGAGCGCACGTGCGCGCGCAGCACGCCGGAGAACGCGAACACCTGGTTGCAGAAGCGGCAGGGGTACAGCACCTTGCGCATGGCCGGCGTCTTCTTGCCTCCGGGGCCGGCCATGATGGCCTTGAAGTCCCCCTCCGTGATCTCCTGCTTGATCTTGGCCTCCACGCCCAGGGGCAGCAGGGCCTCCAGGAGGCTGTCCTGCTCCAGCTGCGCCTTCATCTCTGCGGGGCCGGGGAGCTCCACCCGCGGGGGCTGCAGGAAGAGGGGTGCTGTGGCCGCCTGGACCCCCGACTTGGACTGCAGCAGGTGTGCGTGGGAGGCGGCCTCCACGGAGCCCTTGAGCAGCCTCAGGGTCGGAGGGGGCAAGCTGGGGCTGGTGCAGCCGGGGGAGGCCTGCTGGTTGTTGACCAGCGGCGGCGGCGTGGACGTGGCCACCACCGTGCGCGGGGCCACCAGGGGCTTTGGCTTCAGTGGGGGCATGTGCTTGAAGATGGCCTGCAGGGGTGCTGCGGCGGGGGCCTTGGATAGAGGCGGGAGCGTGATCTGCGGAGGGGCCGAGGCCGCCATCTTCAGGATCTGCTGGATGTCGGCCAGCTCCATGGCCGACTCCCCGGAGATGGGCTTGACCACGATGCTGCTGTCGGGCTGGATGATGAAGCCCTTCTGGAAGGGCTGCAGGGACAGGCGCTTCACGCCCTCCTTGGAGGCGGGGAGGACGGCCAGCGAGCCGCCCAGGGAGGCGGCCTCCAGGGCGGACAGCCCCAGCATGGCGGCGCAGCCGGGGTCCTGAGGTAGCGGGCACCTGAGCGCCTGCAGCTGGATGGCCTGGTTGTCGTCGGGCGGCGGCTCCTCGGCCGGGGCTGGCTTGGCGTCCCTGGTGGGCTGCAGGCCCAGAGCGGCCAGGAAAGCCTTCTGGTCCGGGGCGTCTCCGGGCGGGGCCTGGGCGGGCGGCCCCTCCCGCCCCGGGTCGGCCGCGTGGGTCTGCCTGTGCAGGGCCAGCGAGGTGGGCATGGGGAAGGCCTTGTCACAGGTGTCGCAGACGAAGCGGTGCTGCTCACTGATGCTCCTGCGCAGGTTGGTCTCACACCAGGCCTGCGGGCGCCGCGGGCAAGGAGAGAGCGAGAGGGGCGTTAAGAGGCACCCCGAGACCCGGAGGGCCGAGCGGCCTGTCCCCCCCGCAGTCAGCCGCCGCATCCCAGCCAGACCCGCTGCTGCTCGGAAGCCCCCGGCGCCCTGAGGTCGGCGTCTGGGAAGAGAGCACCCAAGGGTGCTAGCACACTCCCGGGGAAAGAGCTGAGTCACCGCTGGTAGTGTCGGGAAGTGAGCTGGACCGGCCAGGGAAAGCGAGAAGTGGAAACGCCGCACAAAGCGGTAGGCCTGGTTTTGGGCATCGGGCTGAAAAGCAGCCCCAAACACTCCAGGATGCGCTGGGACGGTCACCGCCCTGGGCTAGAGGGCTGCCCAGGACACAGGGTTTGTCCCCGCCGTGGACACTGTGTTCATAAGGGAAGACGGAATGGCACTTATGGCAAGAGGGGAGGGCCCGAGAGGGTCACGCGGAGGAGCCAGAAAAACCAGGAGACTGGCCGACCCCACACACAAAGTGGCACAAGGGAACAAAGCAAAGGAGCCGAACACCAAATAATTATAAAGTAGAGGCTGCTGATGACCGGACTGAGGTTGCTGGGATTAAAAGGGGTGGGGGGTGCCCAGGGAAGGTGGAGGCTGAAAAGAGACAAGAGAGATGACAGGTGCATACATAGACAGATGCACAGACAGATGACGGATGGACGGGTAAGAGATGACAGACAGACAGAGATAAGACGCAAGAGGAGCAGCCTCTTGGGAGCGTGTTAGCGTGCAGCCTGTATGGCCAGGCGGGTGTGTGGTCTGGGGCTGCCGTGTATGGGGGGGCAGCCGTGTATGGGGGGGCAGCACGGACACCCCCAGGCCTTCACATGTGGACCTTTGCCCTGAGGCTTGACCTTGAGGATTTCAGTGCTGGGGCCTTCTAACTTGAAGCTCAAAAGCCAGAGAGAACCAACTTCAAAGCAGGAGCTTTTGCAAGCAAAGGAGAAACCCAGGTCAGAGCAATAAAGAAGCATCTACCGGAATCGGCCGGCAGCAGGCACTGGGCGCAAGGGCTGGACAGCCCCATGCAGCACCCAGGAACAGGCAGGGCACGGGTGAGGGGGCTTTGCTGTGTGTTAATAAAAGCCGACAGCAGATATGAGCCTCTAGCAAGACTGAGAGGGCCGCAGTGACAGTCCGGAAAAGGCATTATTGAAACAAGCCAACCGCTAACCGCATTTTAAGATGCGTGCACGCACACGGGCGGCCCACTACCTGGGAGATCCTAGGGAACTTCCGGCAGGAGAAGTCCGTGAAACCCAGGTCGTGGAAGCCGGCGGGGATGGAAGGGTTGTTCTGGATGAAGGGCCTGCCCATGGCATCCCTGGGGAGCTGCTTATGCACCAGCGCGTTGTGACGGAGCAATCCTCGGTGGGTGCGGAAGGTGACGCAGCAGATGTCACACCTGGCGCAGAGGGGACAGCCACTGTCAGCCCCACCTTCACCGGGGCGTCAGCTTGGGGCGAACACCTGGGAATGGCCCGTTCCACGCTGGCCCATGATGCCTGTCTCTGCAGCCGCACAGCTGGGAGCTGGAGTCTGAGCCCAGGACCCCGAAGGCGGCTGGGCCCCCCACAATGAGCGAGGCCCCAAACCAGTAGCACGGTGGCCGGGAAGAAGCCAAGGCCTGATGTGGGCCAGGCTGTGCCCGGCCTTAGTGCCCGGCCCTGCCCCCAGCAAGGCCCCCCTGAAGAGTGTCGTGAAACAAACACTTGGGGCCCGGGGCCCTGGCTGCACCGAGGCAGAACAGGGGCCACTGGTGACACCTCTGCCACTGAGACCTGCCAGCCACCAGGCCAGACATGGCAGCATCTAAGGGCCTGCGGGCAGAGGCCTGGGCCTGGAGAGGTCTGTCCATCCATGGGTACAGAGAAGCTGCAGGCAAAGAAAATGTGGGGTCCCAGGGTGGCCACCTGGGGCAGACAGCAGCAGGGGAGGGGCCCACGGGGGGCTGGTGACGTTGGGCAGCAGAGGACTTGGGGACAGAAGTCCACAAGCATCACTGGCCGGTCACCCCCTGGACGCCTGGGTCCATGGCTGCCCCTCCCGCCCCCCAGGTCAGCCCTACAGGGCTGAAGCAGCAGCTGAGGGAAGGGGATTTTGCTTTGTTGAAACTGCAGACAGTGGAGAAGTCATTCCCTGAGGGGCGGGCTCCTGGGCCGCAGGCCTGTTGCCGTCCCTCCGGGGCGGGCCAGCCGGTGCCCAGCTGCCGAGTCGGCTGCTGCGAGGCCCCACTGTCCTTCGGTTAAATTTAGAACGCAGGCTCCACAGCCGCCCAGAACACAACGCCCTTGGAGGGAATTCTGCCCGTGCTTGAGCAGCCGGAGGCGGGACGGCGTGGGGGGCCCAAGCCTGCGCTCCTGGCCCTGCTCCCGAGGACGCCCCAGCAGGCCAGGTCCTGGGGGAGGGACCCCCAGACTCTAGGAGCTGCCCCTCGGCCAAGTTGCAGGCTGCATGACAGCTGCGTGGGGAAGCAAAGCGGGCAGCGGCGGGCGACCCACAGCCCCGTGCAGCTCTGCACCATCAACCTGGGGCACCCACGTGCTCCCCAAGGCCGCCCGCTCAGCCACTGCCGTGCCTGCGTCAGCCCAGCGCTCCAGGCTGGCCCGGAAGGGTCAGAGACACCTTAGAATCAGGGAAACGGCAGGTTCTAAGAGAGAGGAGGGCCTGCTGAGTGGCCAGCTCTCCTGCTGCTGCCTTGGGGCCCCCGCCCACCTCATGCACAGACAGACCTAAACACTCATAGTGCGCCTGAGGCCTGAGGCACTTTGCATTTGCCTGGGCTGGCAGGGAGGATGTGAGCTGGTCATTTCTGAATTTGGGGGGCGGCACGGGCCCCATGCTCTTCTCTCGCCTTCTGCCAGTGCCTGCAACGATCCCTGATGACTCCAAGGGGAGCAGCGGCTCATTCCCGACGGCTGGAGGGGGCAGGTGGGGCTCAGCCTGTTTCTTGGGGTCACTGCAGCAGTGTGTTGGGGCCCCACTTATAACATGGGACAAGAGGCGGGGACGACCCACGTCTCTCCTGGGTCTTGCCGGCAAATCCCGGCAAGCCCAGCGCCTCTGCAGGGCCACGCTGACGTGGCCGAGGGCAGAGCCCTGACACCGGCAGACACGGCGAGGCTGGGCCCCAGGGGGCCCACCCGGTGCAGATGCCTGTGCTCCCAGCCCGGTGCAGGCCCAGGCCCAGGCCCAGGCCCAGAGGAGCCTCCCTCATCTGCGGGGCGCCATCCCCAGTCATCAAACACGCACAAGGTTTGCTCCCCGCCCGCTCACCCCAGACCTGCACGCATCTTACGGGAACTGGCATGAGAAGTCACCCCGCCTTGGGGACAATCGGGGGAGGTGGGTGCCACTTCCCGAAGAGGGTGCTTAAGACACCAGCAGCCCGGAGGGCACACAGCAGGGCCGCTGCCCACTGGGGGCCACCTGGAGCTCGGGCCCCGCGACCGTGAAGCACAGCCGGAGCCCGGGCTGCGGGCGACAAGCAGCTCCAGGGCTGGCAGAAGGGACACCCCAAAGCTGTCTCCTTAACCTGTGGCAAACAGCTGTGGGGTGAGCTCCTTGGGTGCCCCACACCTGCACCACCCCACGGCCAAGCTCTCCGGGACCAGCTGCAAACCCAGGTCAACGCACAGGGTGACGGAGCCTGCCTACCCCAGGTGCTGTCCAGGAAGGAACAAGCAGGCTGGGCGGCACCTCGCACCCCAAGAGATGACGTGCTTCTGCCCTTAGCCGAATCACGCCCCCCTGCCGCCCAAGACCTGACTCCAGGGCTTTCCACACCGCTGGATGGCAAAGCACCCCCAACCGCAGCAGCACCCCAGCCCTGTGTCCACCAGGGCCACAGAACGGCCTCGGCTCTTTAGAGCGAGACTGGAGGACGCAGGCTTCACCTCCGGCTCCTTCCCTGCAACAAAGTGGGCACCAGCAGCAGCGGCAGCAAGTCCCCGATCACCCCTCGTCCTCAGGCCCGTTTTCCGGACAGGGAGCTGTGCTGGCGGAGGCGGGCGGCCGGGCCGGCTCCCTCCCAGACAGGCCACACTGGACCCCGGCGGGCAGCGGCGGGCTGGGTCCGGGACCACCTGGCCAGAGAGGCGGCCATGCGCCGGGTACTGCCCAGAGACTAGGTCTCCTGCTTGTGAGGGTGTTTTAGTCGAGAGTGACATTCCTTTTTGAAAGTGATTTCACGCTTCGTTTTCCAGGCTCTGTCTCCAGGGGCCAGAGGGGTGGGCAAACAGCCCTGCTCTGAGCCCCCCGCTCCGCATTCCTCCCCCCTGCGTCCAACAGCTGCACTAATCTCCCCCAGTTGCTGGGAGCAACAGTGACGGGCAGCGACAGGGCTGGCCAGCCCACCCGCCCCACAGCGCCCAGGGCTCAGACCCTGCAAGCAGCAGGCATGGCTGGGCCGGCTGGGGACCTGTGCTTCCTCCTGAGCCACCATCAGGCCGGCTCGGCCTGGTGGGGATGCCGAGGCGCGGGCTGCTGCAGGTGTGGACCCAGGCTGGTGACCCAGTCCTGCAGGTGATGTGGACAGGGGAGTATGGAGAAACACCCAAGGGTCCAAAAGCAGCTTCAAGCCCTCTTCTCCCCTCCTTGAGGCCCCCCTCCAGCTCCAGTGGGGTCCCATGCCCTCATCCCCCATTAGATGGAAGGGACTGCCTTCAAGTTTAACACCTCACAGCCAAGACCAGCTGGGAGGTCTTGACCTGGGGGAAAGGCAGCCGAGCCCAGAATGGGCTTCCTCTCCTCCCGAGATCCTCTGTCCGTGCCCTTCTCCTCTGTCCGTGCCCTTCTCCTCCCGAGATGTCAGCTGAGCGCTGACCTGGCCCCTCTTGTTTTCACAACTGAGCTGTGACACCCAGGGCCGGGACACCCTCGCCCACCACTGTCCCACTCCCACCCGCTGGCTGTGTGCGTGGTCCCCTCCAGCCCAGATGCCCCATCTCAATGAGCCGGCCTCTCCTAGGCTGGGGCAGCACACGGGGCCCCAAGGGTTGCCCACGGTGGGGGCTTCTGTCTTCTCTGCCAGTGCTGTTCATCTGAGACTCAGGGCTGGGGAGAAGGGGCCCCAAGGGTTGCCCACGGTGGGGGCTTCTGTCTTCTCTGCCAGTGCTGTTCATCTGAGACTCGGGGGGCTGGGGAGAAGGGACCCCGGTTCACTCAAGTCTGCATTTCCAGGCTTTTTATGAAGGAGCAGAGGGCACCTGGCTGCTGGGGAGGTGGGTCAGGGCGGGCGACGAAGCTGATAGCTGTTTTGAGTTACAGTCCTTGGCCCTGGAGGCACCCCAGGGGTCCTGCTGCTGTGGGGTTTGCGAACGGAGCTGCTGTGTGCTATAACTCTGTGTTAACAAGTGTGTCCCGCTGCTACTGCCCCAGCTTGCGCCTCCTGTGTCCCACACACAAGCCCCCACCTCCCACCCACAGCAGCCCCAACCTTGCCAGGGCTTGGCCCTCTGCCCCCCGTAAACATGAGGTCATTTATTATGGTGCTGGGGTGTGGTCCCAGAACACGGTGGGAGGGGAGGCTGCCAGGGTTCACCCCACCAACTGCAAACCTCATGGTGCCTCTTGCCAGGCAAAAGGCAGGACTGCTGGGTAGGACGGGACCGGGCCGTGGCGATGACCTGCCCGCCAAACCCTGCAGAACAGAGGGCACCCTCCAGCCTCTCCGTGCACCCCCATCACTAGGGGACCCTACCCTCGTCCAGGCTGGCATTGAAGGATCCCGCTCTCCCGCCTGCACCGGCCACAGGGTCTGGTGGCCAGAACTGTGCAAGCTGAGCCACTGTCCCTGCAGGACAGTCACTAGAGGCGGCCACAGTGCGAGAGGCAGAGGAGTACGCTCACGTGTGGGGCTCAGCTGCAGCGTGGCCTGTCGGCCCTGCGCCCCAAGTCCCCACCCACCACGAGCCCCATCCTGGGATCTTCGGAACCAGAGCCCTCGGCGGGGAGAGGAACAACTGCTGACACGCGATAGGCCCCCAGGCCTGCACGGGGACACGGGGCCTGAGACCCAGCTCTCCCCAGCGGCCCCCTCCAGCCCCAACCGGAGCAGGGAACAGGGACGTCACCCCATGGATGGCCCCCGCACCCACCTGAGTGGGTTGTCCGAGTGCGTCTCCATGTGCGTCTCCAGGCCATACTTGCAGACGAACTCCTTGAAGCATATCGGGCAGTGGAACACCTCGTCACCCGCCTTCTCCAAGCTGCCCGGCTGCCCGTCTTCCACCATCTCGGGGGAGAGGGACGCGGCGACGTCAAAGGGGGCTCCCCAGGTATGCCAGGAGGGGAGCAACAGGGAGGAGGGTGCCTTCTCCAAGGTGGACCCCAGCCCCACTCACACGCCTTGGCCCCCAGCCCCACCCTCCACCTCCCACCTGTTCACTACCCCCTACCCAACCCCACCCCCGTCCGTGCACCCTGGCCCCGCGGTTGTCAGGGAGCATCTCGAAGGCACCGTGGGGAAGGGTGCGGAGCAGACCCACCTTCTTGGAGGGCCCCGGGTCTTCCTTCTCCGATTCGGCGTCATGGCTCAGCTTCCTCTTGGACGACAGCCTCCGGCGCTTCAGGGGGGACGGAGGGGCTGCCGAGGGAGTGCCATGGGGGTCCTTCTCGTGGATCTTCATGTGTCTGTGGAGGAAGCGCATGCGGGTCAGCAGAGGAACAGCAGCTCGCGCCGGCTCCTCCAGGGGCCGTTCTCGTAGGGAGATGCACAAAGCTGGGGCACAGGCCAGAGGTGTGGGGGGTGAGGGCACTTCTCAGAGACAGAGCGGGGAGCAGAACAGGCAGATCCACTGAAACACACTGCTGAGGGGAGCAGCGGGCGAGGCAGGAGAGGTCTGCTGCGCCCTGTGGGTCAGCTCGCTGGCGGGGATCACTCTCATACTGCACTGGCTATGGATAGTTTCATAGTGCTGAATCTTAATCCCTTGAGACACCAAGGAGGCCCCTAACCTGTAGTATTTTATTTTTAAAAATTTTTTTAAAAGATTTTGTTTATGCACAGAAGAGCTGGGGTGCAGGCCAGAGGCACCAGGAATAAGAGGATTCACAAGAGACAGAGTGGGGAGCAGAACAGGCAAATCAACTGAAACACACTGCTGAGGGGAGCAGCGGGCGGGGCAGGAGAGATCTGCTGCACCATGTGGGTCCCCTCCCTGGCCAGGGATTGAATTCGTGCTACAGTGGCTGCGGACAGCTCAGTGCTGCAACCTAACCCTTGCGCCACCAGGGAGGCCTGAGCAGCCTTGTTTAAATCCTCCTACTCTCCCCTTGCAGGGGTGCTGAAATAAGGACTCCAGGCCTGCGCACCCGTGGGCGGAGCCCCTGCCTGCTCTCCCTGCCTCCAGAAGCAGCTGGGATCTGCCCAGAAGGGCTGGCCTAACACACAGCCTGGGGGCCCCCCGTGGAGGAGGGAATCTGGCCTCGGCTGTGTGTCCTTGTGGCGCCCAAGTGTGTTCAGACAGCAGCCGGCAGGTGCAAGAGCACCCCCTGCCTGGGGACCCACCCCACGCGGTGCTCCCGCGACACCTTGCCCGGCACACAGCAGCAGCCAGTGTCACACGTTGGCTTGTTCAACGCCTCTGGTCGTCCACCCGACCCCAGTGTCATCACAGGAGGACCCAGGGGCTCCCCGCACCGGGCCCTGGGGGAGCACAGGGGCTCGGAAATAGCAGGCAGAGGGCGGGGTGGGCGAGAGGAGAAGGGGCGTCCAACAGTGGGATGGGCCACGAGGCAGGGGCGCCCGCGGCACCTCCACCATCACCATGATGTCCTTGCTGCCGACACACCTCAAGACCCACCTCTCAGGAGCTCGGGTGAGCAAACGTCATACGAGGGTGGAAACACACCGACGGGGAAGGGGTCTCAGTGGAAGGCACCCCAAAACGATCACTGAGGACACGGGCTCATTTTTCTCCCAGCAGAACAGCGTGAGCACTCAGAGCTAGGAGGGGGCGAGCGGAGAGCCACGCTGGTGCCTGCTCTCTGCATCACGCTTGAGTTAGCCCTCTGAGCTCGGCTTCAGCAGCAGAGACCCGGACACCCCGGGGGGCCAGAGGAGTAGTTATGCACAAGTTGCAGGAGTTTGTTGTCTCATCATCATCATCACCCCAGAGCGGCCTTCCCGGCCAGGGTCAAAGGCAAGCGCTGCAGGTGTTCTTAAACCAGAGGCCTGGGCCTGGTGCGTTTCGGCACCGGGAGCCTCCTGTGACTTCTGGGTGGGCGCTGGCACCAACCGAAAGTTCTCCTGTGAAGCTATTTACTTTCCTGACCATGGAAAGATCCAGTCGGGCCAGGGAGGACCACTGCAGGAATGCCCACACCATCAGAGCGCATGAACCTGCCGAGTGGACAGCCAGTGACCGAGCATTGCCCCTGCCCTGGTCTGCACCTGCACCCAGCACGTCCCGAGCAGAGCTCAGGTAAGCAGGTGAGCTGGCCCAGCGGAGCAGCAGGCAGGGGGCCGATGCATCTCAGGCCTCTGAGGCTGTGGTCACCAGCCTGGCTCCACCACCTGGTAACCACGGCGACGCAGCCTCAGCCTCCACTCAGCACAGGGGACCACACTGCCACCATCCCAGGGCTCTGACCCCACGCCCAACCACCTGCACAGAGCCTGGCCCGCACTGGGGTCCTCCCTCCGGCTGCCGGCTCGGTCACGGCCCACAAAGCTGTTTTTTGTGTGCAGACGAAGCTCACAGCCTCTCCCAGGCTCTCCCACGTGAAGCCACTCAAGGTCACAGGCGTGGCACGGGCGGGTGGGCCCACGTGGAAATACCCAGCCACAGCGCATGCTGGCGAGGATGCAGAGAGAAAGGAGCCTCTTCTGCTGCTGCTGGGAATGCAGACTGGCCGGGCCACCATGGAGAGCCGCGAGGGCCCTCAAAACATGGAACACGGAGTGACCGGATGACCCAGCGATCCCACGCCTGGGAAACCACGCAGAGGACACAGAAGCACTATCTGGAAGGGAGACATGGCCCTGTTCACTGCAGCACTGTCCACGGCAGCTGCATGGAGGCCAGGTAACGCCCACGAAGCTCAAGCGGGCTTGAGGGCCACGGCCTGCGAGCTGCCTTCTTGCTGCCCCTTGGCCCTGGGGAGCCCCGAAGCACGACGTAGGAGCTGGGGGCATGGCCCTGGAGGAGATGGCATGGGGCCAGGGCGTCTCTGACTTCAGGGAAAGGTCACGTGCGAGCAGCACCCAGAGGGACCCAAGGATCCATGGGGGTGCCAGGGAGGGCAGCTGCTGCTAGCAACCAGATGGAGGGGGGCAGGGGCTGTTCTATCATGGAGAATCAGGGAGGGGGACCCAAGAGAAGAGGGCCACACCCCATCCCGGCTGAACCTGGCGAGGACCCCAGTGCCTGTCTGTGCGGCTAGCGGTCCTCTGCACGAGGCTTGTTCAAGAGCCAGGAACCAGGCCCCAAGCACCTGCCCCATCATGCAACTGAGCCCGCCCCAGAGGCCAGCGAGACCCCATCACCTTGAGCCCCAAGTAGGCCCCTGATGGCACGCAGGCCTGGGGGAGGGGTGCTCTGGGGTGATGAGCACAGACTAAGGCTTGTGCAGCTTGCTCCCTGCTCAGGGTATGTGTGTGTACGTGTGTCTGTGTGTGCCTGTGTGTACGTGTGTGTGTGCATGCTGGTGTGAATGTGTGTCTGTGTGCGTGCCTGTGTGTACATGCATGCCTGTATGTGCGTGCCTGTGCATACGTGTGTGTGCGCGTGCCTGTGCGTACGTGTGTGCGCGTTGCTGGAATCACTTTCCTTAAGAGACCCGAGGAGGCTGCCAGTGAGTGGGCATGTCTGCCTGTGGCCAGCACCAGCTTGTTCAGGCTAAACAGGTCGGGCAGGCTGCAGTCAGACAAAGGCGGAGAAAGACAGGCCCACCTCGGGGCTGGGGAGGGAGCCAGGGCCCGGCCTGCAGGGCTGCAGCCCCCTCTCCCCGCACAGACCCTGTTCCAAACTAAATGGGACCCTCAGTGGGGTCCAGCGCGCCCTGGCGAGGACAGTGCAGGAGGGCGGGCGGCTCGGCCCAGGCGGTAGCTGGGGCCCCTGGTCCCACCCCCGCCGCCTGGCACCGCCCGCTGCTGCCATGACCTAATTCCCAGCTCTCAGGATGGCCCGGAGTCAGGTGCAGACAAGCACAGAGGCTCCACGTCTCAATGCCGCTCAGCAGATGCAGATGGCGGAGCTGAGCTTTCGAAATACTCCAAGAGGCGTCAGTGCCGCCGCCTGCCCGCGTGCAGGAGAAAATGCCCCCGTCCCAGAACCGACAGAGAAACCTGTACAGGCCCCAGCACAGAGACCCAGTGGAGAACGGTGCCCCTTCTGCGGGGTAACAGTCGCTGCATCGGGCCAGCAGGCAGGGGGCCTTAGGGGAGCCCCCTGGCAGCCACCAGGAACCAGCCTGATCCTCAGAGACACACAGAACGAGAGGAGTTGACCACAGAACTGGCCAAGAATCTGTTAAGGAAAAGCAGCATCCACGCTTACCGCCACTGGCCCCACGGACGGCTGAGAAGCATCGGGAAGGTACCAGGATGGACGGGCACACGCAAGAGGCTGCCCTGAACCGGCCCGGCAAGGGAGGCCCAGCACAAGTTGGTCCCAGCACTCGTGCACGAAGGGGCTGCGTCCCGCGCTCTTCTGTGTCTGTTGCAAGGACAGCCCTGGGGTGGTCGCCCTGGCCTGACCAGCTTTCCATGCTCCAGAACCACAAACACAGCAGGATTCTGAGAAGGGGCTGCACTCCCGACGGGACAGGGGCGACCCGCACCCAGAGCACAAGTACAGACAAAGCAGCACCCCAGCCCGTATGCAGATAAAGAGGGTCTGCTCAGCGGGGGAGCGAGTGGAGCCCGGGGCTCCTGCAGGGCGGAGAAGGGAGCTGTCAAGCGTGGAACTTGCCGGAGGCCTGACCTCCCCTCCAACCTTGGAGTCTCATGGCCGATGACAGCCACGCAAGACAGAGGCGAGAGCCAGAGTCACGCTGAGCCGGGACCAGAGCGTGTGGTGAAGCTCCATCATGGACTGGGGGTGCCGGGGAGAGCTCAGGCAGGGGTGGCTCAAATGTTGCCACAGGACCGCTCCTTCTAAGGGAAGCGTTTCAAAGGGAGCAAGCGCTGGGGTATGTGATGTACAGATACTCTCCTGCCTCTGGGCTGTCCTTGAACGCCGTCACCTGTTCCTCCCCATCCAGTGGGTGTGCCAAGGCTGGGGCACTTGGTGCCAGCACGCAGGTCCCTTCTCTGTCCAGCACGCTAGGAACACCTAAGCCTCCGGTCCTGAAGACTGTCCTCTCCAATGGCCCCTCGGGCCGCCCCCACCTGACAGGGTCACATCCGAGCCAGTGCTGTTTACAACAGCCGGGACGTGGCAACCACCACATGGCCGGCCAGGCCGGAGATGCCCGTCCACAGAGCGGCCACCATGGCCAAAGGAGGACCCAGCGCTGCCCTTTCCAGCAACCTGGAACTGCACCAGGTCAGTGTGGTGTACACTGAACACTCCATGGTGGGCGGCCTGAACTGTGCAGTTCTTAGCAAAAAGCCAGGAAACACTCACGTGCCCGGCCAGGGCTCACGGCAAGATAATGGCCAGGCCAGCAGGCTACCGGCCAGACCTGCGTCTGGAGAAGGACGAGGCCACCTGCATAGGACACGGCAGCTGTGGAAGGAAAGAAAGGACGGAGAGGCCATCGAGGCCCCGGCAGCAGGGAAGGAAGCCCACCGGGCAGGGGGTGGGTCAGCTAGAACGAAGTCATATGTCCTGGCATCTACCGTCTACCTTCACTGTGTCCCATCCAGACAAAGGACAGTGTGGTGCTCTGTGTGTGCTGCTGGCACCCCGTCCCTGGACTTGCCCCGAGAGCTGTTGTGCGTGCAAAGAGCCTGCAAAACGAGCTGGAGATGCTCACAGCGCAGGAAAGGTCTGTTTCTCACGGATGGACCGTGCGTGTCGCTGCCGTGGATGAATTGCGGTGGGTGATGCATTTGAGAGCAGACCTTGGCGTGTCTTCTGCCGCTGACTTTGGGCTTGGTCTGCTTGGGGGCTCACAGGCCGTCTCGACTTGGAGGAGAAGGCAGCTGCTGGGGCTGAGTCCCAGTTCTGATTGTGCGGGAACCTCTTAATTCTCCACCTGGACCATCAGAGCTTAGGCTGGCGGGCGCTAGCCTCTGAGGGTGTCAGGCCGGACCAAGTCCCCTATGCCCGTGGCAGTTGCCGGCTCCCGGGTCTGCTGGGGAAGCCTCAGGCCCGGTCCAGGATGCACAGTGCTGTGTCTGGGCATCCCCAGCGCCGACATCCGCTACCTGTTTGTTTGGGGACGAAGCTGCGGCAGCGAAGTTTGGGAGGAAGGATTTTCAAACCTCAAAAACATGCGAATCCAGAGTCAGGGGAGGCGGCTGGGAAATGGCACCCACGGCAGCAGCAACACAGGAGACAGCCCCACACCGACCCCCGGCCGCTGCCAGCGAGTATTCCCCCATGGTGAGCAGCGCCCAAGTCACCAGGCCTGTTCCTTGACAGGCCGGCGTGTGGGTCTAGACGTGCTGGCCCCAGGACGAACAGCCCGGCGACTGTCCAGACAGGAGTCGGCCACACGTCCTGCAGCGCGGCCAGCGGCAGAGGAGCAGGTCACTCTCGTGGCGCAGCTGCAGAGAGCACTGGGGGCTCAGCAGAGAACAGCCCCCACTGGGGGCTCTTGGGTCCATGCGGGAGCTGGGCGCCAGGCCTGAGCCACCGATTAGTGAGGTCTCATTTTCACAGCTGCCTGATTTTTCCTCCACGCACTGGAAACCAGGAGAGGATGCAGGTCCTCGGGGTGGGGGTGGAGTGGGGGAGGCGCTGTTCTAGGCACCCCTGCACCCCCAGTCGGTGGAGCAGAGGTCCGTGCTTGGGGGAGAGCAGCCGGGGGTGGTAAAGCCACACACTCTTCTAAGTGCTCCCACATTTTAGTGATGTTTCCCCTAAAGTGCAGTCTCACTGCCAGCAAAACCTGAATGTCCTTTCAACCCATTATTTGCAACTTTCTGCAGAGAAGACAAATAAATGTGGGCATGTGAGAAACTCAAGTACCCTAACTTTTCGGGTTTTGTCAGTGACAGATGTAGCCGAAAGCCAAAAAACCCCCCAACCCTCTTCACTTTCTCATTATGAGACTCATCAGCGTGGTTATTCTCGGTGGCACTTGTGCCAACCCCAACACCAGTGACCATCCACTGTAGGTGCTGGTCATTCAGCAGGCCGCACGCCCAGCGCAGGTGGGAGGGCCCCAGTGTCCACGTGATGCTGGAGGGACACACAGCCTTCACAGGTGGAGTAGTGGACAGGTCAGGTGAGCTGCTGCCAGGCGCCCGTAGCCCATCACAGAGCCCCCAGAGGCCAGTGCCCGCCAGCCTGAGCTCTGATGGTCCAGGTGGAGAATTAAGAGGTTCCCGCACAATCAGAACTGGGACTCAGCCCCAGCAGCTGCCTTCTCCTCCAAGTCGAGACGGCCTGTGAGCCCCCAAGCAGACCAAGCCCAAAGTCAGCGGCAGGAGACACGCCAAGGTCTGCTCTCAAATGCATCACCCACAGCGATTCATCCACGGCAGCGACATGCACGGTCCATCCGTGAGAAACAGACCTTTCCTGCGCTGAGAGCATCTCCAGCTCATTCTACAGGCTCTTTACACACACAAACAGCACTTGGGACGCCACGCTGTCCTGTGCCTGGACAGTGAAGGTGGACAGTAAACTCCAGGACACATAGCTTTGTTTCAAGGGGCAGGAGAGCTTCTTCCTGATGTACAGGTGACAGGAGAGACGGAGCAGCAGTTTCTCATCTAGATAAAGGCCCGGCAGGTGATGCTTCCTCAATCATTCTGCAAACCTCAGAGTACCCCAAGGACACAGAAACACTGATTCAAAAAGAGTACCTGCACCCCTTTGTTTATTGCAGCACTATATCTAATTGGTAAGACCTGGAAACAACCCAAATGCCCAAAAATAGAGGACTGGATCCAGAAGATGTGGTCCATATACACGATGGAATACTATTCAGCAATCCAAAAAGATAAACTAGAGTCATTTGTAGAAACATGGATGGAGCTAGAAGGGATGACGCTCAGTGAAGTAAGTCAGAAGGCAAGAAAAAAATATCGGATGGCTACACTTTTAGGAGGACTATAAAGGAACCAAAAAAGGGCTCAAGGAAAAGAACAGTAACAATTAAAAAAATACAGTAACACAACAAGAACAAAAAGACAAGGACAAATTGGGGACACTTTGTGGGGAGGTGGGAGGGAATGGGTTGAGGGCAGAAAGAGAACAAGGGACTGAGGTGACGGTGCACAGCTGAAATGGTGGTGGGAAATCCATGGGGACTACAATGGATGTCAAATATATATAAAGAAAGAAAAAAAAAAAAATCCAGGCGGATATCAACATGGCCAAGAAGCTTTGAACAAGGCATGAACTGCGGCTCCACACACATTCCTCCCCAAACAAACCGGGATGTCCTTCTCAACGTGTCCCAGTGCCAGGCACAGCACAGGCCTCAACACACTTAGAAGGACCGAAATCGTGCAAAGTTTGTTCTCTGACGACAATGGAGTCAAATCAGAAGTTGATTAACAGAAAGAAATTTGGGAAAGAACAAGTATGTGGAAACTGAGCCACGTGCTTGGATACATGAGCAGAAGAGAGAAATCACAAAGGAAATCAGAAGATGCTTTGGGACAGAATGGAAACGGATACACAACAGTCAAAAACTTACAGGATACAGACAAAGCAAGCATGAGGTAGGTGGGTGGGTGGGGGTTCTGCTATAAATGCTCCTGTTAAAAAGGAAGTTCTCCAAGGAGAATCTCTAGAGTCTGCCCACGCCACGCCTGAGTGTGGTCTCCCTGGAAGAAAGCGACCAAAAAATGCTCTCCAACTAATAATCCAATCTTCTGTCTCAAAACGCTAGGGAAGGGCCTCCCTGGTGGCGCAGTGGGTTAAGCAATGCACTATGAAGCAAACCGCAGCCACTGCAGCACGAGTTCAATCCCTGCTTCCGGCCAGGGAGGGGACCCGCATGGCGCGGCAGACCTCTCCTGCTGTGCCCGCTGCTCCCCTCAGCAGTGTACTTCGATCTGCCTGCTCTGCTCCCCGCTCTCTGTGGTGAATCCTCTCACCTCCTCACACCTCTGGCCTGTACCCCAGTACTTGTATGCATAAATAAATACATCTTAAAAAAAATGCTAGGGAAGAAGCAAATCTGAGCATGCAGAAAGAAGAAGGAAATCATCTTTTTTTTATTTACTTATGCATACAAGAGCTGGGGTACAGGCCAGAGTTGCGGGAGGTGAGAGGAGTCACCAGACAGAGTGGGGAGCAGAACAGGCAGACTGACTGAAACACACTGCTGAGGGGAGCAGCGGGCGAGGCAGGTCCTCCTGCCTGGCCGGAGGCAGGGATCGAACTCATGCTGCAGTGGCTGCGGTTTGCTTCACAGTGAGTTGCTTAACCCACAGCCCCACCAGGGAGGCCCAGAAGGAAATCATCTTGACAGTGGAAAATCAACAAAATAGCAAACAGAAAATCAACACAGCACAAAGCGATTTCTTTGAAAAGACCAGTAAGACTGACAGATGCTCATTGGCTAGACTGACGGACTCAAGGAATGAGCGTGAGAAGATGCAGATGTGTAATATCAGAAGTGAGAGAGCTTATTGACCTCACAGAGGGGTAGCAGGTAACAGGATGCCCACTAACTAGATCACTTATGAGAAACGGCCAATTCCCGGATGACACAAAGTACTGAAATTGGTTGACGGAGAAATAGGGAACCGGCCAGAGCTATCACACACCGATAGCCTGATTCAGTAATTTAGAAACTTCTCAGAAAAAAAGGCCCACATGAGGTTTCACCAGCAATTTTACCAAGTATGACAGGATTAACACCAACTCCCCCAACACACAGGAGGGTGGCCCACCCACAGGAAGGTAGCACCGCCTGACACCAAACCCAGACAGGAACACCGAAAATGACCGCCCCCGTGAATGCCCGCATGACCGCCCCAAGTGCCAGCCCCAATCCATCACTAGAATAAAACGATCGTGCACATGACCAAGCAAACTTAAGACGAACATGATGAGTGTCTCATCCCAAAAGCCAGCCACAACTGCGTCTCCACAGCGACAGGGAAAACATCTGACAACGCTCAACACCACCTGTGACAGAAACACTCAGCGAAGTAGGAAAAGAAGGGAATTTCCTCAGAATGATAAAAGGCGTCTGTGAAAAACCCACAACTAACCTAGTCAACGAGAAAGACTGATGCCTTCTCCCGGGAGAAGACAAGGTATCCTTTCTTTTGACTTTTACCCAATATGGCACTGGAGGGTCTAGCCAGGGAAAACAGGAATAAACTAAGAACCAGAAGTAAGAAAACAGGAATGAGAACTAGGAGGCGACCACGTCCGAGTCACATGAAGAAAGGAGGGGCCTCTCTCTGCCGGCAGCCACACGAGCGACACAGAACCAACCCAACACAGAAGCCACAGCAGCGACGGCCGCTGCACCAGGCAGCCCCGGGGGCAGCCAGCAGGGAGAGCCCCTCTCCTGGGGGCTGTCTTCACTTGTCCCCACGCCTTCCACGCACCACCCTGCTCCCACCAAAGAGTGAAAAAACCAGGGAGCTCTCCCATCCTCTGTTTTGTCTTTCAATAATCTGCAGTAACCACAAAAAAGGGTCAAAAGGTTGTTGCCAGCGGCCACGCGGGTCTTCCCAAGTGCCAACCGAAAAAATGAAAATGGGCCCATGTGTGCCTGGAGGTCACAGCTGCCCACACACCACGGCCCCTGGGGACGACCCAAGCCCCACGGGAGCAGGGCCAGGGCCAGCGTCCAGGCCCACAGGTGGGTGATGCCGTCCGCAGGCGGGCCCGGGCCAGGCAGGGCGGACGGCAGGTGGCGTCCTGGGGGCAGAGGTGGAGAAGCATGTGGGTGGACGTGGTGACACATCAGCACTGTGTGTGTGTGTGGGGGGGGGGGGCAGAGCTGGAGTGCATCCAGGGGAAGCAGGCGAGGCTCTGCAGGGCATCTCTGAAACATGGACGCTCCTCATGAAGTCAGAGCTTAGGAGGCAGGAGTCACACGCTGCTATCCCTGTACCTGCAGGGACCCAGCTGTCGTGCCTGGCACCTGCAGCAGCACTTACTCCCAGGAGTCCAGGCCGAGAAGTCGCACAGCCTGATGCAGACACACTAATGATAATGGTCACGCCAGGCCTCCCTGGTGGTGCAGGGCTGAGTCTCAGCACGAGTTCTAGTTCAACCCCTGAGTTCTGCAGCCTGAGTTCTAGTTCAACCCCCAGCCAGGGAGGGGACCCACATGCCACAGCAGGCCTCTCCGCTGCTCCCCTCAGCAGTTTATTTCAGTAGAACCACTGGTTGTGTTGCCCACTCTGGTGAGTCCTCTCACCCCCTGCACCTATGGCCTGCACCCCAGTACTTGCATGCATGCATAAATAAAAATAAATCTTATTTAGGGGAGAAAAAATGGGTGATGTCCATCAGCGCTGGCACAGGCCAGGAACTGTGTCAAATCACGATCCCAAGTCCTCACCCTGGTTCCTCCGCCACGAAGTGGACACTGTTAAAACTCACTTTAAGGAGCAAGACAGGGAGGAACCAGGGCTGAACTCCAGGCTGGGACACTTACAGGGCAGGCCTGGGACCTGTTGCCGGCCTATGATGCCGAACCCGGGATTGGACCACACACCTGTGCACCCACACCTGTGTGTGCGCCCCATGCAACACACCTGCGCCCCCCGAGCAGCACACCTAAGCGCCCCGAGGCCCCAGGAACTCCTGGCCGGGAAACCAGTCCAGGGCCCCGCAGCCAGCCCCCCACGGCCCGGCCCGCCCACCTGTGCATGTTGCCGTTGGTGGTGAAGGACTGGCCGCACACCCCGCACTTGTAGGGCCGCTCGCCCGAGTGCACCAGCATGTGGCGGTCCAGGGAGCTGGCCGAGCTCAGCGACTTGCCGCAGATGCTGCAGGCGTGGTCGGCCCCGCCGGTGTCCGTGTTGTGCTGCGGGGACACAAGGGCAGCGGTCACTTTGGGAGCCCCGCAGTGTGGCCTGAGGAAGCCCTGAGCCGCCGTGAGCCCTCATGAGCAGGGTGGGGCAGGAACACCAACGCCTGGCGCCGTCCACACCCCAGCCCGGGTTCAGGACATGCCTGCAGGCGCTGGGCCATGCAGGGCCGGCTCCAAGGCCGGGGACGTGGCTCCCAGGACCCTGGTTTCGGGCTCCTGGCCCATCTCCAGGTGTGAGGGGAGTACTGCAGCGGCCCCGACACGTGACAAGGGACAGTCCACCCAAGTGGGGTCTCCGTCCCTGGGCAGGTGTGCCGAGAAGACCCGTGGCCAGAGTCCCGATGTGAGACTGTGCTGACTACACCGCGGCCCCAGGCCACTACGCCCCAAACCTGCAGACTGGGGCCCCACCTGGCGGATGTGCATGGTGAGCTGGTGCTGTGTCGGGCACAGCTTCTCGCAGAGCGGGCAGCTGTAAGAGGACTTCTCCTCCTTCGTCTCCTGCAGAGAATGAGAGGAGAGTGAGGCCAGCGCACACCCGGCGGGCCCCGGGGGCTCGAGGGCATGGCCAGAGCTGGGGTGCAGCCCGTGTCCCCCAACCCCGCCCGCATGTCCTGTCAGCGCCAGCATCAGGAGCTGGCTGGGTAAGTGCTCCACAGTGTCCCTTTTACACAGAACCCCCTGCTGGGTCAGCAGTGATGGTGACGAAAGAGGCCTCAGGTCTCGGCAAAGCCAGAAAAGCCGTCTCTCCCCAAATGCGCCTTCGGCTCCTAGTGCTGTCCCCTGCCTGGCCTTGGGTCCCTGACAGTCCAGTGACCTGGCCAGTGCGCCTGGGCCGCAGGGTGAAAGGCCCGCAAGGTGGGCAGCGCTGCCCCACCCACGGGCCCCCGGTTCGGCCACCTCTGCAGGAACTTGGTGGGACCCAGTAGCGGGCACTGAGAGGCCAGGAGGAGGGCAGTAGGTTTGCAGAGGGCAGTGGAAGCGGAGACTCCGGAGCAGAGTCTCCACATCTGAGCCAGGATCCCAGGGGCTGGATGGGGCCGGTCCAGATGCAGCGTGTCCTGAGCCTCAGTGCATGTGGTCTGTGGCCAGGCATTAGAGGCTCTCAGGAAGCCGGGCTGGATGGCATGTGGCAGGGCCAGGTGGGAGGCGGAGGTTGGAGGTCGGCGCTGACCAGGCAGGGACGGGCCGGTGAGGCTCCCGCAGGCCTTTCATTGTGCTCGTGTGAATGTTTCCGCTCCTTGCAAACACCATCACAGAGCCCGCCACACCACGCTCCATCTACAGAAGCAGCTGTTTATCTCACAGCCACGATTACAAGGCCCATTTTCTGGGGTACAGGGATGCTCCTGAGCCAGCCCAGATCATAAATAGTGAGGAGTGGACTTGGACAGTGAATGGCATGGACCACAGCGCAGCTGTCCACACCCGACGCCATCGGCCAGGCGGGCCTGTCCCCCAAAAGGACGAGCCCCAGGCACAGCAGGACACAACCCATGGCTGCGGGGAGATGGTGAGAACAGAGGCTGCCTGCAGCGCGTGGGGCAGCGGGAGCTGGCGACCGGCCGGGGCCCGTGGTTCAAGAAGCTGGCCCGTCCACGTCTCCACCCACATTGAGCGAGCTGTCAGGGAGTGGGGACACCAGGGACAGGGCAGCGTCGCTGCGGCCTTGCCCATGCCCTCCAACACCCTGGGGAGCCACCTGCTGTGCGAGGCGGGGGGCACCCCACGTCAGAGGGCTGACCAAGAACCTCCAGCTGGAAAAGCTGGACCCAGCCGGTGCCGGGCATGAGACCCCAAGTCTTGGGATGTTTTATGTTTTCATTCAGTTATTAGATTAGCAACAACATATTTACAGCTCCCAGCGTCATAGAGGCACGCCCTTCAAAGATCATGTATGCCTGAGGTCTGTGACCGAGGGGGTAATGAACGCATGTGTACACGGTGACATCAAAGGCAGGTTTTTTTGTTTTTTTTTTTAACAAGTGTCCTTGGCAGAAGGCAAATAAACGTTTAAACACCAGGCCTCCACGTGAGTCTCCCGTGCCATGAAATTCATAATCAAAAGGAAAGCTTGACGAGACAGTTCATCCACAGATGTATTGACCAAGGACAGGGACGCTGTGGCCTGCCTGGCCGCCACACCAGCTGGGACGGACGCCCCAAGCTGAGAGATAGCTTGAGGGGCTTCCTTCCCAGATGCCTCCTGGGGCTACCCCGGGGCACCCAAGGTGAGATGGCAGAGGTTTCCCCACGGCTGCCTGTGCCACCTCTAGTGCAGATCTTCCTTTCTGCAATGAGGCCAGTGGCCAATGCAAGAAGCCAGCAGGGGCATGGCCAGGATGCACCTGCCGGGTGGGTCCCCACACCAGCGAGCAGCCCCCCTCGCCATGCAGGTGGGGGTGCCGGGATCCCCTGCACAGCCCTGCTGCCCTGTGGCCCTCCAGGCAGGGCTGGGGGCCCTGCAGAATGGACAAGGCAGCGACTGCATTGACCTGGCTCACCCCCAAACACCCAGCCCCCGGTGCCGCGCCCACCCCAAGGGGAGCCGAGTGTGACGTGGAAGTGAAATGGGGGGACGAGGCACGGATGAAGGACAGACAGGCACGTGCGAGAGGAAGTGACCTGTGCTTCCCGGGGCTAGCCTCTTCCTCGGCTCAGCCACAGCCGCCCGGTCGCGGGCCCGTGGGGGGCGCGCAGAGAGGGGAAAAGAGAGAGAGAGAGCATCAGTGTCCAGACCCCCAGCAGCCGCCGGTCCTCAGCCGCTCACGGCCCGCCTGGCGGGCTGTGTGGAGCCCCGTGGATGGAGCGGACGGAGCCGCAGGACGACGACGTCACAGAAGCCGAGACAGACTCAGGTCTGAGGGCGCAGCTAACCAAGTGAAACATGCAGGGTCTGTTCCTGAGACGTGGATTCTGAGAAGGGGGTGCCCTCACCCTAACTCACCCCTGCGGTGCTGAGCAGGCCGTCGCCGGGGCAGTAGCACCTTCTCGGGGCACCAGGACCCTCGTTCAAAGCCCGTCTTACTCCCCAACAGGAGACAAGGACCGTCCTGGTGCCACTCCCTGCCCACCTGGCCCCCCAAAGTCCCAGAGCTCCAAGTTGCACGCAGGAGGTGTTTTCTGGGTCCAGTTCTCTCGGCTGGAGCCGGCCATCACTTACTACCTAACGTGCAACCTGGGGACAAGGTGAAGGGGGTGACCGGACCATCCGCTGGGCAGCTGCGTGGACAGGGAGGGCCCACTCAGCCCTGACCATGGACGGAGTAACCAGGTGCTTCTCGGACCCCGCCGCCGCCACCGAGAACCTTCTCCCAGACGGGGAAACGACGCTGGCTGCCCAGGCTCTGCCGCGCTGGACACGCCAAGGAGGCCGGGCCGGGCCTCTCCCTGCCTTCTCAGGATGCGGCCACTGGGCTCCCCCGACGCCTGAGCGCTCACCTGGTTCCTCCTGCCGATGCGGTTTGGTCCCGGGGGCTTCGCGGGGGACTTGATGCCCGGGGGGCTCCCCCCGTTCTCGGCCGCCTTCCCCACACTCATGGCCGCCGACATGGCGCTGTTGATGGAGAAGTCGGGACCGTCCCCCCCGACGGGCGAGCTGGACGTCATGGGGCCGGTCTAAGCGTCTGAGGACTGAAGGTGGGGCGGTCAGTTGGGGGTCAGTGAGTGGCCAGCAGACCTCGGTGGTTGGCTGGGGCTTGTGGGGCTCCAAACCCGCCTTCCTGGGTCCACCCTGAGCAGGCGAGGAGCCTCTCTCCCCTGAGCCCCGGCCGTCTCCCCAGGCCCCATGGGCACCCGCCTTCCTTCCCGAGCCCCCGCTCATTTGCCACGTGGCCTGTGGTCCAGAGGGACAGCGGCGAGGAGACCCCCATCACCCTGCCCACACTGCAGGCCCGCAACTACACACGGAGCCTGCCCGACCAGGCTGGCGCCCAACTTCACATCCCCAGACAGGCCATGGGCCAAACCGCTGGTGCCGTGGGGGAGCCGCAGCCGCGGGCAGGACCCCACCTACCTCCATGCCCGTCCCCTCTGACGGCCGGGCCCCTCGCCGTTGCGTCCACTGTGGGGAGGCGGGTCTGCGCTCAGTCTGTCTGTCTGTCTGTCCTGGCCTCGTCAGTCCTGCAGGAAGCAAAGGTGAGGCCCTCAGTCTGGGAAGGAGAAGCCAAAGCTCCGGGTGCTGGACCCCAGGCTGGGCCCCCTGGAGGCGGCCTTGATATTTCATTTCCCTTCCCGGCCTGGAGTGTACCCCAAGGGCCGGACCCCCTCCCGCCGCCACCGCAGCTGCGGGGTCCTTTCCCTCCCGAAGCTCGGCTGCGCAGTGCCGGAGCTCCTCGCGTTGAGCCCAGCAGGCCCAGACGCCTGGGTCCGAGTGACCAGGGACGGCCATGAGGGGCCACCCCAGGCTCTAGGGAGAAGGTACCAGGTCAGCCCTCAGCAGGCCCAGGGATGGGAGAAGAGGCCCGGGAGCACCGTCTGCTGGCCCAAGCCGTACCCCCCTCCCAGGGGTGAACCCCGAGAGCAGAAGCTGCCTCCCGCCGGGCCATATTCTGCAGGAGCCGGCCAGGGTGGGTGCTGCTGGGCCCCAGGGCTCCCCCTGCACCCAGAGGCCCTGCCAGTTCAGCCTGCACCTGGCGATTCGCATGGCCACGTCCGCGGCTCCAGGGACAGGACGAGCGCCGAGGTCGCCCTGCCCAGAGGGCCGGCAGCAGCGACGGCGCCGTGAAGGCGGGATGTGAGCTGCCCACTGCTGGCATGTCCCGGCTACCACAGTCCCCGGGACCCCAAAAGCACCAGCCAGCGGCCCCTCGTGTCGAGACACCAGACTTGCAGGTGGACAGACGTCCAGAGACGTGGCCCTCGAGGCTTCCAAACCTGGGGAGGGCCCCAGGCAGGAGCAGGCAACAGCGGAGGCCCAGGTGCCCAGCCCCGGCTCTCATGCCCGCCTGGAGGCACCCAGGATGAAGGAGCGTGGCCACCCTGCTCCCTCTTTGTCCGAGCTCACAGAGGGGAGCAGCGCTGCAGGCCCCGCTGGAGTCGGGAGACTCTGCTGGAGTCGGGGAGGCCCAGCAGGATTTAGGAGGCTCCACTAGAGTTGGGAGACCCCGCTGGAGTCGGAGAGACCCTGCTGGAGTTGGGGAGACCCCGCTGGAGTTGGGGAGGCTGGGGACCCTGAGAAGTTCCCAAACCAGAGGGAAAAAACGAAACTGCCTCCTTTTCGGCAGGGCTTGTGCTCGGCTGCAACCACTCACAAGCCCCGGCTTTGCTCAGACTGGTGTGGGAGGGAGAGCAGAGGCGGGCCTCTGAGGGCTGCCTCCTGGGACCCAGACATGGCACTGCGGGGGCTCCTGTCCCATCTGGGCCAGGGGGGATGAAGGTGCGGTCCCGGCGGTTTTGCACAGAGAGCCCCCGGAGGAGAGGGGGTTCCAAGGAGCAGGAGGGGAGGGAGACGCCACACCCCAAGTGCTGGACTTGGCGGGGCGTGGAGTTCGACTGACCTGTCCCTGGAGCAGGCCGTCCTCACTGGGGAGCCGGCGCTGGCGGGCCCCACTGGTGGGCAGGGCGGCTCCTCAAAGCCAGCAGCTGGGCAGCAGCAGTGGGGCAGCCTGGAGGGCGAGAAAGGAGAGGTGAGGCAGGAGGCCAGGCCCGAAGCCGCCCGTGTCTGTGCCCCCACGCGACACCCCACTCCTGACTATAACGCAGGGGAGCCCCCCGAAATCATGCACCCCAGGTTGCTGGGGCCCAGGTGCCTGCCATTTGGGGGTGTGTGACGGCACTGCGTGGAGTAGCTGCAGGGCAGCCATAGCCAGAGCCAGCCAAAGACAGAAGTAGACGGCATCCATGGAAAACCGGGGAGCAGAGGGGGGCTCGGGGTGTGGTGATAGAGGTTAGGGGCTTCCTGCACTTTCTTCCAAGAACCCCTTTCTGCTCTGAGAATCCCTCGGCCGGAGAGCCCACATCTCTTCCTCACGTGGTTCCACCAGGACCAGATGTGCTGCTTCCCTTTTCTGCAGGAAGGAGAGGCAGTCATCCTGGGGTGCACGGAGCTAGGGGACCCAGAGGGAGACGGGGTTATGGACCCTCCCAGGTCCCACCTGACCCTGCTGTCCGCCTCAATCTCCATTTATTTCTTGGTGCCTTTTTCTCTTCGAAGGTCCTGACCCAAAAGTGACCCACGGAACAGCACGATGGAGCAGGCTCTGGGGGGCCTGGTGCTCCCCCGCCGTCCTGGGTCTCCTGGGAAGACCTCCCTAAGGATCTGCGCCCCCCTCTCCCCCCCTCTTCCGCATCAGGTGTTGGGGATCCGAGCCCTCAGGCACAGGGTGCCAGTCACACTTGACCCACCACCTTCACTTTTACTCAAATTCCCAGGAGATTTCAGAGAGGCACAAACAAAACATTCTTTCACACCATCTCTGCCCGTGAACTGAAGAACTGAAGGGGAAATAAAATACCCTCGGCTGTCGTTCACTTTTTAATTTGTGACAAGTTGTATTAAGAAGAAAATCTGGAGAGAAACAGCTTCCTGGTGCTTTTCTACAAATTGCCAAGAACACCAAAGAGGCAAAGTGGACGTCCACACCACAAACCAACAGGTGTCGGGAAGAAGCCTCGGGAATCGGAAACTCCCAGACTATAACTGAGTCGCTAGTGAAAAAAAACGGGACCTACTCTGTCCCCTCATTAAAGAAAAAAAAAACCCTGTGACTAATCCCCCAGTCTCCTCCCAGATGCCCGAGGGGAAGGGGGGGAAAGGGGGGAAAGGGGCCCCCCAGGGGGCCCTAAGCAGGCCCCATGGGGCTGGGGAACAGGAGCCACTTCCCTGTTTATTTTGGGTTCTCCTAGGCCTGAGGGGTTCAAAGAACTTGTTAGAGTGGAAAAGTACAGGGAGGTTCTTGGAAAAAAATACAAGATGCGCCTTCCCTCTATCACTGTGGCCTCTGAAAAAAAAGCCCAGAGAGGGAGCAAGCAGGGAGGTCCCCTGGAAGGTGCACCTCTCATGAGGGGGGACACTGCATTTCTGGACTTGCACCCCCATGGGCGCTGCCCAGCTGCAGGGAAGGTAGTGGGGGGAGGAGGGGTGGACAGGGGAGGTCCAGGCCTGGGAGATAAGGACAATACTAGGGGAGGCAGGAAGAAAGATTAGGGAGGCTGTCCTCAGGTCTGGGAGATAGGGAGGAAGAGATGAAAGATAACGGGAGGTGGTGGAAAAAAGGCTCCAAGGCTTCTGGAATCGAAATCTACCATCTGTCCCAGGCCCCCAGGACAGATGGGGCAAGCTCGGATGCCTGGGAAAATGACATGGGATGGCAGCGGTGGGGGCCAGCCAAGCCTGGGATGACATGGGATGGCAGCGGTGGGGGCCAGCCAAGCACGTGGCCCCCACGGAGCCCAAATAATTGGGATGGCTGATCTGTGCTGCAGGGGTTCGGCCTGGCCAGGAAGACGGGGTGCCCTCAGACCTCAGAAGCTCCACGCTGCATGGGCAGGGCAGGCGGGGCCGAGTGCGGGCAGGCAGGCAGAGCCCACCTGAGCAGAGGGCGAGCAGGGTGCCCGCCCCGGCCTGCTAAGCCCAGGGCAAAACCGCCGCTTCCCCCGGCCGGCCTTCGTGTGCTGCCACGGTTGGGAGCTCCAGCCCAGGAGGCCCGGGTGATTCTTGGCCAGGGGTTTGGTCATGCCCGGGACGGGGCGGCAACCCGGCAGGCCCCTCCCGCTGGCCCATGGCACGCTGCAGGCCCGCAGGCCCACAGGCGGGTGGGGGAGGCACCCCTAAGTGGGATGCACCCCTTCCAGAGAGGGGAGGCAGTGCCACTGGGCCCCTGGGGTCTTCCACAGGCTCTGAGCTCAGCCCCCAAGTGCTGGGAACACTCAGGTTTGAAAACGCCGTTCAAAGCTCTGGCCTCGGTTTACTCACCCAGGCACGGGGTCGGCCTGTTCGGTTTCCCCCCCAGAGGTGACTGGCACCCCCTTCTCTCACCCACCCTGTGAGCCCCGCAGCCCCAGCAGGGGCACCCACTGCAGGCGACGGAGCCAGTTCCCATGAGGACAGGAGAGCTCAGCGCCTTCCCCGGCCCCCAGCACAGTGACGGGCTCACAGGGAAGCTGGAGGCCCAGTCCCTCACTGCCCTCTGCACACAGGGAGGGTTCGGTCCCACTGTCCCCTGTACCAGCCATCAGGCGAGGCCTTAGGGTCCACTGTTCCTGACGCCACACCGGCTTAGCAGTGCCAGGCACTGCATCTGTGGAGCCAGGAGCAGAGCCAGAGAGGGTGCTTGTGGGGGCCATCCTGGGGCCCCAACTCTCACACTGCACTGGAACCAGGCCTCTGGGCCCCAGGCCCAGCCTGAGAGCCGGTGGCCACCTAACAGAAAGTTCTGGAAGAACTGAGGTTCCCCAACAGCCTCCTTCCTCGGAGAGCTGGGAGGGGTCGCTGGCGTTAACCCCAGACTCACAGAAGACTAATCCGCGATGGGGGACGGAGGTCGTGCAGGGCGAGGTCGGCTCAGGGCTTTTGTGTCCCCGGCACCCCTCTTGGTCTCCCCAAGGACCCCCTTCTCCGCTGCTCCTGGAAAGTGAGTGCACCACGGGTGGGAGAGGAGCTGGACCCCAAGAGACATGACCCCAAAGCAGCCCCCACGGCCACACTCAGCTTGTGGGCGGGGTGGGAAGGGCGTCCCTGTGGCCAGGCACTGGCCTTGCTGCCCAGGTCCGGCTGACGTGGCCGGCAGGACCAATGGGCACCCGTGGCTCTTTCCAAAGCAATGTGTGTGGCCCTCGGGTCAGGCCGGCCTCCGTGTGCCAGAGTGAGGGCCGCGTGGCAGTGTCTGCGGCGGCGGCAGGAGCTTCTCCATTGGAAATAGAAACCGCGGGTCCCTCTGTGCCCACGGCAGGCAGACTCGGAAGGGGCAAGACCCTCAGCCGCCACACACACTGCGCGTTTGCATGTGAACTGCCTGGAAGGGTGGGGAGTTTTCTGGAATGTGCGAGATTAAGTACAACTGACTGTGTCCTTCTGCATCTCTGCAGGGCTCTGGGTTTCTTTAGGGGAAACGGGGCAGAGACCCCAGGAGAAGGGAACTAAGACGCGCGGCAGCTGCCTGCCAAGCCCAACTGCCGTGGGAACAGCCGGGGCGCAGCTGCACTCAGCACATGCTCAGGGGGCTGGCGGCGTGGGGGCCGGAGGCCGGGCCGGCCTCTCCCCAGGTGAGCTGGTCCCCTAGCACTGACACTGCTTTCTGCTCACCAGGACCTGGGATTTCATCACCTTCTTGCTCAACTTAGCAGAAAGCTCTCCACTCCACCCCAGGAAGCCGGGGAGGGAGGCAGGCACCGGGGGGGGGGGGGGGGGGGCTGGACAGAGGGCCCCAACATCCCCACCTTCCCAGGCAGGGCAGGTCTCACCTACAGCGTTTGGGAGCCCCCGCCCCTCCCCATGGCAGAGATCCACCTGGCTGCAGATCAGGAAAGGGTGGTGGGTGCGGGGAGCGGCCTCCAGGGGCTCCTGGGCTCGGACTCAAAGAGGAAAGGGCAGCGTCGTATAGAAACCAGGGCTGCAGCCAGCAGGCACGTGTCCACCCGCTGCCTGGAGACCAGAGCACCCTCCCCAGGAGCCAGGGAGCACGGCCAGGTATGAGAGCATCGCCCAGAGACCCTCCCTCGCAGCTCCCAGGTAAGGGCCAAGTCAGCCGGGATTGTCTGCAGCTCCAGGGGCAGTGCTGGGAGTCTCGCCTAGGGCCATCATGCTCCGAAATTCTTGTCCTTTTTCCTGCACCACCAAGAACAAGCAAGCAGGAAGGACTGGGAAAGCGAGTCAGGGGGAAAACAAGTAAGGGCGAAAGGAAGTGCTGAGGAAGGAGGGGCGTGGGGCCTGGAGGGTGGACGGGGCACCTCTCAGGTATGGGGCCACGGATGGGGTGCAGGGAGAGCAAGGCCAGCACAGATGTGGTCTCCGCCATTCCTCCCAACAGCGTGGCCCCATCTATCGGGGAGCAAGCCTGCTGTCCCTGGGGGCATTCAAGCAGAGGCTGTGAACAGCACAGCTCTGTCCGGCCAGGGGTAGAAGCCCCAGAAGCTCATCCTCGGGTGTCCCGACTCTGGCCAGAAGGAGGGTCCTTGGCTCGTGACTGGGGGAGGGGGTCCTGGAAGACAGCCCGGGCAGTATCCCAGGAAGGGGCCCTGCTGTGACACCCTGCATCTGGGGCGGGAACAGGTGCACCAGTGCAGCAACTGGTGTGCCTCAAAGCGGCTCTTTCCCCACAAAGGCAGCACGGAGAGATTCACCCCAACACGACCAGCAGTCCCGGGCCTGGATGCATCCGGAAGGCTGCCCCACCGGGCTGCCACTGTTGGGAGAGCGGGAGCCAGCGCTCCCCAGGCGGAGTCCTTCAGCCAGGCACGCTGTCCACACAGTCCCTGGACTGCAGAGAGACGGAGCCGGCCAGTCCCAGCTGGCGTCCAGGAAGCCACTGCTGCCCGACCCCGGCCACCTGTCTCTGCTCTGGGGCCTCAGGCCCAGAGGCGGGTGTCCCAAGCCCTGATCTCAAGGGCTCTCCTGCCCTCCGCCGCGTGGGAGGGGCCTGGGGTAAAGTTCAGAGCGGCCTGCAGAAGTTTTAGGCAATACCCGGCAACTCTTGCACAGGCGGCCTCCTGAGGGCGGGGTGAAGGGTCAGGCGGCAGAAACCCGACTCCCGCCTCTCCTGGGAACCTGCTGCCTGCAGCAGCTTCTGCCTTCCCAGCGGCCAGCTCCGGGCAGGTGGTCAGCCCAGCCCGGGGCCTCCCCTTCCTGAACTCAGGGCGGGTCCAGGGATGCACCGTTTATAAACCCAAACTACCCAGGAGCAGGCTGCCGGTGCCGCGTCCACTGCACTGACCCCAGGATAGGGGACCTCAGCCCCTGAGCCCGGCGGAAAACAGGCAGCTGCTGCCCCACAGCCCGGGCAGTGAACGAAGCCAACTGCCAGCTGAGCGCGCCTGTGCTGGACCCACGAGCTCCCGCCCGCCCCCAACCTGACGGAGACCCTTCCCCGGGTTTGACCTTTAAGAAAATGGTCCACCACTCTATCTACGAAGAAAAACAAATACTGGGAGATGTAAGTGGCTGATTAAGCATTTATCTCAAGCCAGCCAACCCCAAACCCCAGCCAGCAAATGGTTTCACCTAAACAGTGCAACCCCCAAAGCCCTGCCTGGCCAGGAAGACCGTGCAGGGCGGGTCCTGGGGGGACGGTGCTCACAGCTGGCCTGTCCCCACGGCACCCGCCCCTGCCCGTCCCCCAGTGGAGGCACCTGGAGGGCAGGGGGCTAGGGGCTCAGGAGCAAGCCCCAGACACTCCCTGGGGTACCACACCTGGAGTTCGAGCCCCAGCCCAGCAGGGATCCTGGCTACACGACGTCCCCCTTGTGTGTGAGGGTCACTCCCGGCTCCTGCACGGGGGCCACACTGCACGAGCCCCACCCAGGGGAACAGATCACTCCTTTGTGAGTCCCGAAACCTCCCCCAGACCACCAAGAACAGCAAGGAAAAGGTGAAGTAGGGCTGGACAGCACCAGGGGTGAACCCCAAAACGGACATGCCTGAATCCAGACTTTGGGGGGCACAGCTGGATGCTGCCACCAGGCTCTGTGGGTCGGGCACCTCGACAGGTGGGGAACTCGGGCACACAAAGCTTTGGGGCCCCCCACGAATGCCAGGGAAATACAAGTGACGCCAACACCCCAGATGGGAGTTCGGGCTGAGAAGACCCCGCCCCCAGGACCCCGAGCTGCACTGCTGAGGCGGGCGCCTTCCTCTGGCTTGGCGGCCGTGATAAAGGCCCCTTCGCTTTCTTTTATCGGCCTTGCCAGGGCGCCGTCCAGCCAGGAGGGGCCTTGTGACAGTCCACCTTTTTATCTCCCGCTGACCGTGGCGCTCCGTCCAGGCTGCTGTTTCTGGAGCACCGGGGGTGGCTGGACTCGGGCTCTGGCCCCGGCCGGCCTCCCTCTCAGCAGCGGGGTGCAGCACCAAAGCCTGGAGCCCCAGAAGCTGGTGACAGCGGCTGGAGCTCGAGTCCAAGCCTACACGACTGCTGTGTGCACAGCGTTGTGTGCAGAGGCCAGCAGCCCTCTCGGGAGGCCCTGGGGCTGGGGGCCGCTGTTCCAGTGCTTCCCTGGCCCACGCTGTGGTGTCTCTGAAGAAGCCAGGGCCCTTGCTGGTGAATCTGTGACATGGTGCCAAGGTGGACCAGAGGTGGCCGTGCCCCTCTGTGGGGAGGGCGGGCAGCTCCAAGGTCTGGATTCGGGCATGCCTGTCTTGGGGTTCAGCCCTGGTGCTGTCCAGCCCCACTTCGTATTTTCCTTCCTGTTCTCGGAGGTCCTGGTTCTGGGACTTGCAAAGGGGTGACCTGTTCCCCTGGGCGGGGCTCGTGCAGTGTGGCCCCGGGGGGAAGCCCAGCCCCGTGCAAGGACAGAGATCTGGAGTCACCCCAGGACACGTGACATCTTTGGGTCCAGAAGTCCCCCCAAGTCCCTTTGGGGGCACAAGCTGGGATCTAGCCAAAGCCATCAGAGCAAAGGCGGGCTCCGTGCCCCCGTGCCCCGTCTCAGAGGCAGGGGCCGGCAGAAAGCAGATGGGGTGATGACAGTGGCAAGGTCACAGGGACAGGGGCAAGTGACAGAAGCCAGGCGGCCACTCAGTTGCACACCGACCTCGTGCCAGCTCCCGAGTGCAGCTGGTATTTTTAGGATCTTTTTTTAACGGAGGCCAGATAATGGAGCCGGAGCGGGCGCACGGAGGCCAGCGCGTGCCGTCCCGGGCACACCACGGGCGAGCGAGGGGCTCGCCTGGGCTGCGGAGGCCCCAGGCAGGAGCCCGCGGCCCCTTCCTCCCGGCCACGATGCCAGAACCACCCGTGGACAGAAGCAGGGCCTGTGGCCTGGACCCAGCTCCGGCCCCGCCGGCCCTTCCATCACCCGAGAGTGGCCCCGGCCCCAGAGATGTGGGGGGGCACACAGCACTCTCCCATAAGCTGTAGCAGAGCCTGAGACACCCCCACTCTTCCACCTGGAAACAGAAAAGCCCCGCGGGAAGAGCCCCTGCCCGGAGATGCCGCTGGAGCAGGGGGCGGAGGAGAAAGGCCCCGGCTTGCAGCCCCAGCCTCGCCCCAAAGCCGTGCTCTGGTCAAGTGAGCAAAGCGCTTTCAAGGTTTCTTCACCCGCAAGTGACGGTGCTGACGGCTTTTCCTAGAGGTCCAGCTCTCGGGCTGGGCCTGGCAGCCGGGCCCGCGGGCCCCTCCCGTGTGTAACACCAGGCAAAAGCTGCTTTCATCTTTTTCAAGAGGGCGGAAAGAGTGAACAGAGGGTGCTCCCCCACCCTGACTTGGGCACGAACACGTGTTTGCTGTAAGGCACGGGGTCTCCGGCTCCCGCAGGCTGAGTGGCTGCAGCGCGGGGCCAAAGCCCAGCCGGCCAGGACAGGAGACCTGCATTCTTGGCCGGTGTTCAGCGGGTTGGGAGCTGCCGTGCCGAGACACAGGCAAGATCCCGCACGGACACGGGGCCCGCGGGAGGAAGACGAACCCACAGCTGGTCAGAGCGTTCTGGGGCCGAAGCAGATACACACGACCCCAGGTCCCCACGCCGGGGGCAGGAGATGCCAGCCAGGCCTGCAGGGCTGCACAGCCCTGGGCGGGTGGCAGAGCACACAGCTGGTGTGCAGGGGCAGCCATGGGGCCCCCAGGGGCGCAGGGCACCAGCTCCACAAGCTGCTAGCTCACCTTCTCGGAGGAGAGGAGCAAACCCAAGCCATGCTAACGGTGCTGTTTGATTTTCTATGTTAAAACGCCCACTTCTGAAACAAACCCACGAAGATGGTCAGTCTCTTTTTTAATGCTTCCTGTGGGCCAGACAGCTGGCTGGGCCCACACTGGCCCTACTGTCCTGGGGCCTCAGGGAGGGCAGAGAGGGGCACGGCCAGGCCAAGCTCCAGCTCCACCCAGCAGGGGCTGACCGGACCCCACAGTGGCAGGGCCCCAGGAGGGCGCCCCTTCTTTTTAACCCCCTGAGATGAGAATCAGTCCTGCAGCTATGGGCTTTGGGGCAGCTGCTGGAAAGATGGGTGCTGGGGCACAGGGGGAGACCCTTGGTGCCGAGGAGTGGGGCGGCCAGATGCGGGGCTTCGTGGGGGTGTGCAGGTCAGGGATATGAAATGCTCCCACGACAGGAGGGGGTCAGGGCTGGGGCTGCCCCCTGAGCTGTGGACATGGGGAGCGGGCTTCACTGGCCGGATGAACGGTATCGAACCAAGGAAATCAAAGCCCGGCCTGCTCTGGCCCGCGGAGCCCGTCAGTGCCAGAGCCAGGGCTGTGATGCGGGTGAGCAGCTGTGTCCAGGGGAGCACCTGTGTCCAGGGAGCACGCCGAGGGGAGCGGCCAGTCTGCTGACTGCCTGGTGAGCACTGTGCTAGGCCACTGCAGACTTTTGATTTACATCTAAATAGAGCCACAGAGCACTAAGGGGCCACACTGTTCATCTTATTTAAGGTTCATCAAATCCAAACAGCCCTGGTGCCTCCCGATTGCCAGACTGGACGGCGCAGACCTGTTCCCTTTTCTCCCTAGTACTCAGTTTCCTTCTGGGGTTTCAGACACTCGAGCAGAATAAAGATGCTGCAGGGAGTTCCCAGCAGCTCGGAGGGGAGGGAGCTGGTCTCAGAAGGAGCTCCCTTTGCTTTGAGTCCTTACGCCTAGGGACTGAGGACAAATGACCTACGATGTCCAGGGATGTCCAGGGCCAAGGCGGCTGCCCCAGCCCTACCCCCTCTGCTGGGCCTGGGCTCCCAGACGCGAAGGTCAGGGAGCGAATGTTTACAGTGTTGGCTGGAGCTTAGAGCAGATAAATGAGACGCATCCTGGGGATGTGGTGACACGAAAGTCACACTTCAATACACATTTAACCCTATTCGTAGGGACCATCACTAAGCTCGACTTTTGTCCTTTAGAATCAAGAACATGTGGACACTATTATCAAGGCAGAGAGGCTTACGGAGATGGAGAGGGAGGGAGAAGGGGTCAGGATGTGATGGGGGGGGTAACTTTGAAACACAGACAAGGATGAACAGACTCTTTCCCTCCCCCAGTCTACATGTCTTAAGTCAAAGCTGAGCCTGTGCCACACAGTAGGCATCTGTTCATTCTATAAAAACAGACCTACTGGGCCTCCCTGGTGGCCTCAGCGGGATGAGCACCACACTGCGAAGCATCTGTTGCACTGCAGCACGAGTTCGATCCCCGGCCAGGGAGGAGACCCACATGGCGCAGCAGATCTCTCCTGTCTCCCGCTACTCCCCACTCTGTCTCTGCAGCGTCCTCTCACCCCCCGCGCCTCTGGCCTGTACCCCAGCTCTTGTGTGCATAAATACATAGATCTTTAATAGCAGAAACAGGCTTACTAAGCACTGCCCTTGAAACCCTGCTTGGCCTGGGCCCCCACACCTCTTGGGAAAATCTGATTATGTGGGGGGTGGGGCATAGGGATGTTACTGCTGGTCTATATGGAAAAGTTCAAGCATTCCCTCCAAATTACCTACCAAATCACGCCAAGTGGGACAATTCGACTTTGGGGTAGTAGGGGAAGGCTGTTTGCAATTCCTGGGGAAGAGTCTATAAATTTCATTCCATTTGCAAACCTCCTCCCTTTTTCTTTTGAAGAAGAAGTGAGCTGGACCACGGAAGACGCGTAAGCCAGTCGCACAGCACCCAGACACTGAATCAAGCCCCCGACCAGCCCCCAAAGCTGCACCGAGAGGCAGCAGCTTGGACTCCAGTTCCTCCTCAGAGAGGAAGACAGGCCGGAAGGAGAGGCTGGACCCCACTGGCCACGCACCCACGGCTTTTGTTCCTCGCAAGTTCTCAGAAAGGACTATCAGAATGTGCTTCGCTGTCAGGTCAGAATACGCCGTGGGTCTCAGGGGCCTTTCTGGAGGGTCCCTTCCAGGTGTGTGTTGGAGGTGGGGGATTCAGGGCCCCCCGAAATGGAGGGCTGGAGTTGGTCTTGCAATTAACCCCAGAAATGGGGGGCATCTGCCAGGCTTTTTTTTTTTTTAATTTATTTTTTAAAGATTTATTTTATGTATGCATACAAGAGCTGGGGTACAGGCCAGAGGTGCGGGAGGTGAGAGGAGTCATCAGCGACAGAGTGGGGAGCAGAACAGGCAGATGAACTGAAACACACTGCTGAGGGGAGCAGCGGGCGAGGCAGGAGAGGTCTGCTGCGCCATGTGGGTCCCCTCCCTGGCTGGGGATCGAACTCATGCTGCTGTGCCGCGGATGCTTCGCAGTGCGGCGCTCAACCCGCTGCGCCACCAGGGAGGCCCCTGCCAGGCTTTTACATGGAAGCCAAGACTTAAAACTGAGTCGCTCTGCACCCAACAGCTCCGACTTCAGTTGCAACGCGTGAAAAGAAAACAAGGAGGTTTGCATCAACTGACATTCAAGTTCCCGGCCAGTGCTTATGTTGTGTTGGGGGAAGGGGGTTGGGGAGGAGAACAGAGACTGGTTCAAAGGCGTCAGAGTGAGCTACTGAGCCCTTGTTTTCTCCTGGGTCCTCTGAAGGTGCAAACCAACCACTTTTTCCTTTGTTAACAACAACAACAAAACCCGTCTGCAAAAATAAACCAGTGAGACCTGTGATTTCCCCTCAAATGATTTTGGGGGCAAGATGCTCCCCCAAAGGCCCTGAGATGTTTCCTGATGGTACGAAAGCATCTCTCAGCTATCCTGACCAGAGCACTGTCCACACCAGCCTGGGAGGGAGCGGCGGGCAGGGACAGTGGGGGCTCTGAACAGTAGGGGTTCCTGGTGCCTTCATGGGGAGGGTCTGGGGTGACAGGAGGCCGAGCGGGGGCTGCTGCCCAGAGCTGGTCCTGATGCAGGACTGTGGGTGGGGTTGGCGCGCCCTGGGCAGCCGGGAGGTGATGTGAGGGTGTACGGAGTCCTGTTTGAACACGGTATGGGGCTGCAGGGGAGGGAGGCCCGACTGGAAAGGGAACAAAGGAGCAGACGTGCGCCTGTCTCAGAACCGCAGGCCCATAAGGGCTGTAAGAGAGAGCGCAGGGCGCGGGCGCTGCTGCCAGGATGGGGCTCCAGACGGGGGGCCAGGTTCTGCCCCAGACGCTCCTCGTGAAGCCAAGAAACAGGGAGGGGTCTCGGGACACTGGGGAGCTCCGGGACACTGGGGAGCTCCAGGGCTCTGAGATCCGCCCCCCAGAGAGGAGGCTGGGCTGGCGGGTTCTGCGAGGGGGTGAAGATGGAGGAGGAGAGCCCACTCCAGGCCAAGACAGGAGAAGGGCCTGCAGGGAGGAGGGTGTGGCGTCCAGGTAACTGTGCCGGAACCAACCCAGCGAGCTGGAAGACGGGTCCAGAGGTGGGTGGCTGGAGGCAGCCTTGGTGGTGAGCACACAGCAGGCGCTCAAACACTGCACAGACTGCCTAGTGCCCTGGGGGTGCTCTGCTCCAGGCGGAGGACCAGATCCGGAGGCCAGAGTGTGTGTGTGTGGTGGTGGGGGGTGGGTAGAGCCCATGAGCCCATCCTACCGTGCCCCCTTGTGACAGTGGCTCCCAGCGCCCCAGAGCAGCCAGGACGCCCTAGGGCCCTCTGGCCAAGGAGCAGGAGGGAGGCCTCGATCTCACAAAGGGCTGCATCTCTGACCCGCTCTGCCAGACCAGGAGTCCTGCCTCTTCCCACAGAAGCCTGATGCCCTCCCAGGCTGCAAGGAGTCGATGGAAGCCCCAGGGTGCCTGCAGGAGAGAGCAAAAGGCCCCACGTGGCCTTCTCCCAAGCTGACCTTTGGACCTCCATCCCGCAGGCCGGCAGCCACAGGACCACGAGATCACACGGGCCGAGGGCTCAGGGCCTGCCCCTGCAGGGAAGAGCTGGGCCCTCAATGAGCCGAGTCAGGCTGCTCTCTTTTAGGCCAGTTCTTTCTTCTTTTGTTTCGATCTGACTAGACTTCCTTCAATTATCTGCACCTCGGTTAGAGGGCCCGAGCAAATGAGACCATTGAAAGTGAAGAGGGGGCGGAAGGAAGTGCATCTTTAAAACAAGCGAACCTTTCCTGCCTCCCGCCACCACCTCAGTCCTCCTGAACTCCAAGGGAAGCACCAGACCAGGCTTCCGGATGGGAGACGACCGCAGCTAAGCCCTGCCTTGCAGAAATCAAGAAACTTCAGCTGCCTGGGTGGAGGAGGCGTGTTCGAGGCTGCACGGAGCACAGCAGCTGTTCCCGGCCAACATGGAAACCGAAAGGGTGATACTATCTTTATCCTCTCCCCGGGCTGGCCCGGGACTGCCTGGCGGAGCCCCAGCCAAACACAGAGACAAAGGAGGCCCGCAGAGCCCCCAGCGCGGGACACCTGAACAGGAGCACACAACGGCCACCTGCAAGGAAGAGGACGCGATTAATAATTAAGAGTCTGACAAGGACGCGGGGGAAGCGGCTCTCGGCCTGGGGAAAATCCTTCTGTCGGCTCCAACCTGAGATTAGGTGGCTTTGCATGCGGCCTGGACTTCTCAAGGGCAGAGAGGAAGCTTTGGATCTGATGCTTGGAAGGAAAACACATCTTCATTACTTCAACTCTGACCACCGTGGGGGAACAGGCCACAAGGGGCCGCCCAGGGCAAATGAGGATGGAGATGGAAGACCAGGGAGGGATAAGCTGGGGCCTGCCAGGAGCAGGGCGCCCCCTGAGCGTGGGGCTCCCTGAGCCAAGACCCCACAGAGCTCAGAATCCACCGTCAGGCAGCTGGGTGGCTAGGAATTTTGATTAACTGGTCCCACCGTGCCTCAGTTTCCTCGCCTGTAAGCTGGAACCTGCATCTGTGAGTCAAACCCGATCTCGGCCACACGAGTGCTCAACCCTCGGGGCTGACTCACCGTGGCCAGGACCGCGGCTTGGAGCCCTGTCAGCTGGGCAGGGCTGACCTCATGGTTCCCCAACCCGGTCCCAGGTGAGGCAGCTCCAGGGCCAGCCCTGAGGATGTGCGCGCCTCTGCCTGGGCGTCAGGTGGCTGTTGCATGCCCCAGCACCCCGCCTTCCTGCTCTGCCTTCTCCCCCAGGCCCTGGGCGCACATGGCAGCTGTGGGGCACAGGCAGCCTGGACCTCAGGCCCTGCGTGGCGGGACCACAGCTGGACAGGAGGTGCTTCTGTGCGCACAAGCAGAGGCACTGGGCCCGCCAGCGAGGCTTCCAGTCTGTCAGCTATCTCAGCACAGGCCAGCTCCACCTGCTGCCTTGTCCTCACAGACGGTGCCCTGCGGCCACCTAGGCCTGGCCTGGGCAGCTCAGGGCCAGCACGCCTCACACGCAGGCCTGTCTCCACCCGCATCCACCAAGGGGGAGGAGCTCCCAACACGCCTGCTTGTCACCAAGCATAAAAATCCTCCACCACAACCTGATGACTCACAGTCGCTGATAATTCAGAGCTGCATATGCTAAGTGCTGAAAAAATAAATGGACTGAAAGTGGCCCCAGAGCCTCATGCAAGGAGCACCCGGCCACAGGCATGTCTTCCATGCCTTTCCGAGAACCTCCCAACTCTGGGGCAGCAGGAAGAGGCTTCCATGTACTGGTTCAGCCTCCTTCTGACTTTGGGTGTTGCCCAGAGGGGCGCGGTGATCGCTCTTGAAGGTTAACGGCATCACCATTTACCTCCAAACGGCGCTACGGGAAAGAAAATCAAAATTCCTAGCCAACCCAGGAACACACTTAGCAACTTCCTTAGCAAGCCTCTCGTGAGCCGCCCCAGGGTTCTCCGGACCAGACTGGGATTCATAAACATCATCCAAGTTCTCCTCTCACAAAAATCACACTCAAATATAACCTAGGACAAATCAACAAACAACCGAAACCAGAAAGCTGATCAAACGCACAACCTTGAAAGCAGGGGGAAGAGAGAATTGAGAGCCGAGTTTCAGAGGTGCGGGCTCCCTCCTGACCCCAAGGGCAGGTGGCTGAGCAGAGGGCCCTCCAAGAAGCACTTGGGGGTAGAGGCGCCGCGCCACGCCCCTCTCAGACATGGGCACTTCCCTGCTGATTTGGAGAAGCAGCCGCAAGGCATAAAAGCATGCACACATATACACACGTGTGTGTGCACACCCAGAAGGCTCTCGGCACCCCCCCCCCCCCCGGGAGCATGGGCAGAGCCCAGTGGAGACGCAGGGACCCAGGCAGAGGCTGTGGTGCCAGGTGTGCCACATTCCACCCCCTTAGGTCCTTCCATGTGACCAAAAGAAGGGTAAACACTATCGGGGAGCATTTGGTCACCCAAGAGAATGGCTGTGCAGCCAGCGTGCGGAGCAGGCAGAGGCCTGCAAGATAAAAGCTGCCTTCTCTGCTGCGTCTCACAGCTGGCCTGCGCCCCCTGGGTTTTCCCGGGGATGATTTATCTTTCTCTCTCCCTTTCTTTCCGTAGATGTGATAAAGTCATTGTAAAAAAGGAAAACCTGACAGATCTATCATGTTATTAATCACATGAGTTTGGGGGGGGGGGAGGGTCAGTAAGGGGTTGGGGGGGCTTCATTACTTCTCCTTTAGGAGCCCCCTGGGGACAGTGTCAGGGAGGTCAGGGTGGAGGGCACGGCCACCCAGGATTGGCCGTTTGGGAACCACACAGCCAAAGGTGTTCGAGACTCCTGCAGCTCCCGCCAGGCCCCATACTGACTGAGCAAGCTCACAAGGCCGGCGGTGCCGGAGCCCAAAGGGATGTCCACGCTTAGAGACCGAAGGTCATGCAGGAGTGGCCCGCGCTACCTGGAGGCTGCCTGCTCTGGTGCTGCTCCCGCACCAGGCTAACGACCAGCGAACCTGTAGGACAGTTCCTGGAGCTGATCCGGCCAGGCCCGCTGCAGTTCCTCACCGCCCGGCCTCACCCTGCCCCTGTGTCCCTCCCGCAGGGGCCCAGCCGCTGTGCGGGCACGCTGGACTCTCCCCTCGGCTCCCACTCACATCCCCTCCCACCTGCACACCAATACGGGGGCCACACAGAGGACGCAAACCGTTCTCGGCTACGGGACTCCATCCCACGCACCTGGGGTCAGCCAGAGGCTGCAGGCAAGGCCCCAGGGCCCGCTGCAGGTGGACCAAAACTGCCCACTTGTCCCTGAAATGCTGGCCAAGACCCGCCATCAAGCGACACTTGGATTCTCCAGCCACCTTAAATCAGTTGATGGAATGCTTCCTTCGGGTCCAACGCCCCTCCTTTTGGAGCCCATAACAATCAGTGAAGGGCAGTGTGTGGGAGGGAGGGAGGTTTGAAACGACAACGGGCATGATGGAGACGCTAAGAACTGCCTGGCCAGTTTCTGTCCTGCCTTAGAGGCTCCGAGGGCCTCTGGGTGCTTGCTGGAATCCCCTCTGGGGCACACTTGCTTCTCTGTGATTCATGGGGCTCATGCCAGGCCACCAACAGCTGTTCAAATCCGGGCCTGGAGGTCCCCTCCCCTGTGCCGCTGGCCCCACTGGCCAGTTGTCCCTGAGGCTTCCCGTGGAGGCTGCCACCCCAGCCAAACTCCCATCAGCCAGCAGGAAGACGGACCCCTGCCCCCGCCTGGCCTGTGCCCCATCCCTGCTGCTTGCACCTGGATTTTAGCATTTCCCGTGTGCTGGGTGTCTCTCCCCGATGCCCTGCGCGTCCAGTCTGGGACACCCCGCCTCCATGAGGGGTTGGAGGGGCACCCAGAAGGCCCACTCTCAAGACTAAGCATTTTCAAAGGGAAGGTTCCCTACACACACACACACACACACACACACACGAACCAGAAGCTGCATAGCTCACGCCCACCTTGTTCATACGCTAACAGTGCTTGACACCCCGTCCCAGGCACAAAAATCTCGAGCTCACCTAACACCTGCATGTTTAAGGGGCAGGTGGGCGACACTTGCCCTGGATTCTCCTGAAAATACCCCCATGGTGGTGGACTTTCTGGGCTGGGTTTCCAGTCTCAAAGCAGGGCTGGAGCCCTCTGCTTGGAGCACGGAGCAAATGCACAGCCTGCAGGGCACGGCCACCCCTGCAAGGGTGCGCGCCTGCTGCAGCTCGGATGGGTTCTGGGAGAAGAACAAAAGCCATGGCCACAGCGCCAGGGACGGGCGTTGTGGGCAGACGGTGTGGAGTGAAACGAGCAAAGGCAGGCTGGGGGAGCCTTGCTCGAGTGCAAGTCCCAGGAGCCGCCGGAGGGCTGAGAGGACTTGTCTGGACACTGGAGGCTTCCTTGGAGCCCAGGAGGCAGGGTCCATGTGGACTACCCCCCCGTGATCTGAGACTCCCCTGGGACCCTCAGCAGGGTGCTGCCACTGCCCACTTTGAAAACTCCACGACACCTCGGGTGCTCTTGTAGTTAAAAAGTCAGCGGCGCAGGTAAAGAAGCAGTTCTGGGTGTCCGCCTTGCTTCTCCCCTATAGCTCTGGGCAACAGCTTGGATGTGCTGGAAGGCTCACGCTGACACGTCGTCACGTCAACCCCCAAAGAGCCCGCTGTGGCGGAAGGGTGTGGGGCTGGTTTTCCATATAAAACTCTGAGTGAGGGGCCCCGGGGAGCCCTGCAGACTTCCCCGTCGCCTCCAGCGGGGTGAATCAAGGCGTGATTAATCAGACCTCGGGTGACTCAGGGTCACCACTGTGAGTGGCTCTTACACAAGGTGCTGGGGAAGCCCGCGGCCTCCCTCCTGCTCTGGGCCTGTCGGAGGTGCTGCTGGAACGGGCGTGCACTTGGAGGCAATGCCCCGGGTCCCGGTCACTCGGCCGGCCTCCCCTGCTACTGACCCCTTTCTGGCTGCTGTCCCTCCACATGTCCCTGGCTGGACGGCAAAGGCAGACAGGGAGCCTCTAAGGAGGGACAAAGTGGGTGCTCAGGCGGGGGGCCACTCGGGGTCTGGGTGCACAGGTGCCCCTGCAGTGGCTTTGGGGCTGTCCTGCCCGCCCAGCACCCCATGGTTTCTACCTCGCTGCTAGACATTCTGGACCTGGGGCGTCCGGTTAGTGCACTCCCCATGAAGGGGCTGGCACCGGTCCCTGGGGCCTCCCCCTGAGCACCGACTGCCGAGCACCATCCGCCAAGCGCCGTTACTATGGAATGGACACACAGAGTGGAAAACAGATTTTTCTACATTTTTTTCTGGAGTCAAGGGTGTTCCTAAGAGGTGTTGACGTTTCAGTGCTACTCGGAACTGCTCAGTTAGGCGAGTTAAGGGATGAAGCTGTGATGGGAGTGGGACAGTGGGGCGAGGACAACAGGGCCGGTTCCGCTGGGCATCGGAGAGGCCTGGGTAGGCCGACACGGAGGGCTTATCAGCTCAAGAAACGGGAAGATGGTACAATTAACCGTCACACGGTCAGGTGGGGCCGAGCAGAGCAAACAGGCTGGGGACCGGCCCGGCTGGTCCTTTTACATAACCCAGTGTCGCAACTGCCTTTCCCTCATGGCCGCTCTGCACACGAGGCCTGAGAAGGGGTTGGGGGAAGGAAGGAAAAGCGGAGAGAGGAAAAGGAAGGAGGTTCTTATCTGAACCACAGAGACCCACTGCCCAGGTCTGCACTGACCGCTGTCCCGGGTGCTCCCGAGGAAAAGCAGGCATCTCCTCCCGGCCAGGCTCCTGGGCCACACACACCTGCTGGCGGCTGCCCGGGGCCCCAGCCGGCCAGGACACCACGGCCTGGGGGCACAGGCAGGATCCTGGCCCCCCGGGATGCTCAGCTACGGCAGCTGACTGGGCCAGGACTGTAAAACACAAAACACGCGTGGGCGAGTCGGGACTGCGAGAACACACACAAAGGGCTCAGCTTGTCCTCACGTGATGGGGCTAGGTGCCAGCCACACCAGGGTGAGAAATGCGTCTCAAACCTGGTGAGACGGAAAGGCACAAGCCCCTTCCCCCGCCTGCCGCAAGAGAGCAGCAGCCAGGACACCAGAAATAGCCCGGGTGAGCTTCCCAGGCCGCTGCGGGGACCGAGCAGGCAGGCCCTGCAGTCCGGTGCGCCCAGCATGACTATATATGGCCTGTTACGGAGGCCCCCACACACGCCACCGGGACTTCCAGCAGCCCAGGGCTGCGTGCCTCGATCCCGGCACCAGCTTCCCCCAAGTGCAAGCCAGCGCCACAAGCTCCCAGGAGCCAGAAGCAGCATCTTCTGACTCACTGGCACTGGGCGGGAGGGCCGACCCCCTTCCACCCCCACTCCCCCGGCTGCCACTGGGCCCACACTGAAGAATGCGGCTGCTGAATGGGGCCTATGTTGCGAGACCGGGGCACTCAGGCACCCCTCGACTTCTGGAGAAACAGCTGGCAGGCTGAGGCCTCCGGCACAGGCTCTCATGTCCACAGAGTATTTTCATCACATCAAATGTTCTGCCTTGGAGAGGGAAGCCAGGCACTGACATGGGGGAGGGGGCAGCCTGGGGATGTTTCAAAGTCCTGGGAGACGAAGGGAGAAGGTGCAGGAACAGGAGCAGAAGCAGGAGCAGGAGGAGGAGGAGAAGGAGGAGGAGGAGGAGGAGGAGGAGGAGGAGGAGGAGGAGGAGGAGGGGGAGGAGGANAGCAGGAGCAGGAGGAGGAGGAGAAGGAGGAGGAGGAGGAGGAGGAGGAGGAGGAGGAGGAGGAGGAGGAGGGAGAGGAGGAAGAGGAGGAGGAGGGAGAAGAGGAGGAGGAGGGGGAGGAGGAGGGAGAGAGGCTTCATCACTAGCTTTAACAGTCTTGCCCAACCTGTTCTGCGGTATGTTCTATTAACTCCTTTCTGGCAAATGCTGCAAAGAGCAACCTCTTTCTTTCTTCTTCTTTTCCCCACAGCCATATTGCAATTTTTGGTCCACTGGTCGAGAAAAGTCCCAAAGCAGAAGGCTACACCTAGCGTTGCTGGACTCACACCCCACCTTCACCACAGAACGGAGCCCTGCACTCTGTCCGCTCCCTGGACTGTCTCTTGGAGGGTTCCTGGGCTCCCCAACCTCCTCCCAGATCTCCTATTCTCCTGCAGAGCACAAAGGTCGAGGTCCAGCCCTGAAAAACTGGTAAGCCAGAGTGAGCCCGAACCAGGCCCTCTTTCCACACGCACAGCTTGAGCAGAAGCCTCGGACCGTTGGCTTTTCTCTCAGTTATTTCTGGCCTGGCATTCGGCATTTACAGGGTTAACAAGCAGCCTGCAGACCAGAAATTTACCTGTTCAGCAGCAGAAGCGTCAACTAAGCCACACTGGTTGTTTTGACACAGGAAAAGTAGTTTCTTCTACCTGGTGAAAATACCTGGTGATGTTTCAGTTGCCATTTTAAACCACACACGCCTTAATCACACGAGTCAAGAATCTACGGTAAAGGGAGAAGAGTTGACCCAGCTCGAAGGTGCAGTTCAAACCCCAGCCTGAAAACGCTGGCCCTGGACAGAGGACATGCCAACCTGGGCTTGAGACAGCTGCCCTTGGAAGCAATAAAACCCGAGCTCACTTTCCCTTCTTGTCTGTAGCTCTTAATCTTTACATCGACCCCAAGGACCCTTCTCCACTGGGAGACGCAATCTCCACCAAGGATCACACTTCCTTAAGCACATCTGCATGTCCTCATGTGAACAAAAATGCAAAAATAACCCCGGGCCTCCCCTTGCCTCCTTGAACGACAACACATACGCGTATTCCTTACAACCCAAACAGCTTCTTCAGATCCAGCCACAGAAAACTATCTGAGCAAATGACGAGAGCGCCAGGATGCAGGAACCCTGGGGACGCGGTGGGGGGGGGGGGGAATTCACTGCTGCTGTAACACAGGCCGGCTCCTTGGCCAGAGCAAGGCCTAAAAGCCAAAAGAGCCAGCAAAAGCGGCTGTTGCTGGCATCAGGCACAGCAGAAAAAAAAAAAAAATGCACGGCCACTCCCAACTAAACTGCAAGGCAAAGAAGGTAAGTCCGAGCATCACACCAATGTGTGCACCCACACCTCGAACACAATCACGGGGCCAAAGTGAGAACCACCGCGAAGAATGTCATCCAGGGCATCACTTCTGGATGAGACCCTGTTTGGCCAGGAGAAGAGTGACACCAATGACCTGTAATGGGAACAATCAGAGGCTGCAGGGCTTGGCTTTGACAGCCCCTCCACCCCAGAGGGAAGCCCACACTGGCTGACAAAGAGACGGTCTGATACAAATGGGATGACACCGATGGAGGCAAAGACAAAACTTTCAAACTTCAGTGCGATTTGAAATAAAACCTCGGGCCTCCCTGGTTGGTGGCTCAGCGGGTTAAGCGCCACACCGAAGCATCCGCGGCACAGCAGCATGAGTTCAATCCCCAGCCAGGGAGGTGACCCACGTGGCGCAGCAGACCTCTCCTGCCTCGCCTGCTGCTCCCCTCAGCAGTGTATTTCAGTCGACCTGCCTGTTCTGCTCCCCGCTTTGTCTCTGGTGAATCCTCTTACCCCCCCACACCTCTGCCCTGTACCCCAGTTCTTATATGCACAAATATATCTTTAGAAAAAAAAAATCTCAAAGTTACGTGGCTCTTACAGAGTACTTTTTTTTTAAAGCAGGCAGGCAAAACCAAGCCACCAACAAAAATCATCTCCTTTTCCATCAAGCAAATACCTGCTCAGACCCTGATACTAAAGACGTGCAGAAAGTGAAGCCCACTCTGAAAGCTGCAGCTGGGTCAAGGAGACTCTGGGGAGAGTCTCCATTTGACAGAAGGGTGGTTTGGAAGCCAAGAAATCTGGTCCGTGCAGAAACAAAAAAAGGGGAGCGCAGGGAGGTGGGGGAAGAGCAGCCGCCATGCTCTCGGTGCAGGTGGAGAGGCTGCGGCCAGTTGTCTGGCAGTGGTGCTGGGCAACAAATGGCACATTCATAACAGGCAGAGGCCGCGCAGCCTGCAGGCCGCACGAGGAGCTGCCGGCGCCCTGTTGTTCCTCGGCTGAGGAGACAGAGGCACATGGAATCCAGTGCGGGCACAGGCTGTGCCTTCAGCTGTGAAGAAGTCGGAGCCAGAGGGTCGAGATAAAGAGGCCCCAGTGCCATTTACCCTCCGCTTGCCAGAGCTGGGCTGGCCGATAATTGAGAAACAGCTCAGCCAGAGATAACAGCGCAGGAGCCGGGGCAGGGAAGCCACTTCCAGAACATACCCCCACCCTCTTCCTTTAAAGGAAATACGCCCCCTCCCAGGCCCCAAACCCATAGCCTCAGACCAAGGGAGTCAGCGTCCCAGCCTTATTCCCCGTGATGTGACGTGACATGACGTGACCTCTCAGCGCCTGGACAAAAGAAACATCTGGCCCCACTCCTCAGCATCCTGACAATTCTGTCCCAGCGCCAGCTTCTTAAAAAATTAATTAGTGGTATTCACACCTGCCTGGGGAAGAGGCCTGTGGGACGGGGACGAGCACAGGTACCCCAGGCCTTCGCAGCGGACCCCAGGGCTGCCGAGGCTTCGGCTGGCCGCTGCAGGTGCACACACATCTCCTGGACACTCAGGAAAGGGCCCCCAGCACGAAGGTACCAGACACAGGTGGCCGGTTTATACCACCTGGAGGACATCAGAACCAGGGAGCTCTCTCTATGGAACCAGCCCTAGCCTAGGGGCACCCGAATCGGACCCTCCAGGAAGGGTGTGAGTGGGGTACTGGTGGGTGTGCCAGGGCCCCATGAAAGAAAGCACCTTCTAAAAGGAGCTGGTCACCAGGCAGAGGGGTGCCGGTCGGGGTTCTGCGGGCTGGCCACCCAGATAGGTCTGGGCCCTGGCGCTCTCACCACCTCTCCCGCAGAGCACTCCAGCCACTGGGTGCTCAGAAGGCTGGGGGCAGTCGGCCTTCAGCCGGCAGGAGCAAGGCTGGTGGTTACCCAACAACCCACTGTCCTTTCAGGGCATAGGCTTGAGGAAAGAGCAGTGAGACGCTGCGGCCCAGCCCAGCCCAGCCCAGCAGGAGCCCCCAGGCAGGGCCTCACTCTGCCGTGGACCAGACCCCAGGGCAGCAGCGGGGACTAGGGGCCACCTGCCCTCTGTGTCCACGCTCAGGAATGGGCACTGGGGGAGAACAGCTGTAGGCTCTGGAAGCCAGGGTTCTCCACAGGCCCCCTTCCCCCCCCCCCCCACCCGCCCTGTGCTTACTCCTCCTGGGGCTTCCTCCAGCCCTGCCCCGGTCTGGGGACCAGCTTCTAACAGCGTCTCTGGGGCCCGTTTTCTAGTTTCGTGTGCAAACAGCCATCCGGTGGGCCGGGTGCTTCATGATACTTCGTTGTGGGTAAGAACACAGGTGCGAGTGTGCAAGTTGGGGCCTGGCACAACTGCAACCCGGAGGGGGTAATGCAGGCCGCATGGCCTCCCACAAGCCCCCGCCGAGTGGGAGTGTGGCCAGGAGGCGCCGCTCAGCGTGCTCGGGCCGCCGCAACACTGAGGGTCGGCCTGTTCCAGAAGTGGCCACCGGGCCGCGGGCCTAGCACCGGGATCCGCGCGGTGACGCCCCGCCTCCGCCGCGCCAGCCAACCCTCGCCCGCCGCGCTGACTGACGGCCCCGCGGGCCACTCCTGGCTCCGGCGCCCCACCCCGCGCTTCCCCGCGGGGCTGCAGTCAGGGCCGCGCCCGCGGGCCGTGCCAGGGCCAGGACCACCTGCGGGGAGACCCCACCGCCTAGGCCGGGCTCAGGGCCGCCCGCCGGGCGCCCCACTGGCTGCTCAACCTGCAGTTACAGGGCTTTTGCCAAAAGCCTCCCAAATCATCCCGGTTTTGGAGAAGGAGCCCGTTCAAGTTCTAGAACACTGTAGGGCTCAGAACCAGTCATTCCTTGCTTGGCAGTATTTACCGCAGCCCCGGGGCGTGACCCCTCATGTTCCACCTTCAACGCCAGAAGCCAAGCGGGTCCTCAGGGCAACCCCCCCCCCCCCCCCCCCCNATGTTCCACCTTCAACGCCAGAAGCCAAGCGGGTCCTCAGGGCAACCCCCCCCCCCCCCGAATCTTCCAGAAAAGAATCCTACAAGATGGAGAAGCCTCAGAGGCACGTGACCAGGTCTCGGCCCCACCGTGAGCCATCCCGCAGCAGCGAGCCAGCTCAAGACAGCTCAGCGCCTGTGTGTGTTTTTAATGAAAGCAGAGAAAAACAGTGTTCTAAGATCACTTGCCTGACCAGCCAGGGGCGCCTCTGCAGAAATCTGCTTTAACCCCAGTGTGCAGGCAGGCAGGCAGGCCTGGCAGCCTGGTGCCAGCCCCAGAGAACAGAAGGGATGTGCTGAGTGTGAAAGGGCCGTCCTTCCCTCAGTGCCCACAAATTTTTGAGAACCAACGTCCATGTGACCTTGGACTCGCTCTCCATCTCTCCCCGCAGCAGGCTCTCTTTGCTAACCGTTCAGCAGGCTGCAGGCCCTGATAAACGTGGTTAATGTTTACTGAAACCTGCGCATGAACTGTACTAAAGCCGATAGCAGTGAAAAGGCAAAGTTCTGTTAACAGCAACCACTACAATAAAAAATAAAGAGGGGGTGGAGAGTGTTTCCTTCTCTCCAGCCTGCCCCTCAAACCTCTCACTGATGAGTGCCTTCACCTGCCTCTCCCAAGACACTGGCTGTCCTTGGGGAAGATTTTCAGCTCCAGCTAGTTCACAGTTGTCCACATATTTCCTTATGGAACCTGAAACTGAAACCCATCTCTTGTCTCTCTCGTGGGCTCTTTCTCACTGATTTTTTTTCTGGAAGGCCCTCATTGATAAGGGCCTTTGAATCAGACGCGCCAACATTTATATTCACTGGAACAGCTGCTACCGGTGGTCATCTTAGACACAAGTAAACACCTCCCTGGTTCTCATCAGAAGTTGGTTTTCTTCCCTTAACTCCTGAGTTTTTCAAATGTAAAGATGGTCACTATCAGCCTGATTTACACAGACCTTCCGTCCTAACATCTCTTCTCATTATATTCACCCAAAGCAAAGGAGGGAACTATCAGCCCTTACCAGAAGTCTCCACTTAACTGATGCTGCCTTCTCCCCTTCCCACACTATCCCTTTTCCTCCCACGAAGGCCTTAAAAGAATACTTTGACTTACACGCGCTCAAGCGCACCCAGACTGGACCCAGACCAGGATGTCTGCAGGTGCCTGGAGCCAGCTTTCTCCTCCCCCATCCCCCCTTGGCTTAAAGGGCAGCAGTACAACCAGTCACCTTGGAAACAAACATCACCCAGTGTTTGCAGAACAAACAATGGTACCTTTTCAGCCGGTACCAGGCAGGCTGGCCAAGGGGGAGCCAGCATTTCTGGGCTGTAGGGGTGCGTGAGCATATTGCATTATTCGGTGCAGGAAGAGCCGGGTGACAGGCTGGCACCCTGGAGGCTCTGGCTGGAGGGAAGGCTCCCAGGGTTCCAGTCTCCATCCAGCCAGGCAGCACCTGCACATGTCTGGGAGCTGTTTCACGGACCTCACCACGTGGCCAGCTACACGCTTCCTGCTGAGAACCACCTTCTCCAGCAGTGAGGAAGAAGGTGCTCTTGCAAAGCTGGTTGCATCTCCTACTCCTACAAAGCCATCATGTCTGTTTTCTCTGCCTATGCGAGCAGACACCAGTTTTTAGGACTTGTCATTACTTGGTTCTCCCCCCCCCCCCGCCACGATAAGCAACGATAAAGAAATCTGACCGTTAAGCTAGAAAATTTTTAAAAATCTATCTGTAAAAAAAACAGTGCCAGACAAACACGGCGCACCACGTTTTGACCTTGGATTTAACAACCACACTTTCGCTTAGAGAGAAGCCGGCCCTCTGGGGGCAGCTTTAGGAGAAAGTTCTGGCTCGGAATGCTTTAGCTTTCAGTTTGGGAGAGATTCCCTCTTCCTGATTTTATGAGGCGCAGCAGGACTGCTGATTTCAAGTGTGTCCTTCAGCGGGTTCAGAGTGAAATCTTTACGTGCTGAGTCTAAGGCCGGGCTTCCTCCTTCTGGGTGTGCCGGAGGAAGCTTCCCTTCCACCAATGGAGAACGAGAAGGTTGGGCAGACTGGATTATTTGGACAGGAGTTTGATGGCAGTTAAAGACCACAGCAACTGCCATTTTCCGTCACCCCAGACGGAGGGACAAATGCCTAATTAACATGGGCCGGCACGCAGCCATGCTGGAAGCGCGCCTGTCCCCTCTCGCTCCTTTTCTTGTTTCTCCAGGATTTAGGTCTCCAGCGCGCTGGGTGCAGCGCACAGGCGGCCTCTGGCCAGCTGACCGAGGCGCAAACGTCTAATTAGCTGAGGCTGCTGAGCAGCACTCAGCTCGCACGCTGCTGCATCTTCCCGCCGCCAGGCAGGAGCTGGCTGGGAGGGCCACGGAAAGGAGCTCAGCGGGCTCTGGGCGCCCTTGAAAATCAAAAGCGGCCCTGCCAGGGATGACCTATAATCCCGGACACTGCCGGAGAGACTTTCAAACACAAGTGCTGGGCGAGGCACCAGGCCCGACCCTGAGCTCCAGGCGGGGGGAGGAAGAGGAGGAGCCAGGCGGCAGCAGGCTCTCCTCTCCCAACCCCCCTGCCAGCATCACCCAGCCAGCAGCCAGAGCCTCCCCCTCCCGGCTGCACCTACCTCCCCAGTCACCTGGAGGAGCCACGAGCAAGTCTCCACCTGGAGAGGTACTGAGGGTGCCCCCAGTGTGGCCGGCTCAGCTAGTTCAGGGAATCGCCAAACAGCCCTCTTAGCCCCTGGCTTCCTTGTTTTGCTTGCCTGTGTGCTTGGCACTCAGAAGGGCCTAGAAGACTCACATTCACAAACCACAAACACAGCCACTTGGTGCCGAGACCTGGGGAGCAAAAGCCACAGCCAGGCGCCCCATGGGCCCCCAGAGACCCCAGGTCGGGCTGTGCTGAACCGGTCCCTTTGCCCGGACTCCAGCTCCCTGCCCCCGCACCCCTGTGGTCCAGGAATCAGGAGAGGCACCTCCTTCCCTGTTCCTGTTGCCTCTGGCCAGGTTGCCAGGGTCAGGGATGATGGAGAGCACGCCCTGGGCTGCGGTGAAGGAGCTGCCCAGCCCAGCCGCCCGTCCTGGATGGCCAAAATGCTACAAGCAGCTCCCCCAGCTTTGAAGAACATCTTGGGGGTGGGGGGGGGGCAGAGCTGGGAAAGGAAGGACAGAGCTCAGGTACCTCAGTCTCACCACTTCCCCAGGCAGCCTTCTCCACCTTGCCATCAGCTTTCTGTTTCATCACCCATCCTGTGAGGGGTGTGAGTGCACGTACCTCTGAAAGGGAACAGCTGACTCAGGCCATCTCCTGAGCCCCCAGCTCCCAGCAGCCAGCCCCGAAGCACAGGGCTTCCCACCGACCTGTCCAGCCTGAACCAGGCACTTCGGCTGCTTCTAGACTGAAATGTCTGTCAAGACGGCTGCTGGTGTTCTGGGGTGCCAGGAAGTCCAAAAGGGTCTTCCTTCTATAGTCCCATTCATTATGTATTTCAAATACAGCTCTGGCCAAAAGCAGTCAAGAAGGAGAGAATGCAGCGACTCACACCATCACCAAACTGAATGGATGCCCTGCAGGGAAAATTCAGAATTCATCTTTTTGTTTCTCTAAGGCTAGTCACTAACATCTCCCCATGAAGGTGAAGCAGCACCAAGGAGCCTCCTTCGCTCACAAAAAAACAATTTAGAACTGAATCGGTGCTGGAATTCTGGAAGCTGTGTAGGGCAGGGTTTTCCCTGGAAACTTTTGTGAAGCCAGTGTTTGTATTTTTTTTTTTAAGATTATTTATGCACACAAGAACTGGGGTGCAGGCCAGAGGTGTGGGGGGTAAGAGGACTCACCAGAGACAGAACGGGGAGCAGAACAGGCAGGTCGACTGAAACACACTGCTGGGGGGAGCAGCGGGTGAGGCAGGAGAGGTCTGCTGCTCCATGTGGGTCCCCTCCCGGGCCGGGGATCGAACTTGTGCTGCTGTGCAGCCATTGCTTCACAGTGCGGCCGCTCAACTCGCCGCGCCACCAGGGAGGCCCCTGAGCAAGGCCAGTGTTTGCATCACCACAACTCCAAGGCCTTCTAGGTGTGCCTGGGCACCTCGCCTTTCCTGGGCCCTGTGTGCGGGCACCTGGCACCTGTGTCCAGCCCGCTGGACTGATAGTCACTCGTCCTACCTGCTCAGTCAATTCGTTCATTTGTATACCACGAGGTTCTCTGAATCGTGGCTTCCTAGCCCTGCCCTTCCCAGGGTTCAGCCATGTGGGCATAAGGGCTCCCCCGTCCTGCTCAGAAACTGCTCAAGATTCCCCAGAGCCACTCGAGAAGAGATCGCATCCCACATTTTCTTAAATACAGAAAGTTCCAGCAGCTACCAGCCCTGACTCCTAGAAAGAGGTAGAACATCGGGCGACCTTCCTCCTGATAACACAAGGACATCGGAGACCAGGCCTGCCTCTTCCTGCAGCTCAGAGGTTAAGCTGGCGCAAAAGCCTGGCTAGAGCAGAACAGCCTGCAATGAGCTTTGCAGCACTGTGAAAACCGATCCTAGGCTACTAACACCCTACAGGAGAGGCACAGCGCCCCAGGCTAGTGGAGATAAGGCTCCCCTCTGCAGGCCTCTGGCTGCTGCCCTGCCTCAGGGCCTTGCAGGATGCTTAGAATTCCCCTAGTTTTACAGCACTTCTCCTTTACAGGAAGGGACAATAGCTTCTGGGCCAGAAGGCTTTTTTGTTTGCTTTCACTGATTAAAGAAGACGCTGCCTGGGGGCCCGCAGGTCACCTGCCCAGCAGTGGACAAACAACAGCCCTCTGTGCAGAGGGTCCACCGAGGCAGAGTGACCTGGCCGCCGACCAAGGCTGGGCTTGGGATCAGGGCTCTGTCCCCAAGCAGCAAGCCCTGGGCTCCTGTGGGTGAAAGGGCCAGGAGATGGTCTCGAGGGCTGTGGAAGGCAGCCATTGACTCGAGAGCACTGCTTCCTGGAAGGGCGGGGGCAGGCGGCTTCTGGCTCTTCCCTGCTGTCTCCAGCAGCCCTGAGGATGCCTCAACTGAGTCATAGCAGGATCGGTCCACAGGGTCCCCTAGCCCACAGGCACCCAGGCGGGTGTAACATCCCTGCAGTCACATGGTGGCCATTGTCCCTAAGTCGCTGCACAAGTGTCATTGCAAAGAATTTATGTCAGAGCCACCCCTCCCCCCAAGACATTTCAAAATATGCTTCCACCGTATGTCTGCTCAGGAAAACGGACAAAAACACCCTGAAAAAGGCTGGGGATAACTGCTCCAGAATGTCCATGCAACCTAGCATCAGTGAAAGCAAAACACCCAGTTAAAATCACCAAGGAGGATGGCAGGTCCTGGCACGTAGACCCTGGACCCTCAGGAGAGGGGTGGGCCGCGCAATGCCCGCCTGCTGGGCAGTCTCACTGGATTGGGGATGACCGAGTGCACATTTGTCAGCAAATACATCACCAACTGTTGCCACATCCAATTATGTGACTTGCGTGTCAAGAACATTTATCAGGGCCTCCCTGGTGGCACAGTGGGTTAAGCAACGCACTCTGAAGCAGACCGCAGCCACTGCAGCACGAGTTCGATCCCTGCCCCCAGCCAGAGAGGGGAACCACAGGATGCAGCAGACCTCTCCTGCCTCGCCCGCTGCTCCCCTTAGCAGTGTTTCAGTCAGTCTGCCTGTTCTGTTCCCGGCTCTATCTCTGGTGAATCCTCTCACCTCCCTAGACTCTGGTTTGTACCCCAGCTCTTGTATGCATAAATAAATTACACCCTTAAAAAAAAAAAAAAGACATTCGCTCCCATTCCACGTGTTTTGTTCCTTTCTTTTGTTGTTCACTGAAAACTTTCCTGTGAGTTGTCTATGAGCTGGGTATCCAGCAGAATAACCAAAATCCAAAGGGAAGGCACGTCTAACCATGAGGTTTCCTGTGCGGCCTGAGGGCAGGAAGGCCAGTGCGTCCTCCTGTCCTGGCATCGGCTCCAGGGAGCATGACGGAGAAACAGACATGCTCTTGCTGGGTCACTGCCCTGATCTGCTCGGGGCCTCCTGGGTGCCCACCCCTGCAGCCTTCCAGGGCCCTCCAAGACAGGCAGTCCCAGAAACAGACCTGCAGAGTGCAGAGCGGGGCCTGCACGGCGGTGGACAGGACCCCAGGCCCGGTTAGAACAGATGGAGCCATCCAACAGAACCACCCACGCAAGTGCACGGAGACACACGTGGCCCACTTTGCTACCTGTGTGATACAGGGACTGGCGGCAAGCACAGGTGAGCAAAACCTGCTTTTAGTCTTGGGCTTGGCTGTGCCGCTCAGGGGCTAGCTCTGCCCCGAGTGGGCAGAGAAGGGAGGCAGTCACCCCCAAGGTCACCTGTTGGCATCTAAGTGCCAGCCAGGCAGGGTTCACAGAGCACCCACCGGGGTAGGGTGTGGATGTGACCACCCCAGGTGCACAGGGGGCCTGCTGCAGAACAGAGGATGGTGCTGTGTCTCGACCCAAAAGAGGGTCTCACTAACTCATCCTTCCATCCATCCATCCATCTACCCATCATCCATCCTTCCCTCCTTCCACCCACCACCCTCTATCCTTTCTTCCTTCCATCCACCCACCCACCATCCACCCATCCTTCCAGCCCACCCACTATCTATCCATCCACCCACCATCCACCATCCCTCCCTCCCTCCCTCCAGGCAATACTGACTGGGCACCAAGGATGTGCCTGGAACTGTTAAGTGTTTGGGATCACGACAAACAACACATAAAAAGCACCCAAATCCCCAAGAGACATCAGCTCCATGTGCCTAAGACACCGTGGTACCTACACAAAGCTCAGCACCCTCACCCCCAACAGAGGGGCCAGCAGGGCACAGAGTGGGTGGCTGGGAGCTGGCGTCAGAGGAGATTGCGAATAAACACACAGTCCAGAAGGGTCCAGCACCGCCTCACTCCTGCTGGGCTTTTAAAAGGCCCGCCTGCCAGCTGTACCTCACGCCCAGGAGGGGGTGCAAAGGCTAAAGCAGACCAAGGACTAACGGGACACACACACACGGACCCGGTGTACCCACGCAGGAGTGCCTCCTGTCCCAGGGCCCTCTCTCCACCCCTCCCAACCAGCCAGTGTGGAGCTGACACCATGTCTGCTTCTTAACATGACCGTTACTGCAAATGTGGGGGCCTCCCGCCGCCGGAGCTCAACAGAGAAAGATCTGGAAAGCTGTGCAGCCAGCACGGGCCATCAGGGCCCGAGGCGGCCCTGCCCACGGCTGGCCCCTGGCATTTTCAGTCTCACCAGAGGCTACAGGGTAAAGGATGGAGCCAGAGAGAAAGGCATGCACACAAATGATCTGGGGGTTTTCAGGGAGGCTCACAGTCCCCACGCCTACCCCCCCATTCGGGCAGGTGAGCAGCCCCTCTCCTACAGGACCCAGGCTGACAGCACCATGGAGACAGACTCAAGTTCACAGCCACCCGTGGCGTCCAGCACACCACGTTGCAGCCTCTGAGCCACCACGTGGACTTGTGGGTCCGAGTCCCCGCAATAGAAATTGCAGCCCCAGGGGTGCTGAACCCCACCTGCCATGTCAGGACCCACCCAGAACCGGGTCTCCCGCGGCTGCACCCATCCTTCTTTGTGCACAGCCCATCAGGCCCACAGCACAGGGCCACTGGGAAGTAGAACACAAGCCAGTGAGTGCGCACGACTCGGCTGCCCCGCGAGAAGGAAGCCCCTCTACGCGTGCCCATCCTGCCCCTGGACCGGCAGCCTGGCTGTATCAGGGGCCTCACTCCTCTGTAGCGTTGGCTGCCCAATCAGCTGTCCTCCCTCTGCTCAAAAGCCTAGCTCTCCCCTTCCAGAAGGCTCCAGGCGCGCCACCCTCTCAGAACTCCACCTACCACCTCCTAGCACAGGGTCCTCAGCCCACACTCCCCGCCCGCCTGCCCATGCCCATCGGCGGTTCCGCGAGCAGATCCCTTCCTAAGGTGAACGCCCAGCAAGACCCCCACGCCCGCCAAGCCCCGAGGCCTCCTGGAATCTGACTCTGGAGGCGTTCAAAGGAGGTTGCTTAAAAGCACCCAAACCATTAGAGAGGAATGGAGGGTGAAGCTAGGAGGGGTCAGGTTTAGACTCCTGGGCCAGGAGTCTCCCCAAGGTGGAAGGGATTTGGAAGGCAGGAGGATAAGCCAGAGCATGGGCCCGCTGAGGCTGGCTGCAGACTGGGGGGGCCCTAGGCCTCAGGATCCTGCCTTCACAGCAGGACGCCTACTCCCAGCCCAGAGCCGGCTGCCCCCAGTACCCGCTGCCCCGGACCAGCAGGCCCGCCGGACACACGGGCCAAGGGGACGTCATTTCTGCTGCATTCCAGATGCCCCACCCCTCCGGGGCCACTAAAACACCTCGACAGCTTACAGGACACCCTCCCAGACACCCTGCCCCCTGAAGTCCCCCAGAAGCCCTCGTCAGCTTACAGCACCTCCTCCTGTGCGATCCCACCGCAGCGAGGCCGCAGAAGCGGCAGGCAGCTCAGAGAAGCCCACTGAGGCAGAGAGGTCAGGTGCGGTTCTCGGGGAGGAAATGACCAATTCGCAGGCAGAGCCCATCCTTTGCTGTCTGCTGGGGCCACCGCACGGCCAGGACCCGCAGACACCGCAGGCGCAGCTGGGACGTTTCTGGCCCTAGGCCTGAGCTTGGTACATCCTCCGAGGACACAGACAGAGCGCAAAGGCAAGGGCGTCTCGCGGGTGATTAAAAACCACTAATTACCTTGGGGGCTGCTGCCTGACTTCCATCCCCCCACCTTTTACGCCTGGGCAGGCGTCCCCTTTCCTGGACAGGCCCTGTTGGGCACAGTGACGGGGCTGCCTGCGCTGTGCAGGTGGCAGGCCCAGTGGGTCTTCTGGACAAAGCAGGGATGAGACGAGTAAACAGCCCCTCCTCCTATTCTTGAGGCAAAAGAAGGGAGTCTGTCTGTCCCTGAGCTGATCCTGCTCCCTACGGCGCCAACCAGCGCCAAGGTGGGCCAGGCAGTGTCCAGCCACCTCCGCTTGCTGGTGAGCAGGGGCAGCCTCTCTGCGTCCCTCAAGGCTCCAGGGGTCACAGCTCTTGGCTGTAAAGTTTCTTGGGGAAGAAAGGGAACAAGCGACTCCATGGAGTCTGGCCCCCGAGGGAATTGGGGCCCTGGGTGCAGAGCACCCGCCCTGGGGCGGGAGCACCCCTGGGGCGGGAGTCTCAGGCAGCAGAGGAGCAGGGCTGCCTTCACCCCAGTCTGCTTCCCAGGACTCCACTGTAACCAGGCGGCCCACCAGAGCGATCGCCATGGCAACAGGGGTGGGCGGGGCCAGGGGCCTTGGGTCAGGCACAGTGACCAGGTGGAGCCCTCGGCTGGGACTGGCTTCTGAACACCCCCCGCCAGCTGCAGGGTGACACAGGGCAAGGCATTGGGCACCTGGGAAAAGGGGTGCACAAGATGTGACCCCCCCACCCCAAAACACCGAGGAGCTAGGGCCTGGGTCACCGACCCTGTCTTTGCTCCTGTCCTCCTGCTTAAAAAGCAAGCCGGAAGGTGCACCTGGTTAAGAGGGAGTCGGTCTCCAGAAGAAGTAACAGCCTGTGGGGTCCCTGTCCTGACCCCCAGTGCAGCTTTTATATATTAAGTACAGCCGCCGTTACACTTGAAGCGTTTTCCTATTGTCAAGGCACTGGCCTCACAGACACCTGAGCAACACCCAGTCCCCCAGGCTGGGGGACCTCAAGTTCCAAGGTGGCCGCTGGCTCTCCTGACCTTGAGCAGAGCTGGGCACGGAGGGAGCGAGGGCAGCCCCAGGACACTCCAGGGACAGGACGCCCGCCACCCACACCCGGCAGACACACACCTGCACTCGGGAACCCTCGCCTGGGGAGCAGCTGTCCTCCCCAGGGCCTGGAGGTTGTCCGGGCCGCCTTCTCCTCGGGTCTCCCCAGTCTAGACCTCCACATCCCTCTGGCGGCGCCGGACCTCACATCCCTCACGTGTCCTCCTGCCAAAACCAGGCCCCAGCCAGCGCCACATGAGTGCCGGTCACTGGCCAACAGGCCCCAGGCAGAGGCCCTTGGGTGGCCACGGTGTGCCTATCGGGCAGCCTTCTTCCCGCAGGCCAGCTGACCCTCAGCCTCAGCTTGCTTGTGGATGCCTAAGGCTGCTGTTGAGTTGTGGGGAGGCCCATCACTGGCTCTTCTTCCTGCCGCCCTCACCGGGGGCTGTTTTTCACATGCAAGTTGGGGTTTCTGATGGCAAGACTGGAGTCCAGCAGGTTCTCGAGTCGGAACCCCCGTGCATGTCTACAAGGGCAGGAGAAACTGAAACCACAGGCCCTGGTTTATCTGGCCGGGCGCAAACACAAGGAGGGCCGGCCAAAGGTGGCAGGGGACGAGACGCACCCGCCGCCCGTTAGGGGGGCGGCCACGGTGCCTGCCGGGCTTCTGCAGAGAAGCACAGCAGCCCCTCCATCACGGGAGGCCCCCCAGATAAGCCGGCAAGGGAGTCTTTCCAAATTCCGCCAACTGAGAAGATAACGGGGTAAACCGTCCTCTATAGAAGGAGCTGGCCAGGGCTGGTAGCCCCATCCCCAGAGGGACCAGACTAGAGTCCACAGAGAGCCGTGAGCACCCTGAAAACCCCAGATGCTTCTGTAGCAACTTGTGTCATGAACTTCCTCAGGAGCCAAACATAAAACACACCCCACTTTTGCTGCAGACACCCCTGATAGAAGACACCCCAGGACCCCGTAGACCCACAAACCCAGCACCACCCAGTACTTTGGGCAGTGACAGCAGAGGCTTAAACACACACATAAGGATGGAGAAACGTGACCCCAGAGCGTGCAGGTCCCTGTGGCCGCCCGCTCATCTGGGACACCCCTGGGTCTTCAAGGTCCCTGGGGCCCCCAGACAGCTCCAGGCTCTGCACCCCACCTTGGGACCTCGAGGTTGAGAATCTCAAAACCAGGCAGCCTTGAACATTTCCCAGCAGCCCCTCACCAGGACGGGCCAGGAGGGCAGGGAGGCGGTGCAGGGTCTGTCCCCACGGGGTGGTGGGGCCCATCCACTCTGCCGAGTGAGAGACGGAGACCAGGCCCCTATGGGGGGCGGCCAGCACCAATGGGCCGGGGCTCCAGGGGTAGCCACGGGTCCTGGGCCTCGCTGGGCTCACTCGAGGCTGGATGAGCTGTTGGACGATGCATGAGGCATCTGGGGAGAACTGTTAAAAGGACGGAGCCCCAGCTCGCATGGGGCTCTGGCCAGGACCCCTCAAGGGCTGGCCAGCACCACAGCCTGTGCCACAACTCCCAGGTTTCACCGGTTCAGCGAAACTATATCACATCCTATTTCATTCCAGAGACTGTCGCTCCTTTTAAGAGAAAGTCGATTGACACAGCTCAAAAAACAAAACAAAGGAAGAGCTGACAGAAGCGACATGGTAGGACTTGCTCCCCGTGGAGGGGGTTATACCCCCTGGCACCCACAGATTCAGGGGGAGCCCAGCACCGGGACACCCACAGGTTCTGTTTCTTTGCTGAGGAATTTCAGTTTAGATGAAGATTCCTGGTGAAACGAAATACTGATTTTGTCTGGAGACGCTCAGAGCACCAGGGGCACAGGCGGCAGTGCCAGGGTAAGCTGGACCCTGGGCGGGGAGGGGGTTCTGACTCTGGGGTAGAAGGCCTGGTGGCTTGGGGTCCCCAGCGGCTCTCCTCAGAGCCCTGGGCTCTAGTCAAATGGGTAAGGCAGTTGGGAGGCAGACAGAGATACAAACGCCCGAGGATCTGGTCCTGTGCCGGTTCTGAAATTCACCCAGAAGCTCAGCCAGCTGCAAAGACTCTTCCATGCTTCTTTAGGCCCCGGAAAGTCAAACGGAGAAAAAGAGCAGGAGAGGCAGGCTTTCCTTCTCACTCTAATGGAGGTGCTTGTGCATGCTGAAGTAGAATTTTTAAGCAAAGCAAACACAGCCAGTCTGGAAAATGCTAGAACACGTGACACACCACTAAGAGGAGGGCCTGTACCTGCACATAACCCTTGCCCTGTCCCAAGCGTCATCTCAGAGAGAGCACTGCCACCACCCTCCAGACACAAGACCCCACTGTGCCCTGAAGCCCCCCAGCCTTAAATCTCCACGTGGGCCCCCCTCTCTCTCGCCACCACATGGGTCACTCCTGGTTGCCAAAGTTTTGAAAAACCAGGCTTCTCGCCCATCTGGAAAAGTTAGCCAGCAGCTGCCTCCCTCTGTGGTGTATTCTGTACTCCGGGCAGGAGGAATCTTTACAGATGGAAAATCCATCAGGACTTTCCTTGTCCTAACACCCTTCCTGGCTCTCCAGACCTCTTAGGAAAGATTCCAAATACCTGTGAGCTACGGCAGGTGTTCTCAGAGACCTACCTGACCGTGCCCGTCCCTACTCCTGCACACACTGGGCCCCCTCTCTCTGGCGGGACGCCGACCCCAGGGCCTTAGAACGAGCTGTGTGTGCTCCAACACCTCCCTTCCTGCCATCAACCTCTGTATCAGCTCAACAGCACCTCCCTGGAATGCCCTCCTTGACCTGCCTCCCGGCATCCTCTGCTCCCTAGACACAGAGGCCAAACTTCACATGTTCTTGTCATACTGGTTTGCCCAGTATCAGAAAATAGAGGCTCCTAAGAAAACTTCCGGAAGCAGACACGCTGCAAAGCAGAGAAGCAGCGACCATTCGTTAGATGGAAGCGTTACTGAGTGTCGCAGGCCCAAAATAACTCACTAAACCATCCTGAACACAGAAACCTAACCTCACACCACCGCCGAGTGAGGCAGGTGTGATGGGCTGGCAGGGCACCCAGACACAGTCCAGGGAAAGACTTGGGGCCACCTCATTCTTGGGTGTGGGGGGGTGGGAGGGGGAGAGTCCAGCCCCTAGGGAAACTGTCAAGAAAACAACACTGATCAAAGTTTGTTTTTTTCCATAAAGGTAGAAATCCCCTTCAGATGTCTTCCAGTTAGGGACTCGTGGGGTCTTTCTTAAAGTGAAGAGGGGGCAATGAGAGGTTTTATAAAGGGGGGGAGAACTGCACAGTAAGTCCTCATTGCCCCTTGCTACATGTTCTTGGAAGCTGAGACCTGATCTCACTCTGGCCAATGCCCTTGCTGCCATCACAGTGACTACCTACCACTATTGAGTAAGGGAAAAATCAATAAATATCTGTAAATGTTAAAAAATGTACCATTTAAGACCGGCAAGTTACAGGGAGGAAAAATGCCTCTTGCCCAAGAGAAGACAGAATCTGGTGCTGACCCTTGTTTGGTATCTAGGCATATTAGTGCTAGGGAACAAATGGTTCTCAGAAACTTCATTTTTATGATTAAAGCACAAATGAGGGGCCTCCCAGGTAGCGCAGGGGTTAGTTCTCAGCACTATGAAGCATTCACAGCCACTGCAGCACAAGTTCAATCCCCAGCCCGGGAGCGGACCCACAGGGCGCAGCAGACCTCTCCTGCCTCGCCCGCTGCTCCCCTCAGCAGTGTATTTCAGTCAATCTGCCTGTTCTGCTCCCCACTCTGTCTCTGGTGCATCCTCTCACCTGCCAGGACTCTGGCCTGTACTCCAGCTCTTGTGTGCATAACTAAAAATATCTTTAAAAAAAAAAAACGCAAATTAAATTCTGAGACAAGCGAGCCACGCTCCTTTCCACTAGTCCTGGCTTCACATTTGAAGCGGAACACAGGTCTAACTCGCCACACCACAGGAACCTGTTTGAAAGGTTCGCTGAACAGGCTGACATAATTATCCCTCAAAACAAAAGCCCTAAAGCGGATGAGAAAATGGCTTTTCAAAGGTGGGTTCCCCATCAGAGAGGCAAATACTACATCCCCCGTTAGAAAGAAAACCAAGCGAGGGCCTCCCTGGTGGCGCAGTGGGTTGAGCGCCGCACTGGGAAGCATCCACGGCACAGCAGCACGAGTTCGATCCCCAGCCAGGGAGGGGACCCACACGGCATAGCAGACCTCTCCTGCCTCACCCGCTGCTCCACTCAGCAGTGGATTTCAGTCCATCTGCCTGTTCTGCTCCCTGCTCTGTCTCTGGTGAACCCTCTCACCTCCTACGACTCTGGCCTGTACCCCAGCTCTTGTATGCATAAAATTTACATCTTAAAAAATAAAACAAAAAAACAAGCAAGACTACTGTGCCAACACACGTGCCACGCCTGGACTCTAGCAGAGGTGAGCATCCGAGGGACGAGGCCAGTGGTGATGCTGAACTGCCTGGGCCAGTGCTGGTGAGAACACAGACCACATCTGAACTTGACTCTGAACACATACGGCCCCACCCCCTCCCTGGTGCTGGCCGTCCCGGAATGAAGTGGCAACAAAAAGGATCTTGAGATGACTTTGAAAAAGCCCAGTCTGGAGGAAGCCCCCCCACCCAAGCCGGGGAAAATGACCCTTCTGGAACACACCCTGTAAGGAGCCACCTCACACCGAGGGCTCAGCTGTACGTTTCTGCTGGGGCATTCTATTTGAAATCCAAGGGGTAACGGGAAGAAAGAAAAGTTAAATCATACACAGAGCAGCCCTCCAATTAGCTCACACCACTAATGAAACGCAAGTCTAACTAAGCAGAGAAAATGGGCCCACACATTGGCACGGGAACGGCCGCAGTCTTTGATCTGAGGGCCCACCTCGCCCATTTAATAGAAAACCCCAAACTAAGAGCCCTGGAAAGTGGTTATAATTAGGAAGGGCCCCCCCTGTGACAGCTTTTAGTGCAATCGAGCATTAAGACAGATTTTTTTTTTCTCTAATTCTGAGCAAAGGAAGCCGCGCAAACTTCAGATTTCTTCGCTAGTTGGGGTTCTTCCCCAGCGGCTGGTGCTGACAGCCAACCGCTGCCAGGCAGGTGTGCTGAGAAGCCACCTCTTTTTTTCCCTGCTCTTCTTCTGTACTGAGATTAAGGAAGTGGCTCCTTTTCGAAAATGGCTGTCTGCATCAGGACACACAGGTCCTATGCATGGTGGAGTAGATGGGAGCTGCTGAGCCAGACCCGGGGTGAAAGAAGGGAATGTCCCTCTGCCCCAGGTGGGAGGTGAGGGGGGTGGGGTGGGCGGGGATCAGCAGCAGTGAGTTAGCATCAGAGTGAGGCTGGGGGAACTGGGTGGGGTGCTGTGTGAGGGCTGCCATGGAAGACCTGCCCAATCAAGTGGGGTCGCTGGGCTGCTTCCTGCAGACAGGTGGGAGCCCCAGCAGACCCGAGGGTGGAAACAGCAGCAGCAGGGAGACCTGGTGGCAGGAGGGAAAGCTGACCTCAGATCCAGGGCATGGGACAGGCGGAAGGAGGGAGGAAGAAGGGAAGAAGGAGGGAACAGCCTGGGGCTCCCTTCATGTGGTACTGGTGCAGCAGTGAAGGACCTAAGGCACTTCCTGGGAAGGCTGGAGGGAGGTGATCCCATGTCACCTCCAAGAAGGAAGCACAGCTATGGTGCAAAGCGCAACAGCTCTGGCTACGGGGCAGAAGATTCCAGAAAGCAAGGGGATGACTTGTTTTGAAAAGCTTTCTCTGGGGAAGCTGCAGTGACTGGATGGGGAAGGTCCCAGTGAGAGAAGCCATGTGCAGTGGTGCAGAGAGCTGCTTATGGGTTACAGGTGACCCAGACCCAGCCTCACTCATCCCGGTGGGCAGGGCCCTGCCACGTGGGGACACTCAGCCAGGCCAGGATGAGCACCAGCACCTACCTCCAACTTCCTCTTCTGGAGTTCCTGCTCCCCCCTGCCTCCCTCTGGGCTGGCTGGCGGGGGTGGGGACGAGTGTTGGAGCCACTCCAGTCCTTGTTCCCACATCTGCCCCAGGGGGCTCGGTCTGCACCTGAACATTGCACCTTGCGCCTTCTTCAAATCAACTGGCTCTCTGCATGTCTCAGGTCCAGGAGTCCCCAGGCGTGAGAACACCCAGTCCTTCCCTTTGTCTCTCCCAGCCCCGCAGAAGTCTGGCTCTAGCACCGGGCTGACAGTGATGTAGGGATTTGACCAAAATGTGAGGAAACCAAAGGTGGGGGTGGGAGGTGGCAAGCGGGGAGGAGAGGGGTCACGGCTGAGGGCCAGTGCCAACACTCACACTGGACACCAGGGACGCCCAGACCAGCACTGGGCTCACAGGCCATGAGCCCACAAGGACAGCTTCCCTGGTGCCATGAAGCTGGCTGCCTTGAGAAGCAGAGGGTGCTGCTAGAAGGTGTACTTATCACAGGCTTATAAAAGAAAGTCGCTGCCACTTAATGCTGCCCCACCCCCAAATGGTGTGTGAAACCTCGCGCTGGCCAGCTCTGGATCCTTGCTTGCTGGACTGGGTTCCAAATCCCCAGAAGTACCCCCTGCGAGTGACAAAGGCCCCCTCCTGCTTCAGCTCTACCTCCTGGGTCTGCACAGGCTCACCCGTGGCTGGGGGCAGGCAGGCAGGGCCAGCCAGCCCCTCCCCCACAGGACCAGCAAACCTCTCCAGACAGGCCAGTGCAAGGGGGGGGGGGGGCTTGCAGGGTGTGTGGGAAGCAGGGCTGGCCTCTCCTAGCTCCATCCCAAGTGAGCTCATCCAGAACAACTGCTGGTTCTGTTGCTCTCACACCTCTCACAGACAAAAACAGGGAGGTCAGGAAGGGGGGGCCACATCTCCCCAACATGAAGACAAGCTCCTAGGCCACTGGGGCCTGAAGCTGGGGCTGAGCAGATGTGGGAGGAAATCCAGAGCGGTGCCTGTGTAAGAGGATGGCAGAGAGGGCAGGCTTGGGGGTTCTGGGTGCTCCCTCTCCCTGCCCTGTAACACCCTCAGGGCTTCCTGAGCCCCAACACGGCTTTTCTTCCATATATAGAGGGCGCCTTTCTGGAACATCTGTTCTGTCCCAGCCGCCACCCGGCAGACGACCCACTGGTGGGAAGGGCCCTCACACATCACCAGAAGGGCTGCAGGCTAGCGAGTCTCCCGGCAACCTCAGCATCACCCCGCAGAGCTGGCCCTAGCCACACAGCCAACAGCTATTGGGGGGGGGGGGGGCGCAGGGCGCAGGATGTTGGGGNATGGGGGGGGGGGGGGGCGCAGGGCGCAGGATGTTGGGGTGCCAAGCTCGCTTTATTACAGTCATAGGAGGGCCACTGGCCGCAGAGACATTGGTGCCCAGACCTCCTGCCTCCATGGGACTGCTGGGCGGCTGAGGCCTTCAGAGAGGCTGGGGGAACTACTCTGCCCTGGACAGCAGAAGGAAAAGGAAAATTTCAAAGCTCTCCCTTTGCTCCCAATCCTACCCCGTGGTCTCAGGAGGGGGCGAGATGAGTTCCTGGCCAGCCAGGGGAAAAACAAACAGGCTTTATCTTGTTCCCCACAGGGAGACTTTGCTCTCAGTCTAGCGCTGGTGAGGAGGTGGGTGAGGTGAACAGGGGCTCCCACCCCTTCCCCCATCAGGACCACGGCCCTGGGGGTCTGCAAGGCCTAGACCCTCCCCAGGAGCTCTGCACAGACTCTGAATTCTCTGAGTGTTACTTGCTTGAATCACTCAAGACAAACAATCTCCACCCTCTCCCACCACCGCTGGCTGGCGCACCTTGCCACTGCCAGCACCTCCACCACGGGCAGGGCTCCTGTGTGCCCAGAGGACCAGGGAGCAGGCCCCCAGAGGCTGCTGGAGGCTCTGTGCCCTTGCCCCATCAGCCCACCCCCACCGCCGGTGCCGTCAGGGAAGTGCCCGCCGGCCTGCAAAGACGAAAGCTGGCATCCTCACCGCCCATCTTCCTCATTCCTCCACCTCCCTGGAAGTGAAAGGGCGGCCGTGCCCAGGCGGCCAGGGAATCAGGTCTAAGTGGTGCTTCTCAGAAGGCACCCGGCGGGGCAGAGGTGTTTCCAGGGCTCACCTTTCCCAGGGCTGGAGGGGCTCCCTGGGACAGGGAATAAGATGGGGACCACTGCTTTCTGAAGAGACCCTAGCTGTTTCTACTCCCGAACTACTTTTGAGTCAGAGAGAGAGAGAGAGAGCGCCAGCTCCTCCACCATCCCCCACCCACCAACCATCCAATTTCTTAATTACATTTGGATATACGAATATTACTCAACGCTGGCTGTTCAGTAGGTCAGATGTGCACCAGGAACCTTGAGGCAGGGAAACGGTTGACTTATCATCGTGGGCTGGTCTTTCAACTGAGAGAGGATGGCCCCCTGCCCCCCAGGGCACAGCCCCACCTCATCTCCTGGCCCAGGCCTCTTGCACACATTAGGAGCAGGAGCCCCCGGCCCCGAGCCCCTGGCCATCCTTCCAAAGAGGCCACTGGGCTGGCCGAGCTGGGACAGGAGGCTCTGCTAGGAGGAAGCCGGATCCAGAGCTGAGCTGGGAGGACAGGGGTGGGGAGAGCCCATTGTGTGCTATCAGTCTCAGCTCCTTCCTTGGAGCCGGTGGCAGGCTGGGTGTTTGAATGCAAATTTGGCTCCTGGAGCCAGAAGTTAGACACAGCCTTCAGGAGTGGGTGCATTTTCCAAAACAAACCAAACTACAGCTATGAATAAATGTGAGGTGAGGTCCCCACACACGTACTGGGAGGCGGGGTGTACCTGGACTCACAGGGAACAACCAGGTGCACCGTCAGGGCCTGAGCTTCCATCCAAATACGTTTAGGAGAGAGGGAGGGATCGCTCCCGTGATAAGGATATACAGGATCTAACATCCCACCTTCCTAGGCCAGACTCAGAGGACAGGAAGGACTGAGAATCAGTGAAATCCAGTAAATCACATAAAACAGGACGAACTCCCTCTGCAAAAGGCTGGTTAATTTTAGCATCTTTCTTGTCGAGCTGCTTAGCAACCCTCTCCTATGACCTCTTAAGCACCTCCTACTTTCCAGAAGGATAAAGACCAGAAACATCAAAAGGATTCACTTCTGTGAGAACCAACTTCTGTAGGAGTTAAATGAAGGCTCATCAGAGTTCCTAAAACTACCTTCACCAGGAAATGCCCTTTGCTGCAGGTAATAAATGGCCGGTGATAAGTGACTGTAAGATAGGAGAGAGGATTTGCAAACTGGCCCCAGGAAGTGGATCAAAAGTGATGAGGAAAGTGGCAGCCAGTGGGCACCTAACACGTGGCAGGTAAAACCCACTGCCTGTGACGACAGGCTTGGGACCGGCAGCCTAGAGTGTCAGGCCTGCCTCAGCCTTCGGTACCCGCCTTGGCTGAGCCTGAAGAAATGGCGAAGACAGGTCTCCTCCATCAAAAGGTCACTTGTTGGATGATGTAAACAGCTAGGCACGGAGGCAGCACCTGTGCCAGCTGAGTCAGACCCATCTTCCCCATCCCAGAACAAACACTTGTCTGCAGTCAGGGCCTGTCTCGTTCCTGCCCCGCTGAGAAACGTGGAGGGGCGCGGGACCCCAGGCAGCAGATTCCCCGCCAGCACCTAAGAGCACCACACGCCAGCAAATCCTCTTTAAATGCCCAACATCCTCTGCCTCAAGCAGGCCAGCAGCCCTTTAAGGGGGGACAGAGGAGGCCGAGTTCATTAACCAGGTTAAGCAGGAACACAGAGCACAGGCTAAACAAACAGCAAAATCAAAGAGTCCTCCCCTCTTTTATTTTTTTTTTTGGTGAAAAGACGGTGGGTGGGAAGGAAGCTATTTTTTCACACTTTTAAAACTTGCTAAAAAGCCATTCAAATGTTTAATTCAACAAGGAACCCACAGCCCCGACACATCAAAGCGAGGTCCCCGCGGTACCCAGAGGAGCAGAAGCCAAAAAACCCAGAGAGCCGGGAAAGCGGCAGGCTCACCTCTGCAGAAAGGACCGAGGACCGGCCCTGGGCCCACCCCTTCCAAAGTCCTGAAGGATTCTGGAAGGAAGCGGAGGGCAAAAACTGTTTTAAAAGGAAAAAAAAAAAAAAAAAAGGAGAAGTCTCGGCGAAGACTGCGGCCTCCGCTTACACTTCCGGGTTACATACACTCCGCCTGTACCTGGACTCTCAGAAGCCACCGGTCTAGACAGAGGATGCTTCTGAGGGCCACTGGGAGGGGGAGAAGCAGCACAAACCCCCTTCTTTTCTTCGAAGTTCCCTTTTCCCCACCTTCCCCTTCCAGCGCAGTCAGCACACACCAGGCACAGCGAACAGAAGGGGAGACCACAGCAGCTGGGGTGCACCCCAGCACCCCGACCGCGTCTGGGGCCCCTCGAGTTTCCGCATCCCTGCCCACAGCCCGTCCCCCAGACTCCCCTAAACCCCACCAGGAGGAGGAGGGCGAGCGGCCGCCGGTGGCAACCCCGGCAGGTTCTACAGCATACCAGAAAGCCGCACTTTTTATTCACCATCTCTCCCCACCGGGGCCACCAGCACCACCGAAGAGAGACGGCGAAGGCGGCAGTGCCGCCTCGAGGTGCCCCCCATGTGCGCGGCCGGCTCTGAAGCCGTGTAGAATTTCGTAATGGAATGTGAACTGCTCGTCCGGATCTGGGCTCCCGGTCTATCTCCTCGCCAGCGAGCGGCGAGGGAGGGCGAATGTGCTGAGCAAGGAGAAACGCTTCCCTCCTCTTTTATAACCATCACCGAGCCCCGCGCGGCCGAGCGGGGCCGCACGCGGCGCCTGTCACCCGGGGTCCCCGCGCCGGGGCCGCGCAGCCCCGGCCCGCCGCGACCCCCGGCCGGGGCCCGCCGCCTCCAGGGAGGGGGCCGGCGACGAGAAGGACCTCCCCTGCTCCTTAGCAACCATTAAGGTCGCAGTTTCCTAAGAGACCGCGAGCGGGGAGGGGGCGCGGGCCGGCCTTGCGGGGTGGGGGCACCCCGGCCCCGGGCGCCGCCCCCCCGTGCCCCGGCCGCCCGCAGGGAAGGAGGAAGGGCCGCCTGAGAAGTAGCGAGAAATTGGTCCAGCGGGCGGCGGACAAAAAGTTTCCGAGCGCGCTCCCAGCTGGGAGCGAGCGGGCCCCGGCGGCGGCGGCGGCCCCGCCTCGGATGCTCCGGCCTCCTTCCTGTGCTCGTGACGGCGCCGGGCCCGGGCCCCCCCGCGACGCGGCCCCGCGCCCCCGGGCTCCCACGGCGCGCGCCCCCTCTGCCGCCCGCCCCGCGCCCCGCCGCGCGCGGCCCCCCGGCGGAGCGACCCCCGGCCCGCCGCGGGGGCGCGGGGAGCCGTCCCCTCCCCCGGCGCCGGCCGCCGGGAGGATCAAAGTCCGCGACCCGCGCCGCGATGCTCCCAC
>JAGFMF010011778.1:741920-825352 GCA_019455555.1 Galemys pyrenaicus
CCGGCGCCGGCCGCCGGGAGGATCAAAGTCCGCGACCCGCGCCGCGATGCTCCCACCGTGCACCCCGCGCCGCGCCCCCGCGCGGGCACCCCGCGCCCGCACCCGGGTACCTGGCGGCGGCGGGCGGGCGCCGTCATCCTCGCGCGGCCCGGGCCGAGAGGGACTCGAAAGTATGTAGGAGAAAAGTTTCCCCTCCCACATGGGGGAGGATGTCGGGGGAGCGAGGGCGGAAGATGGAGCGCCGCGCTGGAAGATGTCTCTGGCCGGCGGGGCGCGCACCATCCGCGTCCCGGCGGAGCGGGTTAAAAATAACCCCGGCGGGCGCGGCGGCGCGGGTCGGGCTGGATTCCTGCGCTCGGACGGCTAATATGGATGCGCAGCGGGTCCGGCGGCGGGGCGCTCGCGGCCGCGGCTCGCCGGGAGCTGGTTGGCAGCGGCGGCTAGGGAAGGGGAAAGCGGCGGAGGAAGGGGAGGAGGAGGGGGGAGGAGCGCGGAGCAGCCTGAGGGGAGAGGGCGCCCGCCCGGCCCCCGGCCCGGCGCTCGGGGCGCGGCGCGGGGGCTCAGCCACACCGGCTCGGCTCGGGCCGCGCTCCAGGACCGCGGGACAGTCCGGGCACGACGCGCCCCGCGGACGGCACCCTCCCCATCCCTAAAAGTTCTCGAAAAGGTCGTGCGCGCCGCCCCGGACATCCCGCCGCCGCCGGGGAGCGCGGGCCGGAGTCGGGGCGCGTACTTACGGCCGGGCCGGGCACGTGGCTCCCGGGCATGATGCGGCGGCGGCCGGTGGGCTCCGGGGCCGGGACGAGGAGAGATGCAAACTTGTTCCGGAAAAGGAATCAAAATGGCGTTTCTGGATGTGCAAAGTTCATCAACTCCGCAGTCACTTCCCCTCCGCTGCCGCTGCCCCAGGGAGGGAGGTGGGCGCGGAGCTGGCGACCCCCGCGCCCCGGCCGCCGTCCGGCCCCCGCTGGCCCCCCGGCCCGCGCCCCGGCCCGCACGCCCGCAGCTCGCGCTCCCCGCTCACCCTGATAAGTAGACACATCACGTGTTGCTCCTGCGAGTCTCCTGGGGACGTGTTACTGAGCGGCGGCGCGGGCGCGGCGGCCGGGCTGGGGGTGGGGGCCCGCGGGGCCCGCGCCCGGGCGAGCCGACGCCGCCGCCCCGTCCCAGGCCGCCGAGGCGCGGGCCCCCTCCCCACCCGCCCCCACCCCGCCCCGGGGCGGCCCCACGCCCTCCGCTGGAGCCCAGGGAGGGGGCTGGAGGGCCGGGCCGCCCGGGGTAAGGGTCCCGCTGCCGCCGCGGAGCGCGATCCCCTAGGCGCGCTCGCCGCCGGCCACCGCTGGACCACCGCGCCCCCTCCCCTCCGGCGCTGTCCTCCGGCGCCTCCCCGCCCCCGGCTTCCCATCTTTGCCCTTAGGGGCTGGCTGCCCTGTTTTCACACTCCCCACCCTGGCTTCCCATCCTTGCCCTTAGGGGCTGGCTGCCCTGTTTTCACACTGGGCGATGCCCGGGAGGCTAGGAGGGGTGGAGGTGGCCGGTGGGGAACCTCGGGGCAGGATGCGCAGGCCTTGTCAGCATCCAGGGTGAGTGGGTGATGGGGATGGAGGAGCTGCCCTGCTCGCTCGCTCACTGGCCCCATCTCCAGCCAGCTGTCTTCCACCACAGGCCTTCCCTGCCATTGGGGGGAGGGGAGCTGTCTCCCCCAGCGCCCCTTTCCTTGCCAAGCTCGGGGTCCAGCTAACAAATTGCAGCCCACTCAACTTTTACACTGTCCGGTCCCCACAACCCGCAGATGATGGTGCTTCCGCGGGGGGCTGTGCAGGGGCCCAGGAGGGGACAGGACCCCGCCAGCCCTGGGGCCCTGGTCGAAGGGAGGCTGCTGTGTCATCCGTACAGGGGGAAGCCACTGGCAGTATCTCTTTCTCTCAGAGAGCTCCTGTTTCAACTCTGCAAGCTGGGCCCCTGCTGGGCCAGCCCCCATCTCTGTGGCCCCAGCCCCCCTGCTGGCCCCCAGTTGTGGCCAGTCCCAGAACCCAGGCCCCTGGTTGAGCTTCCTTCAGGAAGCGTGACACTCTTCCCACTGTTCTTCCTCTGCCCCATAGTCATCCTCTGGAAACGACTTCTGAAATAAGGATGATTTGGGTTATGGAAAATAAACGCCACCCACACCCCAAATCCTAAAGAGGATGTGCCTGTTACCTAATTGCAGAGAATCTGACTGTTCAGTGGTGCTGGAGACTAGGCCAGAAGATGCTACTCCACAGTGGTGGTGACCTTTGACCCTGGCTCCATCACACCATACAAAGCTATCAGCCCAATCCTGGCCTTTATCTGCAACCTGGCCTGGGAGTCTAGTTAGCTGGGCTGCAGACATAAGGGCCCGCCTGGGATGGACGGCATGGTTCTGGCCCAGACAAAACTCTAGAACCAGCAAAAGCAGCCCATTCACTGCCCCAGACCCGGGCTGCCCACTGCCCAGCGGGGCTGATTCAGCTGGCTCTTTCTTTAAGGTCCAGCGTCATCAAACTGAAGTTTCTAAAACCTGTTCTGTTTCCCAGGATCTACTGTTTACTGAGCAAAACTCTCGACCCAGAGAAACTTTAGCACTTGCATTTTTCTGGCTCTCCCCCACCCCCTCTCCCCAAAGGTGTGAGCAGATGCTTTAGGAGGCAGGCCCTCCTGGGAAGATGGGTGGGCCCTTGGCGGGGGTCTGCCCAAGATGGGAACTGAAGATGCCTCCCGTGAGAAGGGGGGGATGTGGGGGGGGTGGCCCCACTTGGGGCCTTGCTGCTCCTCATTCGGGGTCGGTTTTGAGGAATCAGGTCATCCAGGTTGGAGTTTTGCTTATTTTGTAAGGTGCGTTTAAGAGGCAGAAGGCTACGTCTTCTGACGATGTCACCCAGTCACGAAAAAGAGAGAAAATGGTTTATAAGCCACTTTTAAATGCGAAATATTTTCTGGATTCTGTGTTCACCTTTTCTACCAAATTAATGAACTTGGAGGCGAAACCACCTGTTGGAAGGTCTGTTCCTCTCACACGTACCATTTATCTGGCAACTATTTCTTGAACCTGCACTAGTGAAAGGAATCTCATTACAGAACCATAAAGACACGCCCTCCACCCCCAAGACTCAGTGTTAATGGTCACCGTGGGTCTCTCCCTAAGGCCGCTTGGGAGGGCTGTGAACAGCCGCGGGCCGCCCAGCCGCTTGCAGAAGTGTCTCCTTCCTACCTGCAGGGTGGCCAGACCAGGTCCCTGAGTTGAAGGGCCTGTGGTCTGCCTGGACAGGTCACTGCAGGGAACAGCAGAGAGCACTGTTCAAACCAGTGTCCAGAATGGGTGCACCTGTGGACCCAGAGGTAGGGTGAAGCCTGCCTGGGCTGCCTAGGTGGAAGTTTGGGGGTGACGTGGATCGACTGCCAGTGTGGACAGGGTCTCTGAAAGCCGCTGTGATGGGGACAGCTGAGGCTGGGAGAGGCCACGGCCCACCGAGCTGTGTACTCTGGGGAGAGGACAGAGGTGGCAGCTCGATAACGCCAAAGTGCATAGCCACAGTCGGGCTCTAGGGCGTGTGACCCCCACCCCTGCAGTGGGGAATGCAGAGCCCAGCCCTCCAGAGGGTGTGGCCTAGTCTCTGCTCACTCCTGGCTGCCCTGGGAGGCTCACCACACCCCATGGGGGGGACTGTCAAAGGGACACAATACTCGGGCTGGAGAACAGGTTGCTCTGAGAGTACGCAGAGGGAGTGTGCAAGCAGCAGCCGAGGTGCTGGGCTGGGCAGGGCTGAGCGTGGAGATGCTGCAGGGCTGGAGCAGGGCCTGGGGAGGGCAGCAGCAAGGTGGGTGCTGCAGCAAGTGGGGGGTCCTGTTCAGAGATCAGGGAAAACTCAGGCTTTGGGCAGATGGAAATGGAACGGGATGAGCAGATGAGCAGAAGTCACCATGGAAAACCTCAGCTCTGAGGGTGTGGGCAGAGGTGGGGCTATGAGGTCACATGGACATTTCCTGCAGTCGTACTGGAGAGGCCTACACAGGACCAAGGGACACTTGAGAAGAAGAAGTGACACCAAAGCAGCTGGAGGGCCAGAAGTGGGATGGCATAAGGGCTGAGAAGAAGATACCTCGCCTCATGGAAGCGGCGGCGGAGATGACAAAAATGGGGAAGGCCTCACTGGGGGCCCGTCTGGGGCAGGAGGTCACAGGAGGTGACGCAGAGTGTGGGGTAGAAGTGGCTGGAAGCACAGCTGCTACCCGAGAACCAGAAGGAAAGGGATGTGGTGCTGGCAGGGTGGCACCATGAGTCCGGTGCCCAGGAGGCCTGCGGACAGGGAGACGAGACTGCCCAGCACAAGGGCACAGACACTCAGGCAAGGTCAGGGCTCTGTGCTGGAGCAGAGGGAGTGGGAGCAGCGGGGTGCCGGGGAGGAGCGGCCCGGCCACTGGGGCCCCAGGCACCATGCAGCAAGCCTGGACCCCATCCAGCAGGAGGGCTGGTGGAGGAGGCGGCCAGGGCCTCCCTCGGGGCTGGGGAGAGGGTCTGCAGGACGGGCCCAGAGGTCATGGGGAAGCCAGAGGAAGCCAGAGGAGAGTCCGTTAGGGAGCACAGACCTGGCAGGCAGGGTGGAGGGATGGCGGGCTGGAGGCCTAATTAGGATACAGGACTGGCGCGTCCAATATGGACAGAGGAAGTGAGCCCTCTGGAGCACCAACTGTGGGCGTGGCACCAGGGCAGCAGTAGTGAGTCACAGATGACAGTGAAGCCACAGCCCAGGGAGGGACGGACGGGGCTGTTAGAGACCTGCCATCCAGAGCCTGGGCCAGAGGGCTGCTGCCCAGCTCAGGTAGGGCACCTGGGTTGGGGGCAGGCGTGGGGGCAGGGGTGGCATGGGGGAGAGAAGAGGAGCTGGAGGAAGCTGGAGAGACGTGGAAGGAGCAGGGGAAAGGTAAGAGGCAGAGCCTGAGTAGTGCCTGCAATTAGGCAGGTGAAGACGGGGGTCACTGCTCCTGCTTTTTCTTCTAAAGCAGAATATCAAGAAGCGAAGGCTTCTTGGGAAAGGACCCACAGTGTCACATACGGACGTCCTGACTCAGAGCTGCAAAAAGGAAGTGGATCTACACCTCGGGTCCGGAGGCTGGGTGCCCAGAACCCTGGTGCCATGGGCCAGTTTCCCTCCTGGGCAAGTACATACCACTGTCTCCCCATGTCTTCACAGGGCTGCCCTCCCATGTAACTGTGTCTTCTTATAAGGTTAGCACCTGTGTGACCTCATTCTGCCTGGACCACCTCTGAAGGCCTGACACCGAGGGCCTGTCATTAGGGCTTTGTTACATGAGTTTAGGGACAACCTTCTCCGCTGAGAAGTTTGGTCTTAAAAGAAAGGACAGAAAGGAAAATAAGTACAGGACCCAGGAGGGGTCCCTCCAGGCCCCAACTGCTGGAGGGTTCCCGAGGCCCAGCCAGTCACAGGCAGGCAAGGGCAGGACACAGTGGCCTGCCGACCCCAGGCCGCTCCTCTGCTGCCCCTGCCACCGCCACGGTGGCCAGCTTCTGAGCACTGACCTGTTTGCTAAGATGTATGCTCGACTGTCTTGATCTGTCCATAAAACACCCTTCGCAGGCTTTGTAGAAGGGCCTTAATTGCGCTGCTGCCTAACAAGGGCTTAATTGGCGAGATAGTGAGCGTGTGTCTGAGCTACGTGGGTATAACCATTCCTGCTTCACATGAACCTGGGGACACAGGGCCATCTGCTCCCAAGGCTTCTGCGGCATGTGTGCAGAGGGTTCTGAAGACAGGACAGGGTGTGGGGCATCCCGCCCCAGTGCCGCGAGGCCAGCGGTCATGGAAGGGGCTGCTCAGCTGGTGGTCCTGTGGCCCAGGACGTGTCTGGCTACTGCCCAGTGGTTCTGGGGGTCTCCGGCTGCTGCCCAGCACCCCACAGTGCATAGGGCCACCTGGCCCCAGGGGCAAGGCCTGAGCAGGAGAATGCATGCTCTGTGGGGCCCTGGAAATACACTCTAAAACGACATCTGGGAGGCTGGCGTGGTCATAGGTGGTCATTACAGAGGATAGAGACGCAAGCCAGACCACAGCAGTTGCGTCTCCCACCTACAGAATGACGTGTGTTAAAAGCCCCCCAACGACAGGTGCTGGAGAGGATGTGGGGAAGCAGGAGCTGTGACCTGTGGGCAGTGCCCCTGGGGCAGTCCCCAATGGAAAGCTGCCTGGACCTGCCTTAAAAAACAACCTAGACGTCTAGGACCCCAGCACCCCACTCTGGGACAGCACCCAAAGAGCATGAGTAGCACGTTCAGTGTCGCTGCAGCCCTTTGAAGGAGCTGGGACACAGCCTAAGTGCCCAGGGAGGGCCCCGACTCTGGGGAGCACTAAGTAGCCTCCAGGAAGCCGGGACGTGCTGCTTAGAGAGAAGGAAGGACGTGGGAAGGACGTGCAGTGCAGGCGAGTCAGCTGGACAAAGGCAGGCACTGAACATTTGCATGGCAGATGACTCCACAGGGCAATATACTTAAAACAGGCAGCAGACGGTGATAAACGAGGGAAGGGCTCTGAGACCCAGAGTGAGGAGCGGGGGGGAAAAAGGGCAGAAGGGATGGTGGCGGGGAAAAAATTTACAAGCATAATTTGGGTGTTGGTTTATGATAGTTGCAAGTTTTCTTAATTATATAAAGAAGAAAAGAAGAGCAAATGAGCTCTAGGACCACTGGAGCTGGGGCTTGGGTTTGGAATGGGCCAGGCCACAGATCCATGCGGGCGGGGGTTGGGGGGTGGGGACAAAGATGCTTGAGACAGAGAGCAACCTCAGGAGGAAGGGGTGTGTGTGCAGGTGTGCGTATGTGTAGGTGTGTGGATGTACATGTGTGCAGGTGTGCATGAGTGCAGGTGTGTGGGTGTATGTGTGCAGGTGTGTGCACGTGCACAGATGTGCGTATGTGTAGGTGTGCGGGTATGCACGTGTGCATACAGGTGTACGTGTGTGCAGGTATACAGGTGTGCAGGTGTGTGTGGGCACGTGTGCGTCCAGGGCAGAGGAGAAATGGCACAGGGGTCAGCGTGGGGGGAGAGAGGGCCGGCCCACATTCTAGGGCCAGGCAGGGAAGGAACGGCAGGGAACTTGGGCTGTTTGCGAACCAGCAGCCGGTCTTGTCTGTGGGCTGCACTGTGAAAGCCCCACAGGCAGTGGGCTGGGCAGCCTAGCCGGAGGCTCAGCGGGGTCAGGAGCTGGGGTAGGAAGAGGCATCTCTGAGCTTCAGTTTTTGGGAGCCACAGAGGAGATGGAGGTTGCTGACAGCTGGACACTGAAGGGACAGAACCCCCAGGAGACTGACTCTGCAGGGGCACTAGGGGCACTAGCCATGAAGTCAGGACAGCAGGTGCCCAGCAGGGAGGGGAGGCCAGCGATCCTTGGGAGATAGGGCAGAGCCCCTAATCATGAGGTGGGGGGAGGGGGAGACAGCCTGAGGCCTTGGTATGGAGGGTCCAGCCACTAGAAACCGAGAAGGGGACTCCAGGAAGGCGGGAAGCTGGGGGGTGAGCCTCGGGGAGGGGAGAAGAGAAGAGACAGGCAGAACAGCAGTCGCCATGGGCTGACGGGGTCCTAACCCCGGGACCCCAGAGTCGGACTGTATCTGGAGACAGGGTCTGGCAGAGGTGCTTGCGGTGGAATGAGGTCACTAGGGCGGGTCTTCCATGTGACCAGTGTCCTTGCAAGACAAGGAGGTGAGGGCAGAGGCATGCAGAGGGACAGCCGTGGCCTCCCAGGGAGACCCGCGTCTCCACGCCTGCAGAGTGGCTTCGGGGGAACCACCTGCAACACCTGGAAGGAAGTCAGTGCCCTTTGCCTAAGTCCCAGGCCTGGGGCCTCATCACTGCGCCCAAGCTGGTGGATGTGGGCAGGACTGGACGGGAGGCTGACGTGGAAGATCTGAGACCCAGATGCCCAGCCTCTGTAGCCTTCCCAGACCTGGAGAGTCGGTCTTTCTGAGGAAAGGATTTGAAAGAAGGCGTTATCTCTAAGGACACATCAAGTTTCTATTGGGGTTCAGAGGCTGCAGGGGGGGCAGGGAGTCAGGGGTTCGTAGACCAGTGTCCCAGGCCTTCGTGGATGGGGCAGCTCCCAGAAGCAGGGGCTGGCATGTGCCCTGGCACCGGCCCACGACCAGCCTGGGGTGGGTTTGGAGCTTCCAAATGAAATTTTAGTGGGTGCAGAGGTTGGACAGGCACAGGGGAGGGGTGGAAGAAGCCAGAAAGGGGTGGAAACAGAAGTCTGCTGAGGAGGCGATGGGCATTTGGAAACGCCAAATCCCCTTCCTAATGCAGACAGTGTCACCTCGAAGCATGGTGGTGAATGCCACCTCTAACAGTCTTGTTTTTCCATAGCTGCCCAGGTTACTGAGAAGCACACTTGTACTGGTGGCCTGGGACCTTGCCTTACCCACGAACCATTTGGAACAGTGTTTCCTATTCTAAAATAAATGTGCTTCAACTTAACTTCAACTTAACTTTTGGGGGGAAAAAAAAGCAGCAGGTTCATAATGGAACCAGGTGAGGGAATCATAAAACCACACACCCCACGGCCTGTCTTTTCATATAGAATATTGATTTTAGGTCACAAAGTGGTCCCTCAGCAATTGACTCGCCCTCCAGGTGGGGGACAGGGCAGGCTCCCCGGTCAGTGCCCAGGGTGTCTGGGGTCTGAGTATTTCCCTACTTCACCTCCATGGTGACCCTGTCTCCCCTTCCCAATCTATCTGCTTCTGATCTGCGCTGCTGGCCGGCTAGATAAACAGCTGGATAACCAGCCTTGCTTGGGCTACCCTGTCTCAATTCGTTAACTCTTGGAAGCTCTGAAAGTGTCTCAGAGACCTCAGAATGTTAGATAAGGTCAAATAACTCTAGTGTTCAAACCTCGGCCCATGACACAGACGCATGGCCCGCAACAAGCTTTAAATGATTTGCCTTGGGGCATGAAGAAGGCCAGCCGTCCCTCCTGCCTTCAGCCAGGCTGACACTATCACAGTCCATTGGCCTTCATCGCCTAGAAGACCTGCAGGAGAACTCAGGGACAGCAGGGAGGGGAGGCCAGGGTGGAACAAAGGCCTCTTGGGGAAGCAGCAGAGAACTTGTGTGCTCATGGGGGGGCAGGGTGCATGAAGTCAAGCAAAACGGTAGGCAGGCTCAGTTAAGCGAAGCTCAAATGGGACATGGAAACAGCGGGGTATTTCCGGTAACTGTCCACGGGCCTAGCCACCGCACCCACAGTCCAAGGAGCATCAGATTAGTTTCCAACTGTAAGAAGAAGTGGAAGCAGATCACAGCACTGGGAACTGGGAAAATCCAAGCCCAAGAAAAGGGGTGCAAGGGGGAGATAGTCGCCTGGATAGCCCATTATACACACAGCCCCTCTCCCCTTCGTGAGGGCCTCCTAGGGGGCTCAGCTTGGTGACGGTCACCTGGAGGCAGCACAGGTGCCCAGTCCAGGTGTGGCCTCTCACGCTGAGAGCGGGTCCCTCTGATGACAGGGATGACTTTGTGGTACATTTCCCTGTTACTGAGGAAGCTCTTCACGCTGCGGGCCACTGGTGAGGGCAGGGGACGGTGCGCAGCCCCGCCCCAGGGCCTGGGAGGCTGAGGACCCTGGGGTGATACAGACACAGCAGCACAGAGGGGGCTTGCAAAGCAGCCCCGGGGTCAGTCTTTGCTATGGCCGAACCACGCCCTACGTCTCCAGATTCATACTCCACCCCAGGCCGCAGCCGGAGGCTGCATTTGAAGATGGTTTTTAAAGAGCAGATGCAGGAAGATGAAGCCCTGGTGGTGGGCCCTGATCTCGGCGCCCTTATAACGGGGCCCACGGCCCAGATGGGCAGGGAGGGACGCATGAGGATGCCTCAGGCCAAGCGAGGCCTTTGATGCACTACCCTGCCCGCACCTCCACCTTGGACTTTCGGCCTCATAAACGGTGAGGGAATAAATGTCCGTGATTAGGGCTGGGGGTCTGCATGGCCGTCACGTGGCTGTCCTCACAGGGGATGCGGCTCCAGAGCCGGGACAGAAGTGCCAGCCTCTGGGAGCCAGAACCACCTGTCAGAACCGCAGCTGCGGCGCCAGGGCCGGCCCACGGGAAGCAAGAAGGACGGGCGATGACACTCAGGAGGGCCGGCTGTGCCAGCTGCTCAAGGGCCTGGGTCAGCCTCCAGCCAGAGGGACCTGGCCATGGGAAAGCTTCATGACATACAGTAAGAACGAAGATTCCATCTTTACAAGCAACAACCCAAAATTAGGCTCACACATACCTCCCACAAGACGGACGGGGCAGAAACAGCGGTCGCTCTGGACGGCGTGGGCTGCCGTCTGACCTCCCCCAGTCTGCTGCTGTTTCTCATTTTCTACAACAGGTAGGCCGTGATTTTGCCACAAAGGGGAAAGTGGAAACAGTTCACTGGCTCCCTTACGTGACGGGGATACGTTTACTGTCTTTTTGCAATAATCTGAGCCTCTGAAACAAGGGAAGATGATGGCGGTCACAGGAAAGGACCTGTCGTGTCCTCAGCCTCACCAAGGCCGTGAAGGGACCACCTGAGGTGCACCGGGGTCTCTCCAGCAAAGCCAAGGACTGGAAGGTGACGCTGCAGATGAGGCCCTGATGAAGCCACACCCTGCCCAGCCTCCCGCCACCATCCCCCACTGGCCACCACATCTGCCGTCATTCTGCTCATGGGTCATGCCATGCCACATCCAGGTCCTAAGCTGGAATCCAGGTTTGGGGCTCCCCCTTAAAAGAAGAGGCAGCATGTCTTCTTGGAAATGGCAGACGGCAGGGGAAGAGCCCGGTGGGATGGTCCCTATTCCCTTTCGGCCGCCATTAGGACAGGTGTGTCGAGCTCTGAAAACCTTCAGCCCCAACATGACAGGTGGAATAAGCCCGAGAGCTGTCATGGGGACAAAAGGTGACACTTCAAAGAATTATCAGCCTGTGGGCGCTGCGCAGATCCTCTGCAGCAAGGGGCCAGGCATAAACACCTGCCTCAGACACCCAGCTCCCACCCACGTGCACATGCACCCAGGTACTTTAAAGGAGGACGGCTCGAGGTCACTCTTAACGTTAGATTTTATTACGGTGCCAACAGACAAGAGAAAACAGTGGAAGCACTGACTTGCTGAGCTACACACTGACTGCAGGCCTCAAGACAATGACTTATTTTGTTAAAATAAAGAGAGCTAGAGGAGACCTGGGTGACGGGATTCTATGTTTGATCATATGGGTCCTGCTGGTCCAAACAAATTCAGGATCTGTGCTGATTTTCACACGGTGACTTGGACAGAGCATCCCGAGACAGAGCGTGGGTGAGAGGCCCAGCTCACAGTCAGCGTGCAGGGACTGGGCTCGTCTTCCTGTACGCCAGACAGGAGGCTGAACCCTTGCACGATGGTGGCTGAGTAATGGGATAAAACAGAAAACTTGGAAGTATCTGAAGATGAATGAGACAGGGCCCTGGAGACCAGTAGGGAGGAGGGGAGAAGGATGGCGGCATCACAGTCGCCGTGACAATAAAGGGGGTGTTCACACCAAATGCCAGCTTCATCCTGACTTCACACCAAGGCACCACCTCACTGCAAATGGGTGAGGGAGTTCCAAGTAAAGCAAGTAACATGGGTGAGTGTGGACCCAATTTTTGGGGGTAGACAAATCTGTTTTAGGGAAAATGAATAAACCATAAAGGAAGAGATGTGTATTTTCCATTTATATAACACATTCAAAATTAAATGCTTTGGAAGCAAGCAAACACCGGCTAAACTGAGAGGGAAAGGACAAACTAGGGAAAAATCATATTGACAGGCAGGGTAGGTTAAGACTCAATATCATAAAAGTTCCTCCCCATCAGGCTCATACTAGGTATAAATCATGCAGCAGAATCCTCCAAGGAGACATCATGACTTGCACTTTGAAAATAAAGACATGCAGATGCTGAGCAGCTAAGAAGTAAATGCCCAATGTCTCAAAAATGGCCAGAAGCAGCAGAACAGACATTCTGGGGTAGGTCTTTCTCAGCCTCATACTTTTAACCTTAATTCTTATGTCCCATTGACTCAAGGCCGATACAAAGACATTCCAACGTAAAATGGGTAACACATGAAGATGCAATTCACTGAAGTTTACAAAGCAATACCTCAAATAACCTTTTTCACATTCGACATCAATAGCAAGTTAAAAATTAAAGCAAGCAGTAAGATTGTCCCCCTTAACAAATTGGTGAAAATGTTGCTTAAAATCTCAACATCGAATTTGGGCAAAGTGGAGCAAAACAGATGTATGTTGTGGGAATGACCTCGTTTTCAATGACCTTGAACATAGAGTACCTCGAACACGCACCTCTTTCATCAGTCATCCTAGTTTTTAAAAAAAGTGAATTCTAGAAACTTTTCTAAAAGGATATAGACAAAGACATTTGTATAAAGATGGTTTTTACTAGATTATTTGCGGTCATGAAAAGCTGGAAATAAGCTAATGTAATGTAAAATGCCCACAAGACAGGCCCACATGCCGACTGCCATTAATTTCAACGCAAAGACCACGTACACTTAAGAAATGCTCAAAATACAGTGTGTGGAAAAAAGGCTTACAAAGATGATTCTGAATCTTTGTGTTGGTTTTCACATTTTTGACATGATTATGCATTACTTTTACATCAGGAAAGCAACTACGATTAAAACACTAATAAACCTGAACCAATTTTGGGGTGATACCTATTTGAGGTGACACCATTGAAATATCATCTCTGCTTAAAGGTTAAATGTCCCAAATGTTCTTAGACATGAGAATTCAAGGTAAGAATCTGAGATGGAAATGTGCTGCTGGGGACCAAAGCAGATATAAAAGAATGTTTCATACATAGGAAGTTTTCTAAATATGAAGAACTTGGGAGTTAGGCCACTGAACAAGATGTACTCTGCCTCCCCTCCCCCCACCAAATAACTCTCCAATAAACCTCCAACAAGCCCCAGCAAATGAATCACCTCTTAGTATTCAAATCCCAAGGAGGACTCCCAAAGATCTCACACAGAGCGGTGATTTTAGAGGAAATAATAGCTTCTAAGTTCAAGATCAAATGGACCTAAACATTTATTTTTCCTCCGAAGTAACACTACACTTTCATCTGGAAATAAAGTGCTCAAATCTTATTATCTTCTGAGATAACTGATTTCTAACTTTAAAACCCTTCACAGAGCATGTGAACTCACGCTGCACAGCAGAGTGAGTTCGAGCCCAGGCTAGGGAGGGGCCCACGTGGCGTAACATACCTCTCCTGCCTTGTCTGCTGCTCCCCTCAGTAGTGCTTTTCAGTCAATCTGGCCTATTCTGCTCCCAGCTCTGCTACTGGTGAATCCTCTCACCCCCTACTCCTCTGGCCTATACCCCAGCTCTTGTATGCATTTAAAACACACACACACACACACACAAAACCCGTCACAGATAATATAACAAAATATAGTATCAAACAAAATATAACAAAAATATACTCTCCAACAACAACAAAAAATTACCCATTTCAAACCATAGCCTGCCTACTTAATAGAGAAAAGCTAGAGAAATTCCTTTAAAAACAAGAATGAAAGTCTCCAGGAAAGAAAAAATGACTGAGTGTTATTCTGCAAGCTCTTCTGGCCAATGCAATAAGACATGAAAGAGATAAAGAGCTCGTGATATTAGAAAGACAAAGTCAAGACATCACTGACTGTAGGTGATGTGGTGAGCGAGTAGCAAGTCCAAATAAATGAATGGTAAACTGAATTCATGAGTAATCTAGTTGGGGTTCCTGGTATTTGTTAAAATCCTCTCTGTCCAGCATTATTTTCAGTTGAGTCAGGACTCAAACCCACATCTAACCAAGTCCAAAGACCCCAAAACACGTTGGTGCTTTGCTCTGTAGGGTGGAAGGAAATTTGTAACATACCCACACACATTTCCTATACAAAAGCAAAGAAGAATATTCATAGAGCACCAGATTGAAGAGGAAAAAAGTCACTCAGACATAAACATAAATACACATATAAAAAAGACGAAGAAAGAGTTACCTAGGCAGACTAACTTTTTATTTTAAAATGCGTATTCTAAACTAATGTATACGTTAAGTGCAATTCCAATCAAAGTTCCAACTGCATAAAATAACTCATAGGGAGAATGGAACAAAAATAACCCCTGAGTGACTGGGAAGGAACCAAGCAGATGAGAACAGCAAGTTTTACTAAAAAAAGGGCTGGTGGGATATTTACTAAAATGACGAAGCAATAATAGTGTGATGGGAATAGATTCTCCCCACTTCCCAAGTTTTATATCATTGCATGACTTTCTCATTTTACTAATTAAACTAGACGTTCTGTCTATTTTGAATTTTATGTGTTATTGCATTACACTGTAGAATCTCAGTGAATCTTACAAAGCAGAAACCTAGGGTGAGGAGCTGCAATTTTAAAAATCATCCTTAAAGCGAGCTTTCCACAAATGCCTGAGATAAAGTCACTTGTTCCATTTACCCTAAAGAACGGCTGCTTTGGGGCAGGCGCGTCTTTCCAAAAGCAGGTGAAAACTGTATCAGTGATGAGTGAGCCCTGTGGAAGCCCCACCCAGCTGACCAGTCAAGGGAGGGGTCTCTGGGGGTCCCCGTGCTTGGGGGGCTCCTAGGGAGCCCAGCTGCCCAAGCTACCATCACCTCTGCCCCTTCATTCCTGGAGACCTGGGATCACATGCTCCTTATCAGCTGTCCTCAGAACCTCAGGACTTGCGAGGCCCCGAGCTGCACTATACTTCTGAAGGCCAGGAGGGCCTTCCCTGGGGCTCCATCAGCCAGGGCCCCTGCAGGGGCTGCACGGGGCATGCCATCCAACTCCAACACTAGAAGGGGCCCTGCCCCAAAGCACAAGCCACCTACCTGCTCCTGTGAGGATGGCGGCACCAGGAGCCAGAAGCACTGGAGGCTGGGGGATGTGGGCAGCCCTGGGTGCTGCTGGCGGCGGCAGCAGGACTGCCTGGCTTCTGCGGAAACCAGCGTGGAGTTCCTCAAAAGATCAAAAATAGACAGGTCACGTGACCCAGGGAGTGCACTTCTGCCTGTAGACTCAGGAATGGAGGCGGGGTCTCACACATGGCGCCCCATGTTCATTGCGGCCTTATTCACAACAGCTGAAACTGAAGGAAGCCGGGCCGGTGCAAGGGGTGGGTGAGGTAGAGTGCAGCCCACGCAACCGGGGCAGTAGTCATTTCCGGGGAGAGCACTGACCGCATGGAGTACCTGCAGATCTGACCACTGCAGGGAGATTCACAGAAAGCAGAGGAGAGGGTGGGTGAGGCTGAGAGTGGAGAAGAGTGTGTGTGTGGCAAGCGATTTCCGGTGGGGAGATGAGAAGTTCTGGAGATGATGGGGGACCTGGAGAAACTTTCTAGAGGCACAGCAGTGTGGAGATGCTGTGTACCGCTGGGCCTCAAGAGCTAAACGGTAAACTTTCTGAAATGCTATTTGACTGGTATTTCTAGATCTATGAAGATGAGGCAGGTGAACTCATAGGAAGATGCAGACTGCTCCCTGGACATCTGGGGCATCCCCCACCCCCCACCCAGTTCAGAGCTTCCTGGTCCTGGGGGCCTATAGCGGGAGCAGGAAGCTGAAGCTGGCACCATAAAACAGTGCACAGCAATTTCCTTATCACCATCTCCTCCACCGAGACTCTTTCACAAAAGTAATTCACAGAGGACAAAGTTCTCGGCCCACAGGACACGGTTGGGCCCACAGGCCCTGACGGCCCTCACTGGAGGGGCTGCCTGAGGTGAGAGGGTCATTGTGGCCGTGGGGGTCTGAGCTGAGGGCTGCACTTGCACGGGGCTGGTTTTGAGAATGCATGCTGCTGGAGGCAAAGGTACCATGTGCGTCTGGCCAGTCCCGGAGCTGGGGGCCCGGCCCACCCAGCTCCAGCCTGCTCAGCAAACACACTTCTCTGGAGAACCCAAGCCCACGGCTGTCCGAGGCTGTGTGCGTCCTCCCCAGCACGCTGTCCAGCTACTGGACTTTTTCAACGAGAGAGCTGGGCAGGAAAAGAGCAACTCACCGCCCCGTTCAAAGGCAAGCAAGCAGAGTCGCAGGCTGCAGGCTGGATGTGCTTCATTATTCAGTACCCACGGGGATTTGCAAGAGAATGGCTCAGACACAGCCTGTTCCGACCCTCCACTCAAGGAAAAAGCCAATTATTCCTCCTACCGAAAGAGTTTAGCAGGAGTGCGGGACAGAAAAGCTTCTAGGACGTCTTTATCCTGGGCACGAGGAGAGAAAAATAAAAGGTGACAAAATTCAAGGACCTTTGTGTATTTTTTTCTAAGTCACTGAGAGGAAAAAGGTTTCAATGACTTGCCAGTTTTTTCACATATAAAAAGGATTATCAGCTACTTTCACTTTCTAATGAACAGCCCTGGGCTCTAAATGAGTGCTTCTGCATGCACTGAGTTCAAACCCGACTTGTTTTGATTAATAGAGAGATGTTGGAAAAAACACCCCCCCCTTCCTGAGCAGGAGCCCTGAGATCAGAGAAGGAGGGGATGGAGGGCTTCATTGGGAAGTGGGGGCTTGAGGGATCCAGGCCTCGCTCACAGAGGCGGACAGGCGGGGGAGGCTCCAGGGGTGCAGCCTGCATGTCCAGGGGTGCCTGGGAGCCCCACCATGGAGGCTGTGCTGGGGGAACCGGGTCCAGAGCCCAGAGTTTTCAGTGTTCAGGTTCTTCAGAGTTTGCAGGCTCCAGCGGCTGGGCCTGCCGCCCTGAGCTGACCCGCACAGCACTGCTGCCTCCAGGAGCAGGCCAGCGGGTGGCTTTGCACGCACCAGCATGGGCCCGGGGCCGGGCGTGTCCAGGCGCATGTCAGTGCCTGTGTGTGCCAGTGGGTGCATGCGTGTGTGTGCATGCATAAGCGACGGGCACGCACACGTGTGTTTAAACAAATGTACCTGTGTGAGCACCACAAAGGAATGTGTGCATGCAGTGAGTGTCTGAGGACCTGTATGTGTCGACCATGGATCCATGTCCATGCACATGTCTGTGTGTATGTTCCTACATGGAAGACATGTACAGATGCATGTCTGGGTTAGTGCACATGTACAGATGTAGATGTACAGGCCAATGTGTATGGTGAGTGCATGTTCAAGTAAATGTATATACATGTACGAATCATGAATCTACACATGTGCACACGCACAGGTGTAAACAAATGTGCACGTGCAATCACACACAGTGTACATGCATGTGTCTATGTCAGTGTGTGCATGAAAATGTGCGTGTAAGTATATACACAAGTACATGTGTATCTTCACATGAATGTGTGTATATATACAATGTATGTATATGCACAAATACATAAGCATACATGCATGTGTATATAGACACATGAATTTCTATGTGCATACATTTGTGCACACGCAGAAATGCATGTGCATGTGTCTGGATAGGTACAGGTGCCTATGTGTGTACACAGATAAACACACGTGTGTGCATGTGCATATACACGGCTCATTCATGTGTGCAGTGCCCACAATGTACAGTAAGCATATGCACCTACATATGTGTATGTGTAGAGGTGCTTCCGCACATACATGCATGTGTGCACACATACACATGGTCTGCTGCAGCCAGGGCTACCCTACACCAGTAGCTCCCACGCGTGTGCCCCATACCTGCGACCTTACTGCTGTGGCACCTGGGCAAGCCCCTGTGCGCGGTCCCTGTCGTGTCTGCGCGTCACCGGAAGCCTGGCCTTGGTGCCGACAGACCCTGCCGGGTTCTCCAGCCGTCTGGCTCAGCCTGCTCCCTCGTGGACCGGGTCAGGGGAAGTGCCACGGCATCTTGTGACCCTGCCAGGTAAAGATGGCCCCCACAGGGCGATGCCTCCCGTCCCACCTCTCTCTAGCTCTCCAGGCTCCACCCTGCCTCCCCGTCCTCTTTCCCTCCACTCCATAAGCAGCTTTATCAGTGTCGAGCATCCTCACCCCATTCCTGGGGGCAGGTGTCTGTCCCCACTGGGGAGCCAGGGGTGCAGAGGTTCCATCACCCAAGGCCCAGAAAGAAGTGTTCAGACCTCAAAGGAGCTGTGGTTGGAACAGGTGACCCTAAGACACACCGCCTCTCTGCCAGTGCTTTACCTGTAGGATGGAACCAAGAGGGGTGCAGAGACACAGGGGCTGGGGAGGAGGTGAGCCACACAGTTCCAGCACCCTCAGCCAGCCAGAGCCCCCTTAGCTGAATGCACTTCACGGGATGGGGGTCCTCCCCCAACCTCAGGGGAGACACCATCTGAGGCTGCTGGGAAGGCCCTTATTTAAGCCAGGGTGGGAGAACCCAGAACTTGGGGGTGACGGGGGCCCTCCTGCCCCTGGGGACCCCACATCACCAGGCAGCAGGACACAGGTCAGCGAGTGCTGGACACTGGGATGACATCAGGCTGAGGCTGCTCCAGTGCATGGAGGGCACAGTGGGGCAGGCAGGTTTAGAGACTTGGTGGCAAAGTCTGGGTCCTATCTGCCCGTTCCGATTCTCAACCCATACCCCAAAACTTGCACAAGGCTGTGCCGTGATGCTACTTGGTTAGACAACAATGTAAAATGAAAACTAATACGTGTCATGAGAACCAGATGGGGGATGAGAGGGAGGTGTGGGGGGAGGGACAGTGACTTAGTAACTAACAGAACCAACCATGCCCAGCAGCAGATCCTGGACCAGCAAGTGCCCAGTGGCTGCCCCTTTCTGCAAAGCTGGCCCTTCCCGCTGCCTCGGGCTGCCTGGCTGTGCTCGGTGGGCGGCCTTCAAATCCAGGGTCCCAAGTGTGCAGTTGCTCTGTACAAATACCCAAGTCGCAGGCCCTACTCCCAACCCCGAAGTGACAATGATTTGGGGGGAGGGTGAGCATGTAGGGGCTCCACTTTGAAGAGACTTATTCCCAGTTCCTGAAACTCCCGGAAGCTCCCAGAACTGCGTGCAGATCTTTGACTGTTTTCTGGTGGGGCTGATACAGCGGGCTCAGCGGCTGGTTACAGTGGCCTGGGGCGGGGGCAGTGTCCCCAGGGTGGAGGGAGGTCAGGAAGGGATACGTTGCCAGCTCCTGGCCCAGGCACCCAGCAAGTGTCCCCACGAGCCCCCAACAGGCAGCCTGCCCTGGCAAGAAAAGGGTGACTTGAACCTTAACCAGCAGCGGCAGAAAATGGGACAGGGAGCAGGCCTGCGAGTGGCTCTTACTGGCTTCTGGGGTCCCTGGGGCTTTCTCGCAACCCCCCTCCTCACGGACCTAGGCAGATAAGGTCATCCATTATCGCTGCGAGAACCACAGCCTGATGTGGCAGTCCCGTGTGGTCACCTGCAGCCAGGTCCGGCCCTCATGCCTAGACTCCATCCTCCGGCAACTAGACAGACCCCCTAAAGATGCCGCCCCTCACAAAGCTGGCTCTGGCATTCTGGACTGGGACCGAGGCAGGTCCTAGAGCAGGCCCTGGGCTTCCTACGACTGAGGACCACAGGCTCAGGGCCAGCCCAAAGGGTTTCCTGATTCTAGGGCCCCAGCCGCACGTCCACGTGGGCCCTTGGCAGTTCCCGACTCACCCCCGAACCGTCAGCTCCAGGGCCTGGTCTGCTCTACAAATCACCGCCCATGCCAGGAGGACACCATGATGAGCAAGTGGAGAAGCCAAACCACCGGGACCCCGGCTGGGTACTTACTGCAAGGGCTGTCCTGGGGATGCTTCCACCTCTGGGGTCACCCTGCTTCCTGCACTTTGATTGGGCCCTGGGACCCACAGTCTTAGAAACGGGCTTCCAACACAGGGTTCTCAAGCCTGGTCCCCAGACCCCTGGACGCAGTTACTGATGCCCCGAAGAGCTTTTGTTGATTTAGGTTATCAGCAGAAATTAGAAATTAAAACTTAGTCGTTTTTAAAATATGCATGGACTCATTTAACATGCAAATGACAAAGCTATCCTATGTTGACCTAAACAGCTTATCTTTTTACAAAGAATGATGTTTTCCAAAGCAGACTTCAATGAGCAGAATGCACTGCTTCGTGTTTTCACATCTCTGAATGGCTTTACAGAGGGCAGCCGATTCTCTGCATCCTGCTGTGACGTCACACACCATGATATCCTACATCACAAGGTACTAACTACATCATGGTGTCACACATGGTTGGCCCTACGTCATGATGCTATATATGGCTGGCCCTACGTATGACATCATATGTGACTGGGCCTGCACTATGACGTCATACATGACTGGTCCTACATCATGACATCATACATGAATGGAAAGAGTGAAAGAGGCACATCTTAAAGTTGTCAGTTAAGGTCTGTCAGCCTCACAGACCCCTGAAAAGCTCTTGGGGAATCCCAGGGTTCCCAAATCAGGCTGTGAGAACCGCTGCTTTATGAATAGGGGCGAGAAACTATTTGCATCTAACAATACTGTGAAGGGAGCTTTTCTTTCACAACATCTGAATTTCAAACCTAAACCCTGTTTTAATCCTTGGCAGCCCAGGTGCTGATGGGCAGTGCATACGACTATAATAGAATCCCCCCTGCAAGGGGCTGCAAATCTCACCTGTCCCACACCCAAGCCCACCCTCAGGGGTGAGGGGCGATGGAGCTCTTGGGCCTCCCCAGAGCCAGCCCTCCTGGAGACCACAGGCCTGAACTCACTCCCAGCACTTCCATCTCAGAAGCCCACGGCCTCTGCTTCCCTGTCCCTCCCCATGCACTTCCTGGAAGTCGGGCTTCCTCCTTCCTTCTTTGAGAGACTGTAACATCCCGTGCCCTCCAGCTCCCGGCCTGCCAGGCTCAGGGCCTCACTGGTGACGGGCAGCAGCCTCGAAGCGCCAGCGTGTGCCCCAGGGAACAGAAGAGCATTCTCCTGTGCTCCCGTAGAAGCTGCTTTTAGGAAATTTGGGTGGACCCCACACACACACCGGAGATCCCCACATTATAAATCAGTCCTTACTTCATTCCCTGAAGCAGCCCCAACACCAGAAGCTCCCTGGGAAGACGGGAAGAGGGACCAGAAACCTCTTCTCCGGCTCCACTGCTGTTTTCACACCACAGACCCCCTCCCCTGCACTCCGATCTTATTACTGGCCATTCCCCCATTGGCTTCAAGTGCCAGCCCCAAAGCTCATGTCCAGCTGAGGGTCAGATGCCCAGCTCCAGCCCAACTCCAGCCACGTGTCCATGCAACCCCCCCTCACCTATTTTATTTCTCTTTACATTCCTCCGATCAAGGAGCATTTGCATGCCCGGTCTGCGGACATATCTGCTTTTTTATCCTAAATCCGGGATGCAGTGGGCCCCTCTTTGGGGAGATCGGAACAGAAGAGACGGGTCTGCAAACAGGTGAGTCTGGAATTTATGTCAGAAGAGAGCAAAGCAGGAGACAGGGCGGCCTTGAGTGCTTGTCTCTGCCGTGGGTCACGAGCCACGTTTCCAGATTCACAAGAGCCACCACCCAGCGGCTGGGCCCACAACTCACCCGCCTCCTATGCACCCCGCAGCTGCGCTGGGACCTGGGAAAGCAAGGGGCATAGGTGCGTTTCTGCATCATTGTCACCTGTAGCACGACCCTCGTGCGTTGTTATATCCTACCCCCTGAAAGCCCCCTGCAGGCTGTCACCTCCCCATTTAACAGCTAGAAAACTGAGGCTGAAAAGCTGGACTACTTGGCCCAAGGTCACAGGGTGGGAAGCGGGGCCCAGGCCATGGCCTCTGCCGTGCAGGTCCCAAGGGGTTTTGTTTGGCCATGGCTGGGGGCCACCCTGGAGGGGGCACTGCACAGCAAGGGGATGTTGATGAGCAGAGAAAGCCAGGGGCAACTGAGGCTTTCCATGGCCTGAGCAGAACAAGCCCCGTCTGGGCCGAGGTGTTGCCTTCAGGCTCAGAGCACAGGGGCCACTCGCAGGGTGATCAGAAGGTGTTTGTGTCACTGACCATTGTATGCTGGGAGAGGCAGGTGCTTTATTATCAGCTGCTGCAATGCTCACAGAGGAGGGTGTCTCGCCAGGGCTCCAAGGCCAACCTCAGAGCAAAGGGGTGCAGGAGGGTGTGGGGTCAGGAGTTGGGTCTAGCCTGCCCCTGCCTTGAACAGATCACCTCCCTTTGCAGGAGATGGAGACACTGAGTGTCTTTCCCGACCAAATACCCTGCAATCCCGAAAAGGCTCAACAATAATAATGGCCAAAAAAAAAAAAAAAAGGGTGGAAGAGTGACATGGACACATCTCCAGAGAAGAAACTATCTCATTGTATTACCCCTCATGGCCCACAGGTATGTGAAAAGAATGTTGTTCATCCATTATTGTCAGGGAAATGCAGGTCACAACTTCAGGGAGCGGCCACCCCAACCCGGGAGAAGGGCTCTTTGAAAAGACCAGAAACAAGTGTCAGTGAGGGTGGGGGAAAGGAGCCTCCTGCACTCGGGAGGAGTGTAGACCATGTGGGCCCTGTGGAAAGCTGAGTGGTGGTTTCTCAAAACATCTTCCACATGACCCAGCAATTCCACAATGAGGTGTCCATCTGAAGCAGCAAAATCAATAATGTGAAGGGGTGTCTTCCCTCCTGCTCACTGCAGCACCATCCACAACAGCCCAGCTGTGGACACAACCTAGATGCCCAAGGACAGAGCAATAGATGAAGAAGGCATGTGTTGAATACACAGTGGAATACTACTCAGTCATGAAAAAGATGGCCTCTTATGACAACATGGAGGGAACCGAGGGGAGGATGCTGAGGGAAAAGGACAAACACCAGTGATTTCACACCTATGGAGCACAGAAAACCAAGCAAAAGATCATATGAAACTAAACCAAAACAGCCCCTAGCAATCTGACTGCAGAATTGAGGTGACTGGGGGGAGGGTGGGGATGGGAACCAATGAGGGAGGGGCCATGGATAGTGGTGCGGATCGTGGGTGCCTGGGGGTGGGTGCGGTGTAAGAACACACATCTGAAGAGGGGTGCGTCTGTACCCCTAAATTACATAGTGTTGTCCATTACAGGGTGGCGTCCATAAAATAATTTTAACTAAAAAGGGCGATCATGACAGAGAATTTCCGTTGGCCTCCGGGGCACTTTCAGACATGGAGCACCCTTTTGTGAAGTGTGAAGGGCCCAGCTGGGGCCCCTGTGTGCTGGGTAACAAGAGAGCACCCGTGGGCGAAGGACGTGTCCCCGCCAGCCCAGGTTGGGGCGTGCCACTTCCAGACACCACCCTGTGTCCAGCCACGCCCTTGGCCGCAGTGCCCTCGGCTCTGGAGCTCCTCACCTGGCCTGGGAGCGGGGCCAGGATGAGGCGGCCAGGGACAGAGCAGGGCTGGCCCACAAGCGGCAGATGGCTGGGGTACTCTTCCAGCCCGGTGGGACCCCAGTGGCCGCGTCGAGGGCCCTTGGATGGACAGAGTTTTCTCCAGAAGGGAGAAGACCCGACTTGATCATACTGTCTGAGACACTGAAGCTTTTCTGTGGGCTCCCTGCCCAGGCCGGGGCTCCCCAGCGAGTAGGGCCCTGCCATGACGGCACCACTTCCCAGGGCATGCCAGGATGTGGGGCTTGGGTGTCGCCTGCTGCAGACCAATTTATTTTGTAAGTAACAAAGGTGGGGATTTTGTTTTGAGGACCCAGAAAGGAAAGGAAGAGCCTGAGTGCCTGACCGCTGGCCGTCCGTCCATCCACCTCCCTGGGCCTCTGTTCCCATCTGCAAATGGGGTTGGTGCTCGCAGAAGACTCCCAGGGCCAAACGTGGAGTGGCCCGGGCTGGGGACTTAGCAGACATCAGCGATGCTGGTTCCCACCTTTGAGAGTTTCTGTGACCTAGCACAAGGTGTGGAAGGCGGTCACCACGTCCTGTCTGACCATCTGGCCCCCAATCCCGGGCACCTCTTAAAATATCCCAAGCCCTGTCTCCCCCGCAGAAGGCAGGCCTGGAAATCTGCATTTCAGCAGCTCCCTCAAGGGAGACTTGCAGGGGACCCCCAGCCGGATGGATCCTGCTCTGGAACCCACTGAAGAAACCGGATCAAATGCTGGGTGATTCCCCTCGTGCTCCAAGAGACGGATTTATGGTTTGGGTAAAAACCATTAAGAACACATTGGTTTCTTCATTGGTTTCACTTTGAGTTTCTGCCTCCTGCAGTGTAAAGTGCGATTTCGCGGGCCTGACCCCGCCACCTGGGCTGGCCTCCTACGCGGGGTGGTGCCACGTGACCAGAAAGCCCAGAACCGAAACCAGAGGAAGACCCGGGCCGGGGAAGCCCTAGATACAGAGATGTGTACACAGGCGTTCTCCTTTGCTTTGTTCTTGTAAAAACATCACAGCCCCGCAAAGACATGTGTCACCCAGGTGACAAACGTAAAAGCAACAGAGGGAGCCTCACCCCAGGGGGCTGCTGACGGGTCTGTGAGTCAGTGCAGAAGGCTGGTCTCCAACCAAGACTGGCAGAGTTCACGAGGGAGAAAGGCCCCCAGGAGTAAGCCCTGCGAAGGCCTCCGTGCTCTGGGGGTGCCAGCCAACAAACAGTGACACGCGGCCACCGCAGATGTGGGGCGGAAACACTGAGCCCAAAGCAACCTGGTCTGCAGGGCAGCTAAGCCCACTGCCGAGACCCACCAGGCCCCATGGCAGCAGCCGATGGCGCACAGCAATTTATGAAGCAAACCGCAGCCACTGCAGCATGAGTTCGATCCCCGGCCAGAGAGGGACCCACATGGAGCAGCAGACCTCTCCTGCCTCGCCCGCTGCTCCCCTCAGTAGTGTACTTCCGTTGATCTGCCTGTTCTGCTCCCCGCTCTCTGTGGTGAATCCTCTCACCCCCCACCTCTGGCCTGTACCCCAGTTCTTGTATACATCAATAAATAAATCTTAAAACAACAACAACAAAAGGTGCAGGAGAGCAGTAGGTAACTGTAGGGGGGAGTCACCCTGATAAAGGCACTTCTTTCCTGCCCATCCCCCAAAGCTACTCGCACAGCAGAAGCCCTTAGTGGTTCATATCAAAGACCATCACCATCAACTCATAAAACATCCTAAAGGACAGCAAAATGTGTCTACCCCAAACGTAAACACTCTCAACAATGTCAGCAGGATTTAATGGTTCCTAGGAACCATATGTGAGCACATGTAGGAAGAGATTTGATAGATACTGCATATGAAGAGCTCTATAAAGGCATTATAAAGCTTTCCTGGGTCCAGAAGACACAAGAAGAACTCACGCCCTCACACGCTGCCCACCCAGTGCTGGGCCCTGTTCCAAGCGTTTTGCCGTAACACATTTAATTATCTAATCTTCTCGGCCTAGAAGGACACTGTGCGGCCCCCTGTTTACAAGGGAGGAAACTGAGGCATACAACCTCTCGGGCCACACAGCTGGTGGGGAGGGGAGCCGGGGCTGCGCCGGGGGGGCTGGCACTGTCCTCTTGAAGTGGGCCTCGCCTCTCAGGGAGGCACTGGACATGCTGGGCCTGTATGGTCAGCAGGGGCTCCCTGCGTGGCTGCACGTTCAGAGCAGCTCTAATAACAAGGCAGTAGGCTCCAGGGGGCCTGGAACTGTCTCTGAACTGCGCAGAGAAGGCGCAAAGTCAAGGGCCCAAGACAGGCTTGCAGGAGACAGGGCGGGAAGGTGCCCTGGACGCTGCGGGTCATCAGGTGTTGCAGGAATTAGATGCATGGGGTGGACTGGAGTGGACAGAGGACCCAGGGGACGATGACCAGAGAGAAACAGACTTGGCCACAAGGGCCACCTAGAGATGACACGGATATCAAATTGCATGAACAAGACAGTCTGGACAACCACGTATCTGTTTAAATAAAACTGGAAACGGGCCCCCTTGGCACCGATAAAATGAACATGAAGGTCAAAATTATAAAGAACACGAGAGATTGTCTACATGAGTCCGGGGAAGGGAAGCCTTTCTTGAACAAGAAACGAAAGTATTGGGCCTCCCTGGGGGCGCAGCGGGTTGAAAGGCGTGCTGTGGGGCTTCCACAGCCACTGCAGTGTGAGTTCAATCCCCGGCCAGGGAGGGGACCCACATGGCACAGCAGACCTCTCCTGCCTCGCCCGCTGCTCCCCTCAGCAGTGTATTTCAGTGGATACACATGTTCTGCTCCCCACTCTTGTTCCTGGTGAATCCTCTCACCCACCCCCCCACACACACCTCTGGCCTATACCCCAGTTCCTGCATGCATAAATAGATAAAATCCTTAAAAAAAATGAAACAAAAGTATTGACCTGAAAGAAAAAGATGAATAACAATGAAGAGTTTGTGTGTCTCCAAAAGGCTGTATAAAAGGAGTAAGTACAGTGGGAGAAGGTATTAGCTGAGCATAGAACTAGCAAAGGATTCACAACAGAAACAATAATAGAACAAAGCAGTTCTATAAATTTGTACCAGATCAGGAAGAGAATGACAATCCACAGGAAAATGAGCCAAAATCCGAACAGACGCTTAAAAAGAAAGGCTATCCAAATGGCCTGCAAGTCTTATGATGGCTCAGGGAGAGACAAATTAAAACACTAGGAGGCAGATGCAAAAAGTAAAAAGTTTAACAACACCCAGTGGTTCTGAGGACGGGATAGGGGGAGGCAGTAAGGACTCCTAGTCTCTGTGGGTGGCCACGAGCACTTTGGAATCATGACTTGAATCCAGCAGAATCAGAAAGCCCCTACCACCAGCCACACCTCCACGCCCTTGAAAAGCTTTTGCACAACTGAACTACATAGGTATCCTTTACACCCTTTTTATAATAGAAGAGCCCAAAGCTGCAAACAATTCAAGTGTTCCTGAACTGTAAAGTGGGCACGCTCTGAGGGGCATGTTGGGGTCTCAAGGACAAAAGGGGCTGCTGAGTCCTGAGAGCCCACTGCAGCTAAAGACCAAGAGCAAAACATCACACGATGTGCTCACTCCAGGAAGGCCAGAGACCTGCGGACTCCACACCATCCCAGGATGCAGGCAGGCCTCGCTTGGCAGCACGGTGCTTTTTTGTGCTTTGCAGAGAATGGCGTTTTTTACAGATAGAAGTTTCTGGCAAAAAGATTTCCGCTTGCTGAAAGGTCAGGTCACAAGAGCTGGGTTGCAGGCCAGAGGTGCGGGGGGTGAGCGGATTCACCAGAGACAGAGTGGGGAGCAGAACAGGTGGATCCACGGAGATCCACTGCTGAGGAGTAGTGGGAGTAGCTCTAAGGGGTGAAATGAAACCTTTGCCAGCAAAACAAACACAGGTTAAAACCCCTCACTGGGCTGCTGGGCGAAATGCCTGTTTATGAAACCAGTGTTTTATTTGGAAAATGCCTACCGGTGTGGACAGTTTCCAAGAAATACATGAGGATGTGCCGGTGTGGTCACGCCCTTGAGAGGCCGGCATTTTAGGGTGACTTCCCCAAGTGACTTTCAGAGAAGCAGGATGAAGACAGTGGGTGAAAAATGAACCTGCGGCCTGGAATGTTGTTACCTTGTCATGGAACAGGCCAGTACCATCTCCCCAGAGTCTGCCTCCGTGCAAGATCAGAAGAGACAGATAATTGACATTCCAGTAATATTTACCATTTTTAGTATTTCAGAGCCACACTTCTCCCTTTAGATTTATTCTTTGTTTTCTGGTTCTCTTAAGTGACGTGCAAAACCATCCCTTAATGGGGTGCACTAACACCCTGGGTTCCATCAGGAACCTCCAAGTCGGACTGAACATAAGGAAAGTCTAACAGGTGACCGGCTTCCTGGAGAATCAGATCAGTCTTAGGGGTCATAAAAGAGCCTCACACGAAACCTCGGCAAACACACCATGGCAGACCAAACAAGCTTTCCCTGCAGAAGCATCAGAATTCTCATCGCCAGTTTCCGGCCAATGTTAAGCGTCATTGCTCTAGCGCATAAAAGTGATCTCTGGACTTTTAAAAAATATACCTCCATCGTTAAGAATCATTTTATCTATGTCCACATATATGGGTATTTTACTGAGAAATGATTACCACCATTAGCTGTTATCAAACTTATCCCAAAATGGACAAAGCAAGGAACTTAATAGATATTTCTTCAAAAGACAGACACGTGGCCAACAGGCACATGGAAAGATGCAAGACCAAGCACCAGGAGGTATCACTTCACACCCACTAAGACAGTTATAATAATAATAATAATAAGTAAGCTAACCATAGTTGGGAAAGATGTGCAAAAGTTGGAATCACCATATATTGCTGGTGAGAATATAAAATGATGTGTCCTCTCTGGAAAACATTTAGTTGTGGTGAAAACTTTTAGATTTAGAGAGTGGGATGGTTCTCCAGCACCAAGAATGCAAAATGGTACTGAATCTTGCACTAAAGTATGGTTACCACAGCAAATTTAACGTTCTATTCATTTTACTACAATTTTTAAAAAGTTAAAAAAAAAAAAAAAACAAGGTGAAAATATAACAGAGGTTCTTATATCTTCTTCTCACATTCCAGGGGGTGGAACTGCTTACTCTGGCCAAGTGGGAGCTTCCAAATTCAGACCAAGAATTGGTAAAAGGGTTCAGGGTACAGAGCACCTTAGAGGGTCTAGTCCTTCAAGACTCTCCCCAGGGCCTCCCTGGTGGTACAACGGGTTGAGTGCTGCACTGTGGGGCTTCCACAGCCACTGTAGCTGGAGTTTGATCCCTGGCCAAGGAGGAGACCCACATGGCGCAGCAGACCTCTCCTGCCTCGCCTGCTGCTCCCCTCAGTGCTGTGTTTCAGTCGATCTACCTGTTCTGCTCCCCACTCTGTCTCTGGTGAATCCTTTCACCCTCATACCTCTAGCCTGTACCCCAGCTCTTGTGTGCATAAATAAATACAATCTTATATAAAAAAAAGACTCTCCCCAAACCCTCTTCTATTCCAATTGGGCCATCAGAATCTGCTTACTGCCAAGGCTGAGATACCACCTTCCTATTCAATTCCTTTTTCAATTGTTTTATTGGTTTGAGAAAAGTAAAATCCATGCCCACTTAAAACACTCCTTTTCCAAAGCTGTTTTCAAGGTTATTTAATCACTTTCTCCCCTCAGGATCCAAAGGATCCATTGGGGGAAAAGTGGCAGGAAATCATTCAAAGATTAACAGCTCAGACTCCATAAGCACCAGTCCTGTCCAGGGTCCAAGAGAGGCTAGCCAAGGACGAGTCACACACACACACACACACACACACACACGTGTGTGTGTGTGTGTAAATGAAGGCCGGTCACTTTTTTTTTGAAGCTGAAATCTCACACTTCGTGAGATTCTGTGCCGTGTCAGGAAGGTGGACATGGCCTAAAACCACAGTGTGAAGTGCTTGACTTGCCTCCTTCCTATCGGGAATGACTAACCTTGTTAAATACAAGTCCATGACTCCAAATCAATCCTGTAGAGAGCCCTTCTCTGAAATCTTTACTTCTAGGCCATGAGAGAACAAACTATTCAGATATCTGTAGAAAATCTGCTTCTAAACAGAATTCACTAGAAACAAGTGCTGGAGAGGTCGAGGAAGAAAAGGAGTCTTGTCCACTGTGGTGGAATGTGGACTGTCCAGCCCCTGTGGGGAGCAGTGTGGAGGCTTCACAAAACATTAAAAGTAGATCTGCCATATGGCCCAGCAGGCCCACTCCAGAGTTCCACCCGAAGAAGCAAAAGCCCTGATTCAAAGGGGTGCCTGCCCCGTGTGTTCACTGTAGCCTTATTCACTACAGCCCAGCTATGGAGTGGATCAGGAAGATGTGGCCTTATACACTGTGGAATACTACTCAGCTCTAAAAAAGATGAACTGCCATTTAAGACAACATGGATGGACCTGGAGGTGGGGGATGCTGAGTAAACTAAGTCAGAGGGAGAAAGACAAACATCAGCTGACTTCACTCAAGTGAGATATAGAGAAACCAAACAAAAGGACAAAACCAGACCATGAACAAATCCTAGAAATCTTACTGAAGAACTGAGACTACCAGAGGGGGTTGTGTGTAGGAGCAATGGGGCAGGGGCCCGAGGGACTGTGATGGGGACTGTGGGTGCCTGGGTGGTGAGTGTGGTAGGGGGACATGCCTCTGAAGAGGGCTGTGAACGTGGACCCCTAAATCAGATATCACGTTGTCAACCAGTGTTATCTGAAGCAGAAAAGAATATAGTAAAAAAAAATCAGTAGAATCCAGTGAACTCTGATGTGTGTGTCTGTGTGAGCCTCCAGAACCGTGAGTGCGTAAGTATTCACAAAAATAGACTCTCCTGAGTTCTTGGGGGAAGGTCTAAATTGCCTACGCCAATGTTGTTACCTGGGAAAACCTCAATTACCCTGGTAATTAAGTCCTACAGTTAAATCTGGGCTTTCAAAAAAGATGAATCCTCCAAACGGAGAAATGTGGATCAAGAACGTTCTTGTTTGAAAGTTCCAAGGCTGACACCATTTCTAAACTCCTTTCTCAAGGCCCTTCAGCATATGCTACACCAAAGAAGCTGCCCAACTGGTTTTAACACATCTTCTCCAGACTGATAAGCAAACGTTTACTAAAGCAGTTTTGAATAAGATAAACTCAGAAAACTCTAAGTTTTGTAGACCTGGCAGCTGTTTGGCTGCAGGGCGCTGAAGAGGCTGTGCATTTGCAAAGCTGGCACATGGGAGGAGAGGTGTCCTCTGCCGAAATGGGAGCCCATGCTGCTCTGGAAATGTCTGCGGCTGACATCCTGCTGGACCCGTAACCTTCAAACCTGTTCTGTGGGTATCAGCAGTGAGTGAGCGCAAACAGCGCCAAGTGTGAAAATGAAATTTCTAAGGTGGAAGGAAACAAAACCAAATGAACAGATGTGGGTTGATTAGGCATCGGATGAATGCGGGGCTGTTTTCTGAACTGAGAGTTTACTCAAGTCATTAACTTTAAAACAGTTTCATCCCTTGACGGCATTTCTTTCATGAGAACACACTGACAGGCTTTTGCTCATTGGCGATAGTTTTGGCTGTGGGTGTCCAATTTCCACTAGAAAATCTAGGATGATGGTGAACACTAACCCCCCGTGCCAGGAGAGTTTCTACAGAGTAAATGAAACATTATGGGAATTTCAGGAAGTTGTGAAAATCACGTTCTGCAAATTCACTCTTGACAGAGAGCCTTCTTTTTCTACATGCTTGATGGCTCAACTTACAATGGCTCAGCTCACGATGGCTTGACTTACAATGGTTCAACTTCATAATGGCGCAAAAACGATACCCTTTCCTCATAAGGGATTAACCCAACCTGCCAGAAGGGCTGCCTGCCTACCTGTCCACGAGGGAATGTGAATGTGGTCAGATTTTGGCACTATTATTCTGTTTCCTTCATCGTGCTTGATATAACCTGAGTTTCACCTGGAACACTCCCTTGTATTCTGAAAGAATGAAAAGCCCCAGATTCTATTGCACAACCACATGCATGTACTTAATAATGACCCGTACACTTAAAAACGGTGATGATGCAAATTGTATGTGATACGTGTTTTGACACAACTTAAGAAAACCATAAACCTAAATGCTCTCACCTTCTATTGTACTGGCACTGGGGGAAAGGGAGCTCAACAACCACAAAAGAACTCATCCTCAGCTTCAACAGAGGCTTGGAAAAATCAAGAGTGTAAATTCGGCATGTGATGGTGAGATAGTGGAGATGCTGGCCTGCAGCTTCCACCATCCTTGCTAACGTTACTCTCCGCCTGCTGCTCTGCCTGCTACGTAACAGCACGGACATGTGAGTGAGGCTCTCTATAGTTTCTATGCAGGAGACCAAAGGAAGAGCCCGAGATCAGTTGTAGCCAGATAATTAGCATCAGGCCAAATGAAAGTTGGATGAAATGTTTGCTGTTCCCTAACACAGGCTTCTGCCCTGTGCCAGCAAGGGTGGACAGGAATTCCTTGCAGAAATGTTCCCAGTCATCACCTTTTAGAAACCCAAGCCCAAATTTCTGACTACCCATTGCTCTGCAAACTGAAGACTTGCCCTGTCTCTGACAGCTTAGCTCCTGCAGAGAGCATCAGCCAAACAGCCTCCTTCCCAGGAGCCTGCCAAATGCCACACCCCGGATCCAAAGGTACAGGAAGTGGTCTGCTCAGATCCCGCCATTGCATCACCTCGGGGAGCCTGGTGGATGGGGTGAGTCACACAGCACCGTGCCCAGTGCTCCAGTGCCCATCTCCTTCCCACCTAGCAGGGCAGCGCCACATCCATGCGGCTCCCATCCAGGGCTTGGAGAGCAGTCGGGCATCTGTGAAAAACCAACTTCAAACACTGCCTGTCAGTGGCCCTCAGATACCAAAGCAAAGGCAGGTGGAAACCTGCAGAGGGAGGAACAAAGTCCAGTCTGCCCAGGGCAGTTGGGAGGCTGGGGGTGGGTGGGGACGGAGACCATGGGACACACTGGCCAAGGCCCTGGGTCCCCAAAAGTGATCCGCATGGCTTATTAAAAACACAGACGACCAGCCCTAGAGGTTCTGATTCAGTGCCTGTGGGGTGGGACCCTAATCTGATGAGCCTCCATGCTGTGGGATTAGAGCACTTGGGGAGGACGTGCTGATTCAGTAGACCAGCCCAACCAAAGCCTCAGGACTGACTGGCTTGTCTGTGCTGTGTGATGAAGGAGGTTTTGAAAAACTACATACACCGACTATCTGACTTACGATGGCTCGACTCACGATAGTTCGACTTACAATTTTTTGACTTTATGATGGCACGAAAATAATACAGACTCAGTAGAAATCATCTTTTGAATTTGGTTTTTTCCCCCCAGGTAAGTGAGAATCTGTGATGTGGGCCAGAGGCAGTGAGAAGAGTGCTCAGTCAGCCACCAACCACCTGTGGGGGAGGAGGTCGGCCTCCCCCAGTGACTCTCAGCCTTTCCAGGGAACAGGCTTTGGTGACCCTGCCTATTGCCTTCCCTCCCCCCAGCCAGCAATTACTTGTTGCCCAGTGGCCAGCCATTCCAAGGCTCAGGGTGCCTGTGGCTGTGCACACTGCCGGTGAGACACACACACACACACACACACACACCCGTTATCACCTTCAGGCCAGTATTCAGTACATCACACAACCATCAACACTTTAGTATAAACTAGGCTTTGCAGGAGATTATTTTGTCCAACTGGGGGTAATGGGAGTGCCCCTTGCACCTGGCAGGTAGTGTTAGGGGGAAAGGTCGCCTGAATAAATTACACAAATAGGTTGATGGACTCCATCCCCCACTCCAGACCAACAAGATCCAAGATCTACAAATCCGATAAGGTCATCCTTGAAGAGTGGATCTCTAGGACCTAAGGGTGGAGTTAAGAGGCCAGGCTGGGTATAAAACCAGACATGTGGGCCCTGGGGGCTCTCTTCATTCAAAGCCAGCTCTCAGCGTGCTGTTGGGTTCCAGCTCGGAAAAACTAGTAAAACACATTTACAAACTTGTCTCCCTCTCTTCTCCTTATGTTATTCATTACTTTATTTCCCCTTCTCTTATAAATACACCCCTTTATTAACCGTTATTGTGTATACCTGCAGTTGGGGCTTATTATAAATACCTTTCAAGCACACAGGTAAAAACCCAGTCAAGCAAACCCATTTTATAGCCAAGTTGCCCTGTAACAGAAGGGAGGCTGAGCTGTATGTTGAGGAGGTGAGATGGAGCCACAGCTTTTTCAGTGAGGACGTGTCTGGCTTACACTGTGTGTCACCCTATTTTTTAGTGGAGCAATCTCTGTATATATCTCTAATTGGAAAAATCTTTTAAAAACTGGTCCTTGGCCACCAAGGTCATTCCACAGCTCTGACTGACAACCACCTGCTTCTACGTACGTGACTCATACCTCTGTTTCAGCCCAAACCATCCGGCTTCCCTAAATCACCTAAACCCAGCTGCCAATCACAGCCTCACATGGTGTTTTTCAAATCAACCCATCAATTTACTCTGATCGTAGGCTGCCTGCTCTGGTTTCTATCGAAGGCGCCATCTTTGAAGGCATCTGGAGTTAAGTCCTTGGGGTCGTCCTGGGCTCTTCAAGTCCCCTGCCAACACCATTGAAAAGTGGTGTTGATTCTCCTTTTATAACAAGTCACCAGACACTGCCTCCTGGCCACTCCCCGCCAGCAACGACCTTGTCCAGCATCCCTGTGACAGTGGCTTATCTCTCTATTCCCTGTCCACCAGGACTAGGCGGTGAACCCTCACTCCATCTTTGACCATTATTTCCTTGCTCAAAATCCTACCCCACTTCTCCATTACCTGCAGGTAAAATCTTAACACCAAACCTGGTCAGGCATTCTGGGTCCCTAATTAGTCCGACCCTAACCTATCATCCAAGTGCCAAAGTTCATTTCACCCATCTCCCGCAGCAAAGCTGACCTATTCAGATTCCCCACAGGTACCCTGTACTTCCTGCCTCTTGTCTTATCTCTCCTCCACCACTGCTGATGCCTCTCCCTCTCTAGCTATAAAAATCCAGTACATCCTTGAAGGCCTAAGTTCAAGTTCTACCAACTCCTCAGGGGCACTTCCTGATAGCTGCCACCTGACAGCTCCCTACCTGGAATGGCCCAGCACCCCAGAAACACCCAAGCCTTTCCTAAGTCAAGGTGTGTCCGTCTCCTTTTACCTTCCCCCCACGCCCTGGGGCCAGGCCGCACTTTGTGACCTCTCTTGCATAGTCCCTCAGGCACGATGGGGACTGTCCTGAAAAGAGCAGGCCTTTATTCTCACAGCCTGGTGATCTGGTTCATTTTAGAGACTAAGTAGAAAGAAAAAGAAAACAATGGTTTCGCTCTCTCCTTATTCCACTTCTTGACTGGCTGTAACCTTGGTCTGAGAATCTGTCATCTCTGCTCATGCCTGCATGCACAAGGTATGTTTCATGGGTGTTTTGCAAAACGTTTAAGCTGTCACGCTTAGATCTGCCAGTGCGTTGGAGCCCAACTAAACCATGTCAGATGTGACGCTCAGGAACGTAAGTATGCTTTTCTGTCCTCTTCATAGGGTTCAACACCAACCCCAGGGAAGTGGTGGAGATGTTTAAAGCACAGGTATTCTAAAAAGTGTCTGGGGGCTCTCTACCAGTAAATAAATGCTTACAAGTGCATCATCCAAAATATCTGTGAAAATCTGCTCCACAGAGACTGTTTCTTGAAAAGCACCCCAAAATTTACCTAACGAATATTCTAAACACAAGGAAACTCCCATGTTCAGGAACCTGCTGTTAATCCTTTCTTAACCAATATTCTTTCCTTAATCTAATATCCCTCATCAATTGTATGCATAACCAAAAGGAATAAATCTGTTACAGAGACAGTTTCTTGAAAAACACCCCAAAATTTACCTAACGAATATTCTAAATACGCAAGGAAACCCCAATACTGAGGATCCTGCTGTTAATCCTTTCTTGACAAATATTCATTTCTTAATCTAATTTCCCTCATCAATTGTATATATAACCTAAAGGAATATCATCCTATGTCTAAGTGTTGCATGAATCCAAATGAAATCTGAACTTGCAGAGAAAGGATGGGAGGGGAAAGAAGCTTGCCACCTTATTTGATACTTAACATTTCAAACCCTTTCTGTAGCAGCAAGTTTAACTGGAACTAAGGCCTTAAGGTCTAATGATGTCACAGCCGGGAATCACCACCTTAACGGGCTGGCTGTGTCCTGGATGGTGAAGGTGTGGGGTGTTCACGTGCTGGAGGACTTGGGTCTAAGGCTGCTGTTGTCAGGATGTGGGATGATGAGCGTGTGGAGATTAACTCCAGTTGTGTACACTTTGGGTAGACACCAGGAGCGGAAGTAGACTTTTGCCAAACAACCCAAGTCCCTCCACCGAGAACACAACTTCATTAGGTGAAGTTAAACAAGGTGAAGTTTTTAAAAACAGTAAGCTGGGGATGATTCAATGGCCACAAAAGTTTTCACAAGCAAGCCATCTTTTATATATTTAGACTATGATTCCATTGACAAAAATTCCATGTACTAGTATACACAGCTAGTGTGAAATACATCTCAGTTTACCTCGGGTTGCCTTGGAAACAGAAACGTACATTCATTCCCTAGACCGACTTTTCTATAGTTCTAAGATTTCTCCAGAAGACAACACAGCCTTGGCTCTCTGGGTCTTGCAGCCAGACCCTTGGACAAAGTCAGATTTAAGGGCAAAGACACAACTGCTGCGCTGGGGAAGAGCCCGGTAGCGAACCAGCTGTGCTCCAGGGCTCAGCAGTCTGTCTTGTATCATTTTTGCCCGTTGACTCAGCAGATACCAGAGCCCATCACTTTTCAGTCTGGGTCCCTCCCCTCTGTGGATCACATGCTCTGGGTGAGGCCCTCTCACTTCTGCTGCTGGGAGGAGGGCTGCCTGGGGGGTCCCCTCCTTCCCACCAACGCCTTTCCCCAGTGCAAAATGGGCACCGTCTCCTGCCTCCGCAAGTCAAGGGCACCCACTGCAAACTTTCGCAGGGGCCCACTCTGCGCGGGCCCAGAGCTTCGGTTTGTTTATGCAGCCTGGGCCTGCGCTGCGGATGTCCAAACACCAAAACGTTTAATTTCTGCTCTCTTGAAACAGTAAGAGCAAATTCGGCACAGGGCACCCCGCCCCCGCCCAGCTTCCCTTTCCAGTCTCGGTTCAGTAATAAGAAAAGTTAATCCTGCCGGTGCAGCCTGCTCGGCCCAGGCTCACCTAGAGCGCGCCCTGCATCACTGCATCCAAGCCAAACTCGGTTACTGAGGCAACTAAGTTTTTCTTCCCAAAGGGTCACAGGGAAACATCCCTCGGGATCCCCTGGTAACCGGCCACCAGTCATGCCGGGGAACCACAACAGCTCAGGACTCGCTTTCCAAGGCTGCACTGGTCAGTAGGGGGGTGCGTGGGGGTGTGCAGCGTCCAGTTACATTCCTGACCCACTTTTCATCTCTCCCTCCTCTCCGCCAACTCCTCCAGGCCAGGCCCGAGGGCAGTGGCTCAAGGAGGAGCCGGCGGGCGGGGCTCGGGCCCGGGGCTCGCTGAGGAGCCGCGGAGCCACCCCCACCCCGCGGCCCCGCGCCGCCCCTCTGGGTCACGTGGCTCGAGAGCACCTGTCGGCTGCCGTGGAGTCCGGCTGAGCCCCTCCCGCCGCGCCCGCGAAGCCCCCCTGCGCGAGGGGTGGGAAAGGCGCCTCGGCACGTTCCGCAAACCCCGACACGCTCCGGGAGGGCGCGAGCTGCGGGCGACCCAAACCGGGCGCGACCCGGGCGCTGGGGGCCCGCTTCCCTCCCCGAGGGGCGCCCCCCCCCGCCCCACTCCGCTGAAAACCTGGGCTCCTCGCGGGCGCCGGGTGCTGGCGAGTCCGGGCAGGGCGCGGGGCGAGGGCGGCGGTACGGTGGGTGAGCGCTAGGCGCGCTCGTGCAGGAAGGGGGCGGGAAGTGCCGCCTGGGCTGCAACTTCTGAGCGTGCGGAGCAACTCAGAAACTTGGCCGCCGCGCTCCTCCCCCGAGCGCCCGGCCTGGGACCCGGGGGGTAGGGGGAGCGCTGGGGGTGCGCTTGCACGCTTCTGAGGCCGGGAAGGGCGCGTGGCCCCCTCCCGGATCTCCCCCCCCCCTGTCCCTTCGGGCCTGTCGCCGGGCTCGGCGTGAGCAAGGGGGCGGAGGATGGCGCCGGAGCCATGGAAACTGCCTGCGGAGAGAGAAGGGGAGGGCCGCCAGCATCCTGGCGCGAGCAGCTTTCCTGGCGCCCGTGGCTGGGCAGGGAGGTGGGCAATGGCTGTGGAGCCTGGCCTGGGCCGGGTGGAGGGGACTTGTGTGTGAAGGTGACCCAGGCACCCCCTGGTGTCAACTCCGATCTCCAGGCCCAGGGCCCTTTCCTCCCCCATTACCCAGGAGATTGCCCAGATGCCTGCATAGAGACAGATTCCTTCACTGTGAACAACCAGAAGAGCCCAGGGGCCAGAAGCCCAGGGGCCAGAAGCCCCGTGGGTGCTGGACCAAGCCGCGTGGGGAGCCTGGGCCAGCCTGAGGTGGCCATGCAACCCTCGAAGTCAGCAGTGACACTGACAAGCTGGAGACGAATGTGGAGAGGTCTCTGGGTGCCAGGTGGACCACCTGTGCGAAGCTGGAGAGCCCTGCACCCACCCCCTGCTCCCGACACCCTTTGCCTGAAAGCAGATCTGGCAATCCTCCAATCTCCCCCACCCCAAACCCCTCTTGACTCACCCCGAAGTTGCTGCTAGACCTGCTGCCTGTAAGGTGCTTTTAAGTGACTGCAGGATGGGACAGTTGGGAGGGAGAGAGTACCTTCCAGTGAAAATAAAGTCCCCGCGTGGGGAACCCTGTGACCACTGCCTGGCTTGGGAGTTAATCATGGGTCATCTGAATTTGAGGAGACTGATGGAATTGGGGCAGGTGGGTGCTGGGGGGTACCTGGCAGTTCCTCTTTTTACCTGGGCCAGGTCAGCTTTGCACCAGAAACGGTAGACCCATCTCTCTCTGTCTCTTTATTTTACTTGGTTAAGAACGAAGTAACCTTTTACCCTCTTCCTCTGAGATAATTGCGAAATGCCAGGCTGGCGTGTAGTTTCGCTGAGTGCAGCTCCAGAGAACACTGGGTCCTCTGCTGTCCGCGGGTGATGTTTGAAAAAAGAACCCTGGACCGGGGACCACACTTCATTCTCAGGCAGGCATTTTCCGTGTCAGCAGCTGTGATGTTACACTCAATGGCATCTTGGGTTTGGGTCCTAGTTTAAACGACGGTTTTTCTTTCTTAGTGGTACAGGAAATAAGGAAGTTTGAGAAATGCTGAGTGAAGTTAAATCAAGTGTATTTGTGCAACAAAGAGCTTTCCAGCAAGGCCCTCCAGAATCTTCCATGTGCTAAGGGGTTTGTAAATCACGAAGCTGGGGTGATAATGTGCCAATTTCCTAAATGTATTTGTTCCGTCATCAGATTTTATGAGCATGCTTGCTTAGGACTATATTCCTTTCAGGAAATGCTGATCTAGAGGTCGTACCAGTTTCAGACACAATTAAGGGGAATATCACATTTTTAAAACAGTGCTTGAGTGTCATTGGGGGGTCATTAAGTGATGGGCTCTTTTTTTTTTACTTTTATTTATTTTATTCTATTTTTTCCCTTTAATTTATATATATTTGACATCAATTGTAATCCCCATGTATTCCCCATCACCGTATCACCAGTGCACCATCACCTCAGTCCCCTGTCTTCCCTCAATCGTTCCCCTCTCCCTCCCCACCAAGTGTCAAGTGATGGGCTCTCTTTAACGCCATCCCATTTGAGAAATAACCAAAGACCACACATCAGTACCAGAAACTGAACCTGCATCATCTTCAGGTAACTAGTACCAGGGAACATTTGATTCATCTGAAAGTTCACAAATGATATGTGTAGGGCCTGCAGAAACTCATAAAATGCCTTAGGCAACTAAGACTAAGTTGCTAATCTGTTCCAGGGAACTCCCGCAAAAGAACGTTATAGAAGAACAAGAAATGGGGCCTACTTGGTGGCGCAGCGGGTTGAACGCCACACTGGGAAGCATCCATGGCACAGCAGTGTGAGTTTGATCCCCGGCCAGGGAGGGACCCACATGGCACAGCACACCTCTCCTGCCTTGCCTGCTGCTCCCCTCAGCAGTGTGTTTCAGTAGATCTGCCTGTTCTGCTCCCCACTCTGTCTTGTGAATCCTCTCACCTCCCGCAACTATGGCCTGTACCCCAGCTCTTGTGTGCATAAATAAAATCTTTAAAAAACAAAACAAAACGGGGCTTCCCTGGTGGCACAGTGGGTTAAGCAACGCACTATGAAGCAAACCGCAGCCATTGCAGCATGAGTTCGATCCCTGCTGCCGGCCAGGGAGGGGACCCACATGGTGCAGCAGACCTCTGGCCTGTACCCCAGTGCTTGTATGCATAAATAAATAAATCTTTAAAAAAACAAACAAACAAAACAAGAAATGGTGGTGTGAGCATAGAAGTGTACTTTTTATTTAAAAAAGAAAAAAGATGCATATACAAATTCCCAAGGAGAAAATTTAACCCAGGCAAGAAAAAAACAAACAACGCTTACACTTACCCTCAAAAATGAGTGGCATGGTCAGATTCTCATCAATGGGTCAAAGATCCTATTTGGGATGTTTGAAATGTGCACGGTAACATCTTATGCCCTTTAAGACCAATACAAGACATTTGCATACATGAGCCTCATCATCCCTAAGGTAGACAGAGCAGCTGTTCTCACCCCCAGGCAGTCCTATAGGTCACGAGCAGAGACCCAAGGTTCACATCTGGTGGGAGTTGGACGAGACGGAGACAAGAGGCAACTGGCCTGCAGTGGACTTGGGGCTGAGTGTCCACTGGGACATGATGGGCGCCTTACCCAAAGGGCGTGGCCAGGCTCTCAGACAGCCTGCTTTTCCTGCCGTGAGCCCGTTTCCTTCTTTGTGAAAGCATCACTTCGAGATGTTTTTCCATGATAAAACTTAGCAGCCTGGGTACCCGAAAGATCACGTCCGTTCATCCACATGTCCTCCAGGCCTGGAAGCTGACGTCCTCCTGGCCTGGAAACTGAGCAGGTCTTCTAGAAAGTACCTTTTGCTCCAGCTTCTGTAATGGCTGAGGGAAGATGAGGGTTCTAGATCTGGGCTCTGTAAGGTCTTGTCCTGGACGAGGTAGGGAGAAGGGTCTGTTGTGTGGGCCAGTGCTGCGGCCTGTTTTCTGATAAACTGCACCATGACTAAGCAGTGTTTAGAGGGATTTTCTTTTTTAACATATTCATTTATTTATATATACAAGAACCGGGATATAGGCCAGAGGTGTGTGTGTGTGTGGGGGGGGTGATGGTGGTGAGAGGACTCACCAGAGACAGAGCGGGGAGCAGAACAGACAGATCTACTGACACACACTGCTGAGGGGAGCAGCGGGTGAGGCAGGAGAGGTCTGCTGTGCCCTGTGGGTCCGCTCCCTGGTCGGGGATTGAACTCAGGTTGCAGTGGCTGGTGTTAACTTGATATTGCTGTCTTTAACCCCTGAGTCACCAGAGAGGCCCCTAGAGGGCTATTTGTATGAGGAGCTGCGAAGGGGTTTCGCCCTGCAAGTTTCTTATGGCATCTTTACCAGTGAAGAAAGTTTGCATAAGAAATAAATGCAGGACATTTGGGAACCTGGATGCTGAATTAAGACACATTAGGGAACAGGAAGGAGTCATTATTGCTGGCTGGTCTGGTGCATTTGTGATCACGCTATTTTATTTATTTTTTAAAGACTTATTTATTTATGCATACAAGAACTGGGGTACAGGCCAGAGGCATGGGAGGTGAGAGGATTCACCAGAGAAAGAGTGGGGAATGGAACAGGCAGATCTACTGAAATATACTGCTGAGAACAGCAGGCGAGGCAGGAGAGTTCTGCTGCACCACGTGGGTCCCCTTCCTGCCTGGGGATCGAATTTGTGCTGCAGTGGCTGCAGATGCTCCATAGTGTGGTGCTTAACCTGCTGTGCTACGTGGGAGGTCCCTGATCACGCTATTTTAAATGAGGATGTCTCATGTCTTAGACCATCTTAGAACCTACTGGAGCTTCTAGTCCAGTGAAATATATACACTGAAAGTATATGTTGTTCTGTGTTAAAGTAATCCAGCTTTTTTTTTTTTTTCTTTTGAGGAGGGAGGGGAAGAAGTGAAGGCTCTAAGTGAGATCTGATTATCTCTACTTTTGTGTCTCTTCTCAAGTTTCCAAAATGAAAAGACATTTCTGTGTTGCTGTTATTTCTGTGAGGGAAAGAAAGGCTCATCCCATCTACTGCCGAGAAGAGCAGCTCTTCAGAATGGTCAGACACCTTCAGAAAGCGGTGTTCCCCGAGATCCCAGGTGACCATAGGGCTGGCATCTTTGGAGGAGCTCCTACCTATAGTTCAGAACCTCCCGAGGGCCTGAGGCTTGAAGGCGAAGGGTCTCTACAGAACAATGCTTAGAAGCCCTGCCTGAAATGGAATTTTCTTAGCACTTTTCAACAGCAGTAAAAATCCCCAGGATTTCCTGGGCTACAGAAGCCAGGGATTTCTGCCTTATCAGGATTCCCCGCCCCTTCACCTTAGTACCTCTAATTCCTTTCAGCTCATGCTCCTGGGGTTTCCAGCCTGTCCCCAAGAGGTGGGCTCTGTTCCTTGAGTGAGTTCAGTAGGTCAGTTTCCATGGTCACCATTATAGCGCTGGTATATGATAATATGATAATACTGTATTTGTTTTTTTTTAAAGATTTATTTATTTATGCATACAAGCACTGGGGTACAGGCCAGAGGCTGGGGGTGGTGAGAGAATCCATCAGACAGAGCAGGATGCAGAACAGGCAGATGGACAGAAACACACTGCTGAGGGGAACAGCGGGCAAGGCAGGAGAGGTCTGCTACACCATGTGGGTCTCCTCCCTGGCCGGCTGCAGGGATTGAACTCGTGCTGCAGTGGCTACAGTTTGCTTCATAGTGCGTTGCTTAACCCACTGTGCCACCAGGGTGGGCCCCGATAATACTGAATTTGTAACTGTGTGGGTGATGTGTGTAAAACACAAGTGGTCACCACAGTTCAGCTACTACTTTGAGTGACTTTGGGGCCCCCCTTTGTATGCAGAGCAGGTACCCTTGCACCTGGAGCTGACAGAACATCACAGAGATGACATTCTGGATGTGGCCACCAAAGGCGGAGGCCCCACGGATTTTACATATTTTATCGGCTGTGCCACTTCTGTAGAGTGGGGAAACTAGCAGGGGAGGGGTCGAAGCACCTAGAAATGGAACTCGTTGGAAGAAGAGCTGGACTTCTCAGGCTCAAATTTTTTTTTTTAAAGATTTTTATTTATTTATGCATACAAGCACTGGGGTACAGGCCAGAGGTGTGGGGGGTGAGAGAATCCACCAGACAGAGTAGGGAACAGAACAGGCAGATCCACTGAAACACACTGCTGAGGGGAGCAGCAGGCAAGGTAGGAGAGGTCTGCCTGCGCCATGTGGGTCCCCTCCCTGGCTGGCGGCAGGGATTGAACTCGTGCTGCAGTGGCTATGGTTTGCTTCATAGTGTGCTGCCCAACCCACTGTGCCACCAGGGAGGGCCCCTCAGGCTCAAATGTTTTAGGGTAAAAATATTTTTGTTCCATCTCGCTGCAATCCAGCAGCATCCAGGAACGTGCTGGGCTTTCCTTTCTGCTGGCACATCACGTGTGGGCCCCGAGTCAGTGGCCCCCATAGAGCGCCCCCAGGGATGGCCAGGAATGGCCAGGGCTCAGTGAGGGCCGAGGTGCGTCCAGACCCTCGTAGAATGAATGATTGCGTGTGTGACGTAGGGCCGCACTCTGCCCAAAAGCACTATTTGTTGTTAACAAAGCACAATTTCACTTAAAAGCTTTTCTAAAGTTAAGCCATTGCTGTTTTTGTGTCTCTTAAATGAAAGGTTGGAGGCAGACTTAGATCTTCGATATGGGGTGCAGGCCACAGAGGGGGAACCAGTGCACTGGGGGAGGCACCTCATCTCATCACATCGGGAAAGCAAGCTCTGGCCATATGCTGTGTGACCCACAATGACTTGGGGCTTCCCTTTACAGTCTATGACAAAAGACCACCGGGACCGGGGCTGCTCCAGGCGGCGTCTGCCTGGTCTACCTGAGGGGGTGGGTGTCCAGGACACCCCTTTGTCTCTTTGTTAGATGCTCTCACAGTGGTGTCAAGATCCAGGAACCATTTCCCGTCTTGGAATCTACCGGAGCTCCTGGTGAGATGCACAGCTGTGCCCAGGTCTCGTAAGCCTTACTGCAGAGGATGATTTTAGTCCCTACGGTTCTCTGTCTGCTCTTTATCCTCTCTCCCTCCAGCGGGCTTCCTTAGGTGCCTCTGGTCCTGGATTAAGCCAGCTAGCAGATGGCCCCGTGGCGGAGCAGGGCTCCAGGCTGAGCTCCTGGTCGTAATTGGAAGCGGGATTAGTGGAACGTCTTGTTTATTAACAGACCCTTGTCGCTGCATTTATTCTCTAATAACTGTGCGTGTCCTCGGGCTGCCCTCTGCACCTGGCACGCACGTTCTGACGGCCCCTACCACCCTCGGCAGGTATATTTTACCACGTTGTGGTTCTTCATGCGGCAAAGAGCAACTGGACCTTGGAGCAGCAAGGTGGCGCCGGTTTCAGGTCATCTTTAAGGGATGTGACCCATGCGCTGACCCTTCACCAGCCCAGGCCGCCCCCTCTCCCAGTGCAGGGAGTAGGTGCAGGACTGGCTTCCCGTAGCTCTGCGCCCCATGCCTTAAGCACCTGCCCGGTCTTATCTTTAGAAAGAGCAGAACTGCTGTAAACTGAACCAAAATAATGACAGCTGCTTCCTGGGCCGGCCGCCCATCGTCACTTCCCCCATCCCGTCTCGGTCAATAGCAGGGTAGTAAGTGGCTTAACTGTCACCACCATCAGACACAGCTGGCATCCGGCCGACTAGGCCCCACCTGATTATCCCTGTTCATTTGTTCACTCTGGAAATAGTTGCCCCACCGTGGGGGCTTGGAAAGACTCGTTAGGAACTTCCTACCTTCGGGACAAAGGGAATGTTTTCAGAGATGTATGTTGCATCCCTAACTTTTCAGTGGAGAATGATCACGTTCTCATCATTTCTCAAATGCAAGTTGGTTAAAGGCGATTGCACCTGTACCCAGCAAATCAATAATGGCACAAGGAGGAGGAAACCTCTCACTATTGGGAGTGTGTAGTGGCTGAGAAAATGGGGTCTTCTAGCCCCTGTTGTGGGGGCCTCCATGTGGGGCTCAGGCTCACCCCCTCATCCTCAGGAGCCATCGTTTGCTCCCCACAGGGGTGTTACCTGACTCTTGGTGTCCGTGAGCCCCTCGTGTTACCGTGGATGGACAGCAGCCTCGCAAACCAGCCTGTTTGTTTTTTTTAAAAAAAAGACTGATTTTTAAAATTTTTATTTATGCTTACAAGAGCTGGGGTACAGGCCAGAGTCCTGGGAGGTGAGAGGATGCACCAAAGAAAGAGTGGGGAGCAGAACAGGCAGATTTACTGAAACACACTGCTGAGGGGAGCAGCGGGCAAGGCAGGAGAGGTCTGCTGCGCCATGTGGGTCCGTTCCCTGGCCGGGGATCGAACTCACATTGCTATGCTGCGGATGCTTCCCAGTGTGGCGCTCAACCCGCTGTGCCACCAGGGAGGCCCCCAGCCTGGTTTTGAATCTGAGAGGACTGTTTTAGAAATAAGCCCACACTCTCTCTAATTTGGAGACAGACATGACGGAGAGGCAGGGGGTGTGTGGATTCAGGCTCTCCTGCCACCCGCCCCAGCCCAGAAATAAGAGGAAGCCACCTATCTTTGGGAGTTAGGGAGAAGGGGTGAGTCTCGGGGTTTCTGTGGTGGGAGCAGGGAGGCTGCGTGGACAGAGCAGGTGCCTGGTGCCCGGCAGCAAGTTCTGGGCCGGTCAAGGAGGGGGAGAGCAGACGCAGCCTCTGTCAGAGCTACCAGCCCCCAGGGAGAAGCAGGGCTGCGAGCTTTATGGAAATAGCTGAACACACAGTTGAGGTTAGGGCCTGCGGGCTGGCCGCCTGCCAGGGGCAATGGGAAGAAGCCAGGGTCTCCCGGCTTGAGGCTGAGACAGGGGGCAGGCTGAGTTGCCGGGACCTCCCTGGCGGCCCTGCCTGTGCACAGAACCAGCTTTTGATGCTGATGGTTCTTTGGGGTGAATAAGAAAGAGAGCAAGTGAAAGGTAGTGCATCTGGGTCTGCATGGTGTGGGGAGGACAGGGCAAGAGGGCGGGACCATGCTCAGGGTTGGAGACAGGCCGTGGACTCGGGAGGAGACGGCAGGCCCCTGTCGCTGGGGCGTTGGTTTGGGAACCAGCCATGTCCCAGGTAGCAGGTCTCAAAATAGCCCGTGCGCACACAGCCCAGAAGATTCCAGTGGGCAGAAGTAATGTGACACCGTGACAACACAGTTTCTAGAATGGTCCCTGCCGCCCTTTGCTCCAGAAACCAGCCCCAGTGCCTTCAGAGGCACAGAGTCCTCGGCTGGGGTCTGTGTGCTTTCTCTGAAATCAGTTAAACTTCCACTCGCCTCTGGTAGCTTGTAGGTGGCTGCTGTCTTGCCCTTTGCAGCGTTAGCTGGGTACATCCCCAAAGGAACCTCCTGGCAGCCAACAAGGGGGACATGAGTCTTCCCAGAGGCACGTGCCTGCCCTTGGCCATGCAGGGCACGTGGAAGACACTCCAGGCTCAGGGAGGAGCCTTGGGGAGCACCTGTCAGGGAGCAGCAGGGGGCCAGGGCCATGGGTGGGTGGACTTTGCAGGCTGAGCTGCCTCCCTGCTGGTCACGTCATGCTCCTCACTCTGGCCGAGTGCGCCGGGCCTCCCTGCTTGTGGACCTTGCCCTCCCGGGGCCTGTCCTTGGCGATGGAGAGGAAACAGACATGAGGACCTGCAGACGGGCTTCCTGTGGGCTCTCGCCTCCACTGTCATCCTCCGGACCGTTTCCTTCACTTGTCTGCACCCTGGTTTCTGTGCTTGATGGAGGAGGAATGTGGAATTCCCCTGGGGCATCGGGAACTTCCCACTCCTGTCCTAGTCACAGCACAGTAACCAGGGTGCAGGGGTCCTGGAAGGTTGCCTGTCTCTCCTGTGCGTGGGAACAAACAGCATTCAGAGTCTTGGGGGCCTCCTCCCCACGCTCCACTCCATCGCCCTGCCCATCTCGTTCTGTTCCTGCCCACGGAGACTGGACCGGCGGCCCTGCCGTTTGACGGTGCCTGCTCTGTGCACCTGAATGTCTCTTGGCTCTCCGGGTCTGGGAGCCCAGAAGTGTTGGCCACGGGGCTGGGAGAGGGACTTGGGAGCCCCTCCAGACTCAGCCCTCTTGCTCGCTGCAGAAGCAGGCCTGTCTCGTGCTGGCTTTCTCTCCCCCCTTTCAAAGCGTTGGCTGCATTGTCTGCCCGTGAATGCATCACTTCCTCTTTGGGGGTCTGTGTTTTGTCTCCTGCTGGGTCTGAAATGGCATGTAATTTGCTGGATCTTGCTGGACGAGGTGGGGCTTGGTTGCCTTTTGTGTGTGTGGCGTGCGCGCCCCCGGAGGGGCCCCTGGTCCCCAGCACCCAGCCTCTGCTCCCTCCTGATTGGGGCCTGAGAGGAACAGGAGACCCCGTGGTCGCCAGGCCTTGGTCTGCAGTTGCTCCTGGCTTCTGTTGCCTATAAAGGGAGTTCCCCTTCCAGGGTGAGAACAACACCCCCCACGCCCTTATCGCTCCTTCCTGCCGCGGAGGCTGTGTTTGCTCAGCCCCTGTGGGACGCAGAGCTAGACTCTCTGCTGTCAGACCGCGACCCGCAGCCTTGCCCTGGCCAAGGCCGCTCCTCCCAGCCTGGAGGCTGCCTTTCCTTGCTCCTAGGCCTCTTCTGTGGGTCCCCTTGGGGCTGAGAAGCCGACTCCCCAGGACCTTCACCTGTGCCCTGTGGCTGGCGCATGGAGGCAGAGTGTGGGTGGGGTGGGGGGGAGATGCGCATGGAGGCAGAGTGTGGGTGGGGTGGGGGGGGAGATGTGAGCCGGGAAAAGACTGCCACTGTGAGTTACGACTCAGAGGGAGACTCCTGGGGGCGCCCGGGGTCCAGGCCTAATGAGCCTTGGCATGGTCAGATCTCAATGCTTTCTATTATGAAAAACTGTTTGCTGCGCTCCCACTAAGCGCCAGGCCCGCACCGGCAGCCCCATTCAGTCCTCGCTCCACCTTTGTGTGGAGTCCTGCGTCCCACTTGTCTTCCCGAGTAACTGCTGCCGTCCGTCCTCTGGATGAGTGTCCTCCAGAGCTCCTGCGGCCTTCCCCTCTAGGGGCGAGGCTGCTGTGTCTCGGGTTTGGGGTCAGCTGGTCAAAGGCAAGGCTGGTGGAGAAACGCAGGCTTCGCTGCCACAGCTCTTGGTCTGTGAGGCTGAAAGACACGAACTTGCATCTTTGTGAGAACAGACAGCGCAGTTCAGGCTGGCGAAGGGAGAGAGGAGGGTCATGGGGCTAGAGTGGCTGCCCACCACAGAAGATCTGAACACAGGCCATCTGGTCACTTATCCATCCATCCATCCATCCATCCATCCATCCATCCATCCATCCATCCATCCATCCATCCATCTGTCCATCCGTCCATCTGTCCTCCCATCCATCCACCCACCCATTTATCGATCCATCCGTCTGTCTGTCCTTCCTTCCTTCCATCCATCCTCCCATCCATCCATCCATCCATCCATCCATCCATCCATCCATCCATCCATCCATCCATCCATCCATCCTCCCATCCATCCATCCATCCATCCATCCATCCATCCATCCATCCATCCATCCATCCATCCATCCATCCATCCATTTGTCCATCCGTCCATCTGTCCTCCCATNCATCCACCCACCCATTTATCGATCCATCCGTCTGTCTGTCCTTCCTTCCTTCCATCCATCCTCCCATCCATCCATCCATCCATCCATCCATCCATCCATCCATCCATCCATCCATCCATCCATCCGTCTGTCCATCTTCTCTCTCTCTCTCTCTTTCTCTCCATCCTTACCTATTTACCCTGTATTTTTTGCTCTATTGAGCTATTTGTCTTTCTTGCTGTGAAAAACAACTATAAAAATGTCCTGGCATGTGCTAAAAGCTCCATAAATGCTGGTGAGCTTCACCATCATGGTTTATAAGAATTTACCATAAATATTCATCATGGTTTTTAAGAATTTACCATAAATATTCTAGGAATCTTTCATTACAGTTGCTGCATGTATATTTTATTTCAGTCTGATTCTTATGAAAAAACATCCCAGTTATTAAATGATTGGTGACAAATTAACCAATTAAAATGAATAGATGGAGCCAGGAGTGTAGGTCCAACAAAGGCCCTAGTGCCCCCTCCCCTGTCCTCTCCTCCTTCCCTTCTTCCCCTACTCACCTCTCCCCTCCCCTTCTTCCCTCCCTCCTGCTATTTTGCTGTCCTTCCTCATTTCTCAGCACAGGGGTTTTTATCCTCATTAAATGTGAGGGGAGCCATGGGAATGTTCCGAGTCCAGAACGGGCGCACGGGAATGCCCGCCTCTGCGGCTGGCAGGGCTCCCCTGTAAACCTGTCTTTGGCGCTCTTGGGGGGCCAAGGAGGAGGAAGCGCATATTTCCTGCTTTCTTTGCATTTCTTATCTGGCCATTAACCAGACTGGCTTCTGTCTTTGTCTGAGTCCATTTTTGACATTTATATTTCCCCAAAATGACCCTTTTCACCTAGCTCTGTACATGCGCTGGTGTGAACATTTAAATGTGGCTCTCCAACACTTAAAAAAAAAGTCAAGCCTGTCACGATGGCCCTCTGGTTAGCCTAGTAGAAGGTCTTTGCAGGTCGTTTGGAACTGGGTGGGCCATCATGTGGCCTAAAATCCAGCTGGCCAACGGTGCGAGTAACAAAGTATTTGTGTAGGGGCACCCCTAGCCCCAGCCATCCCCCCCATGCCAGAACAGTGATTATAACTGATACTGTATGACATCACCGCCTCCGTGGGTGGAGGGAGACTCTTTGAAGAGACAGACATGGGTGGGAGGCCCGTGAGGAGGTGACAGTGGCCACGTTTGTTTTGATTTTGATTTTGCTCTTTTCCCCCCAGCACTGCCTGGCCCCTCCTGCCCCTTTCCTCTGCCCACCCCCCCTGCCAGGAGATGCCTAGGCTGGGGGTAGGTTTTCAGGCCTCAGTGGCCTGCTTTGGGCCAACCCTGTGTGGCTGGACATTTACCCACGAGGGGGTGGGTCACTTCGGGCGCTCCATTGGAAATTATTTAACTATGTTCTTTCCCGTCTCTTTATTGCACGTGAATCATATTAAGTCCATCCAACTGAAGGTCTTATGCACTAGAGTATGTTTTGTCTTTTTTTTTTTTTAATGCATACAAGCACTGGGGTACAGGCCAGAGGTGTGGGTGTGTGTGAGAGGATTTACCACAGAGAGTGGGGAGTAGAACAGGCAGATCCACTGAAACACACTGCTGAGGGGAGCAGCAGGCACAGCAGGAGAGGTCTGCCGTGCCATGTGGGTCCCCTCCCTGGCCGGCAGCAGGGATCGAACTCATGTTGCAGTGGCTGTGGTCTGCTTCATAGTGCGTTGCTTAACCCACTGCGCCACCAGGGAGCCCAGAGTGCGTTTTGTCTTATGTGGCAGACGGCAGAACCTATTTAGAGTGGACAGGTTTGGGGGTTCTGGAGCACCCCTCATCCTGCCCGGTAACAGTGGAGCAGGTGAGCACCTGGTGGGGCAGATGGGGCCTGGTCAGGCAGGTGAGCACCTGGTGGGGCAGGTGGGGGCTCGGTGGGCCAGGAGGGGGCCTTGACGGTCTGGCCCTGACTGGCAGCTCCAGGTCCCCCTCTCCCATCTCACCTGGGCCTGCACCTGGCACGCAGAGGGCCACGCCCAGCCGGCACGAGTCCCTGCAGTGGGCTCTGGAGCTCCTGCTCTGTCCTCCCTCGGCCTTGCCCGACAAGGGAGGTGGGCTGCACACACGCATCGGATCTGTCCCATTCTGAGGGGAGCCCGGACACACCGGGTGTGCCCCTGTTGGTGATCAGAGTCTGGGAAGCCTGGCGTCCTTCTCTTGGGCCACCCATGGGCTCCTCCCTGCTTCTGGAGCCCCCGGGCTCACCTTCCTCTGCTAGTCTGCTTGCAAACTCTCCCCTCCATCTGGCATGAAGTCTTAGCTCACATGTTGTTCTCCCACCCTCCCCAGCCACGCCACTGTGCGTCCTGGCAGGCCCTGGCCGTGGGGGAGGATGCAGCGGGGCATGCACGGAAGCCTGAGGCCCAGTGGGCTGGGTGGGGGCAGGAGCCTCTTCCACAGGAGACTTCCCTGACTGTCGCACGCCCGTCTGGTCTCTGGGCTCTCCAGGGTCTCTGGGCTTCTTGTGGGCCCAGCACTTCCCCTGTGGGGTGCTGGGCACTGCCCCCACTGACCGCCCCAACATCCCTGAGCCTGGAGGCCTGAGGCAGCTCCTCCTGGTCCTCCCAGCCGAGCCTGAGCCACGTGCGGGATATCAAGGGAGGGAGGAAGAGGGAAGTGAGGGTGGCTCCTCCTCTCGGGCCCAGGAAGACCCGCCTGGCCCCCTCCTCTGGGGGAAGCAGGAGGCAGCGTCTGCGTGTGTCACTTCCGGGGGTGGCAGTTGCAAACAGATGCCAGCCCATTTTCTGGGACAGCCGGGGGCCTTGGGAGGAAGGCAAAGGAGCAGCATGCCCAGAGCTGTCTTGTGGGGAGGGAGATGCCCAGAAGCCTCTTGGCCGGTGCTTATGCACCTGCCCACAGTGAAACAGAGCTGCCAGAGCAGCCACACCTCCCGCCCCCCTGCAAAGCCAGCGTGGTTTTCGCTAGAGGAACAAGAGGATGCAAAAAACCAAACTCTGGACTTAAATGCCAGGGGATGTTTCAGAATGAATTTTGCTCAAATTTAACTTTCTCAATTGGTCTTTGCTTTGCTTTTCAAATGATGCAGCCCTCAGGCATTTCCCCATTCAGCAGTGCTAAGATGGCTGTGTGGATAGGAGCTGCAGGGGTGGGGGAAGGGAACAGACATGTGGAAGGTCCCCCCTGCATGGGTCCTTCTCCCCTCACCAGCTGGCAGTCAACCCTGCTGTGGCCCAGCCCTGCCTTCACCGGCCGCCCCGGTTCTTCAACCAGTCTGCATCCAAGTCAAACGTCCTTGATGGCCAGAAAAGCCACAGGCGCTGTTCCGGAAGGCTGGATTCAGGCTGTTCAATCTCCTGTGTCAAAGGCAAGGGGGAGAGGCTGGCGGCCCAGCCAGATGGAGGCTTTGGGAGAAAAGGATGAACTAAGGTGGGTGTATTGTTTATTCAGTGTGGGAACAGGTACTGCTGCCCAAGCCATGCTGCCGCCTGGCGTGGGGGAGGGGCAGGGCATCAGGCCTCGGAGTGGCTGCAGGGCCCGGGCCCCTGCACTGCCCAGGGCAGATAGCTGCAGCTGCCCCAGAGCACACCCTCTCCCCACCTCCAGCTCTCTGCTGGTTTCTGAGCTTGCATCACCTGTTTTGGGGACAAATGGGTGGAATGAAGGCCCTCCCCACCCCTGCAGAACCTGCTTCTCCCGGACAAGTGTCTCCCAGTTCTCCATCCTCACTGCAGCTTCTCTGTGGACCAGCCCTTTGGCCCACTGGGCCTCCATGTCCTCCAGCCCCGAGCCCCAGGGATGCCCATGGGAGCATCTCCCTGAGTGGAGGCTGCACGGCACCCCCATTGGCCTCCACCTTGGCTCCCACACAGCAAGGACTGACGGGATTTCCAGATGCTTCTGGGCAGCTTTAAGCCACTAGGCAACATGGACTAGGCTCCCCGAGGCTCATGGCCAGGTTCCTGTCCTGCCCTATGCCGCTGACTCCTTCCTGCCCCTGGGCAGTGGCCGGGACGCCTGGGCAGGCTGCAGCCGGGACCCTCTCTCGGCCCTGGTCCTGGCATCCTGCAGCCTGCCCTCTTGGTGGGGGGCCCTGCTGTCCTGACTGCTCTGTCCCTGGGGGTCTGACTCAGGTGTCCGCCCTGTCCCCTCTGCCTACAGGCCCACAGGGGAGACTCGAAGGATGGGCTTCCCGAAGCGTGCAGAGCCCACAGGGCAGGGAGAGCTAGTAGGGGTGACAGCCCAAAAGCGTGGGTGAGGACTCTTAGGGAGTCCCCTGGACTCCCACTGCACCCCTGTCCCTTTGTGGACTGGGGAGGACTGTCGGGAGGGAGGAGGGCATAGCAGGACCCAGCACACTCATCTCCTCCATGCCTTCCACGCCAGCGCCCCACTTGAGCAGCTGCATCCCGTCTCCACTCTGGGTCACTCCAGGCTGTGTTCCCAGGCACGGCTGACTTTCTCTCTCCCCTCTCAGCTGCCTGTTCCTCCTTGTGCTTCCCAGCGTCTAGGGCAGCCCCTTTGGCCCCTTCCTGTGGGCAGCCAGCTGCCCCCTGACTCCTCTGCAGCCCCCTCCTTTGGGTGCGCCCTCTGCTCTGCCTAGAGCCTGCCTCCCTCCCGTACTTCCTGCCCTCCAGGTCCCAGCAGCCTCCCACCCACCGACCTTTATTCCAGCCTGGGGCTCCGACTTGGCTTCCGGCCCAGCAGAGCCCGTCCCTTGCGAGTGGCTCCACTGCTGTCTTGTGACTGTTACTCCAGTGAGGGGGCTGGGCAGGCGGAAGGTGAAGGGGCCATTCTGGAGGGTACCGCAGAGGACATGTCCCCTCCCCCACGCTTCTGCCAAAAAGTCAACAGGGAAACTGCAGAGCCCCTGGGAGCTCTGCTTGTTTGGCCACACACTGCCGGGAAGGTGGGTAGGAGGGTAGAAGCCAGACGAGGGCCTAGGGAAGGGCAGGCAGGGCCCCCCAGCCCCGTGAGGGCCCGCTCTGCCTTCTCCACGTGGTCATGACGAGGGTGTGCGGGCACAGCATGCCCCAGCCGGGTCTCCCGGGGCTGAGGATGACTGTGGAGGTGGCACTGGCCGTCCAACTACTTCTCGGCGCTGTCTACACCTGGCACGATCCACAGCAGGATTGCCCGGCGGGCTGAGGGTGAGGGTGAGCTGCAACCACCCAGACGGCCTTCTCTGGCTGCCTGAAGGGACGAGCTCTGTAGGCACCTGGGTTGCTGAGCCTGCTGGGAGGCTGAGCTTGCAGCCCAGCAAACCAAACAGCCCTGCTGAGAATGGCAGCGAGGGCATTGCATCTCAATGGCTTAGCTTACTTGGGTGTGGATTTATTTTAGTGGTGTGGACTTGACTTATCGGTACCGATGGGCAAAGGGTAGGCTGCAGACACCTCTCTCCCAGCTGGACCTCTTGGTCCATCAGAGACTCTGGCTCCTCCAACCTCGCTGCTGAGTGCTTGGGCCTCCCGAGTCACCCATCTCCCGCTCAGTTCAACGGCACAATTTATTTTTTTAAATAATTTATTGATTTATATATAGTTTACATCATTGCTCATTTTGGCACAATGTTTGCTTTCTCCTCTCAGGTGTAGTCCCCGTAAAACTCCCGCCACAGATTCACCCACGACCATCACCATAGTCCCTTGTGCTCTTCCCACCCTCCTCTGATCTCTCTCCCTCCCCCTCCCCTGCAGTGTTTCTGATTTATACTTGCCTGCTAGGTTTGCTTTTTCTCTAATTGTTATTATTTTTTCCCCTCATCCCTTATTTAGTTCTCCTATATCCCCCCTATAAGTGAGACCATCCAATATTTTTCTTTTTCCTTCTGGCTTATTTCACTGAACATCATCTCTTCCAGCTCCATCCATGTTGCACTGAATGGAATGACTTTATCTTTTTGATGGTTGCATAGTATTCCATTGTGTATAGACCACATCTTCTTGATCTAGTCATCTGTTTGGGGACATTTGGGTTGCTTCCATAGTTTACCTATTGTAAACAGTGATGTGAGGAACATAGGGGTGCAAGTTTCCTTTTGAATTAGTGTTTTTGTGTCTTGGGTGGATTCCTAAGAGTAGAATTGTTGGGTTATGGTGGCTCCATTTTTAGCAGTTTGAGGGACTTTCACATGGATTTTCCACAGTGGTTGGACCAGTTTGCAAAAAAAAAAAAAACCACCAAAACACTCAATTCCTATAACCTTTCAGCTTCTCTGCAGATGTAAGAATAAATTGAATGTCCTATTGCCCAAGAATTGTTGCTGTCGTTTGAACAAATAGCAGATTTTCCTGTTGCCCTTGACTTGGGGATTATGGAGCATCCTTTGGGGGACCCGCCCCATATGTTTGTGGCGTGATGCTTCCCTGGGGCTGCCAGCTTTTTTTCAAACCTCCTTGCTCTTTTACAGGCACTGGGGCCACTTTGCAGGGATGGGTGGGAGGTAAAATAACAAACAGCCCCTTAGGGCTCAGCATTGTTATGGAGTCACATACCCCTGTGTGGCTGGGGAGGGGGGGGGCTGCCTCGAGGGACCCTGCAGACCAGCAGGCGGGAGATGCCCATCACTTCCTTAGGGGGACACAGGTCGGACACATCTATCCCCATGAGGCTGGCACAGGTCAGAGTGCCCCAGCCAGGTGCTGGGGGCAGGCGGATAGGGAGGGGCTTTGACCTGCTGGGGGTGTGACCTGGGGCAGCTGCTGGAGATCTGGATTCACCTGAAAAGCATATCCTGTTCTGAGGTGTCTGTGCACAGAACACGAGGCCATCAAGAGATTGCATGCTGCACGACTGCAGGCAGCCAAGGCAGGGGCGGCTGTAGGTCCCTAGTCGAGGGTTGGGCAGGAGGACAGGCCCGTCCACACCATGGACACTTCCCAGCGTAAAGGAGTGACCACTCCTGAGCAAAGAGCCATGTGGCCCTATGGGCTGCGCTAAGGGGTTCTCTGCACCCTCGTGTCTTTGACTCCAGCCTCTCCACATACCTGGCAACCGAGTGACTGTAGCTGGTAGCCATGCAACCTCCCCCCAGCGGTGGAGCTCCTGGGCACTTTCCACTCTTGGCTGAGAAAGCCCACTGGAGTATTTCAGTGACATCTAGAAGAGTCATGGCCCCGAACTCTGAGGAGGCCTGGCTTTGGCATGGACCCCAAGGAGCCCATACGGGCCAAAGACCATGCTCGTGGGCCTGGTTGTTCTGCAGCCTCACCTGCCTCACACTCAGTGCCCCTCCAGCCAAAGCCTGGCCTCGGGGACCATCTCCCTGGGAGTGCCATGCAGGAGCACCTCATGCCCACCTGGCTGCCCTGCTTGAGCACTTGCTCAGAGCCGCACAAAACCAGCCTTTCGGGCCTCCCTGGTGGCGCAGCGGGTTGAGCGCCTAACAGTGAAGCATCCATGGCACAGCAGCACAAGTTCGATCCCTGGCCAGGGAGGGGACCCGCATGTGCAGCAGACCTCTCCTGCCTCGCCCGCTGCTCCCCTCAGCAGTGTACTTCAGTCGATCTGCCTGTTCTGCTCCCCACTCTGTCTCTGGTGAATCCTCTCACCTCCTGCTTCTCTGGCCTGTACCCTAGCTCTTGTATGCATAAACAAATAAAAAAAAAAAAACCAACCAGCCTTTTAAGGCTGCCATCGAGTAAGGGCCTGGGGGTTGTTTTTACTTCCCCAGCAGGTGCCTGGTGCAAGCACCAGCATCTTTGTCTATAAGGGAACCTGTGTCTGAGCTGGGAATGCCAGCCACGCAGCCTGGCCAGTCCGGTGGCCCGGCCTTGGTGGGGCTCCCTCCCCCTGGACACCTGCCGGGCTCTGGCTCGGGTGCCCTGGCCGGCTCACCTTGTGTCTGCTTCTTCATGGGCAAAACACGTGGACGCTGATTTCATTGTGGCTTCCTGCTCTGTCATTTCCTGGTTCTGGGAAATGAGCGACTTCCTGGGACCAGGGAGACGGAGGTTGCCCGCTTGGCTTTCCTGGACATGTGGCTTACGTCTAACATTGGCGCTGGAGCTGGCCGCGTTCACGGCGGCTTTACTGTGATGGTGACAGGTCAGAGTAACCACTGACAGGTCAGAGTAACCACTGGCATGAGGGAACATAAGGTGACAGAACAGAAGCCTGTCCTGGAAGCAGGGAGGACCCGTGGCCATTACGGAAATGAGCTGGACACTGAGGGACAGGCCCTCCGGGTTCCATCTTGGAGTCCCTGAGGGAGGGAGAGTCACAGGGAGGAGAGGAGAGGGAGGCTGGGGATGGGGAGGGAAGTATATGATGGGGCTGAGTTTCTGGTGGGGAAGATGAGGACATTCTGGAACTGATGTCAAGGCTGGGGCATAGCAGGGTGGAAGAGCTTCATGCCCCTGAGTGCTACACTTAGGAAGGGTTCAAGGGTGAACTTGCCATTGTGTCTAATTTAACTCCCTCTTTTTCTTTATTTATATATAGTTGACATCAATTGTGGTCCCCATGGATTTCCAACCACCATTTTACTAGTGCACACTTGTGCTCTTTCTGCCCTCATCCCATTCCCTCGCCCTCCACACACACAAAGTGTTTCTGATTTGCCCTTGTCATTTTTTTTTTTAAATGGTTCTTATTCTTTTCCTTGGTCCCTAATTTGGTCCCCTTATAATCCTCCTAGGATTGAAACTATCCAGTATTTTTCTTTTGCCTTCTGACTTATTTCTCTGAGCATCATCCCTTCTAGTTCCATCCATGTTCCTATGAATGACTCTGGTTTATCTTTTTGATTGCTGAATAGTATTCCATCATGTCTATGGACCACATCTTCTTATCCAATCATCTATATTTGGGCATCACTGTGTATATTTTGCCACAATAAAAACTGCCATTGACCTGGGAGGGCTGGGTGCAGGGTGACTGGAGCATGCAGAAGGAGGGGGCCATCCCAGCCTTACCTGGTCAGACGTACCTGCGCTGCTGCAGCAAAACCATGCAAGCATGGCTATCAGTGGGGTGTTAGCAGCAGCTTCTTGCTGAGATTGGTTTGGGAAGGCTGGGCCTGGGCGCAGTGGTTTGCCCTAGCTGGGTGGGAGGTGTGGACACTTAACCTGGCGGTGTCGTTCAGCTCCAGGAAGCTCAGGTGATGTGGCACTGTCCTCAATGACGCTTTGCTGCAGTTGCGAAAACGGAACGTTTTTAAAAGGCAGGTGTATAGTTGGGATTACGAGTCTCCTGGGAGTCCTCCGTGGCTGGCTGTCTCATTTCTAATTGCACGCCAAGGGAGTCTTAATATCAATTAAGTTAATTAGTGAGGAATTAAATGAATGTGATCAATGCGAAGTACCTTAATCATAACTCTGCAATAGCTTTCCAGGCCTACTGCCGTTTTACACCTTCATTTTATTTTTCCCATGACTATCAGAGTAAAACAATACTCACTATAGATTTTTTCATTAAAAATTGCAAATTTGGTAGCATAGGCATGACAATTCGCCACTTTAGCCATTTTTAAGTGTAGCCTTTGGCAACAGGAAGCGTCTCCACATGCAGGCCCAGAGCCTTCTCGTGTCTCCGTAACAACCTGCTCGTCCTCACTTCCCTGTCCTGCACACCCTCGTTCCCCCGCCCTGCCCACCTGGACCCAAGTCTCCTCTTGCCTCCCTGAACTGGCCTCCCGCAGACACCCCAGAGAAGCACATAGGCTGTCCTTTCCTGCACGCCTTCCTCCCTGGAGCCAGGTGTCCCCAGCAGTCATGGCCTCCTTGGTGCCAGAAAACTATTCCCTTGGGGTCATGACCACATGTGTTTATTTACCACCCCGTCGACCGGTATTTGGTAGTGACTCATCACGGGACTTTGGAGGATGCAGAGGCGCGTAGAGAGTGAGGCAGCGCCGGCGTCTGGACCGACCCGCCCATTGGCAGCCCCCGGAGTCTATAAAGGGAGGCCTGGGCACTGGGCGTGAACATCGTTAAAGCCCTGGATGGAAGATGCTGAAGCGCCTTCCAGAAACAGCTGTAATTTTAATGTGAGGAGTTGCAGGCGCGGATGGGCTGTCTTGCATCTTCATGGTTTGCTTTGCCATGAAAAATATCCCATGAAACTGGACACATTCTGCTGAGGGTCTCACGTGCACACGCTGGTGCCACAGCAAACGTGGATCTCATGTGGTATCCCCCTGGGCCCCATTCAGTAGACACTGTCTCCCTCGTCTTCTCATCCGGGGATAGAACTATGGCTCCTGAGAGCCGGGCCTGGCCCTGGGCTGGATAGGGCTGGGGGCGGGGCCACGGGGCACAGCAGCGGCCGTGACTGCCCCTGCTTCCTGCTGCTCTGGGAGGGAATAGAGACAAGTGTCCCTCTTGAGCTCGCCAAGGCCCTGCTGGGGAGGCAGGGGACAGATGGGGTCTAGCTCCACCTTGGGGACTCCCCCGTGCGGAAGTCACAGAAGCTGACGTCATGTTCCTCTGGGTCTTTGTCAGCGACTAGCCCGGCCAGCCTGTCCGGGACACCTCGTTTGGCCCTGGAGGTCCGGCCCTGCTGCCCAGTAGCTCTGTGACCTTGGGACTGTGCCGGCTGCTCTCAGCTTGGTCTCCTCGCTGGGCTCCACGGTGGGTGTCGATTCAGCGATCTCGTGTTGCTCTTGGTCCCAATGTCTTAGGTACAGAGGGGGCGATGCTCAGGGCTCTGAGCCCCAACGCGTTATGGGAGTTAAATGTGAGTACTTCTCACTCTCACCATCCCCTTGCACCAGCCGCTCCTGGAAGCCCTGCGGCCACGTCTTCCAGGGCCGAGGCTGCCCTGGACTAGGACCCTCCTCCGTCCCCCCTCTGTCTGCAGTGATGTACCCCGGTCACCGTGCCCACCTCAAAGCTCCCAGCACCTGCACCCGTGAGGGAAGACCCCCTGGCTGCTCTCCACGGCACCTGGCGTGACCTGGAGCTCCCTGGAGGCTGGACGTCCTGGGCTGTCTGGGGTCTTCTGGGCAGCCCCTGCCCCAAGTCCCACCACTAAGGGGTTGAGGACCAGCCTGAGGAGCCCCCTGCAGCCCCCCTCCCGTCCAGGCCGCTTCTTAGTGCAGCCCAAAATAATACTCTCTGGCTGACAGTGAACCTAGCAGGCAAGATGTTTATTCCTTATTAGTCACCCCTCCCGAGATGGCCTATTTCGAGCAGTTGTTGCCCGTTCTGTGAGTGCACTGCAGCATCTGTGCACACTTGGTGTGGGGCCCTGCAAATAAGAGCATTATCCCTCCTGAGAGCTCGCCCCGCTTGTAAGAAAGGGACTTTCACAGCTCCCGGGCCTGCCGCGGCCGCCCCCACCCCACCCCTCCCCATGGGGAGGCAGAGAAAGGCCGTCTGTGTCGCGTGGGCTGGCAAGCGCAGCAGGCCGGAGGACAGGCCGGTGTGTGCTGGGCTTGAGTGACTCTCCCAGGTGCTGGTAGCAGAGGCCAAGGCAGGCAGGTCCGGGCTCAACCCAGCCCTACAGACCACAGCCTGGACGTCCAGACTGAGGGCTCTGGCTACGGCCTCGAAGCCGTCCATGGCCGAGCTAACTCCTCGCATCTGCCAGCCTGGTCGTTGTGCTCTAGGGCAGACCCCAGGCTGGAGCGGCAGGCTGCCCAGCACTAGACTTTCTGGACAGATGGTGGGTGACTTAGTAGTTGTTAGGCAGGTCAGAGTTTCTTATTTAAAGATTTATTTATTTATGCATACAAGTACTGGGGTATAGGCCAGAGGTGTGGGGTGAGAGGAGTCACCAGAGACAGAACGGGGAGCAGAACAGGTAGATCAACTAAAAATACACTGCTGAGGGGAGCAGCAGGCTAGGCAGGAGAGGTCTGCTGCATCATGTGTGTCCCTTCCCTGGTCGGGGATTGAACTCGTGCTGCAGTGACTGCGGTCTGCTTCATAGTGCGTTGCTTAACCCGTTGAGCCACCAGGGAGGCCCCAGGTCAGGGGTTTTGAAGGTAAGTTTGGAGGAAAGTGTGGGGTTAGCCTTGAAAGGCTGGTTTGGAGTCTCTGGGAGCAGGCATGGTGGAGACGGCACCAGGCTGAGGATGCCTGGACCCTTGTCCTAGCCTACACCAACCTGGGCAGAGGCCAGCACCCAGGCCCTGCCCAGCTCCCTGCCATACCGTGCGTGAACCTGCAGCCCATGAAGCTGGACTGCTCCCAGCTGCTGGCCTCAGAACCAGAACCACAGCCCTGGGACTGGTGGTCAGCCGGAGACCACTTCAGCCCAGCAGATGCCCCAATTTCCTGGTTCTTCAGATATTCGACTTTTAATGATTTCTCACTTAATGAACGAGACGTAACCAGGGACAACCCCAAGTCGGTGACCTTGCTGGCAAGCCCCCCAAATCCATGTGCTGAATCCCGGCTTCAGGCTCTCAGCGTGTGGCCCGGTTTGGACACAGGTGGCTGAGGGGGGACCGGCTGAGGGGGACATTGTCACACCCTAGCACAGGCGGCAAAATCCAGGCCAGGGAGGGGCCTGGATGGAACCAGTGCTGGCCACACTGGACCTTGGCCTGTTGCCCCCCCAGGCCCAGGAGGTCATAGACTTCGGCTACTCAAGTCCCCAGTCTGGAGAGAGTTTCGAAGGGGAGAAGTCAAGGACAAAGCAATCACCCATTTAATTAAGACTTGCAGCTTTAGGGTTTTTTGGACATGAGATGAAAAGACTCTAGAGCAATTTGTCAGTCTTTCTTGGGTGCTGCTGGGTCAGTCAGCTTCCCAGGCTCATCAGCATCAGCCTAGCTAGCCTGCGGCCGCTAGGGCTAAAGTCAGACGGACCAACAGACACTGCTCCCTCTCAACTGCCTCCCCAAGTACCTGCTTCCGCAGGCATGCATGTCCTCAGATACCTGCCTCCCCAGGCACCCCCTCCCTGAGGATCCCCAGCCTGACACTCCATGACCAGAAGACTTGTCCTTCTGCCCAGGGTCTCCAGGGCTGGGGGCTGCTCTCCTAGGCCCTCCCCAGGGGACTGCATCCTGCAGCTTCTGTGACCCCGATTTCCAGAACCAGTGGCTAAACTGGGCACTGATTCAATCTTCAGGGGCCTGGTTCTGCAGGTGTCAAGGGTTGTGGTACCCAAGACCGTGTAGTCTGAGCAGGACCCGGGTCACATGCTCTGTGAAGGGCCAGGGAACAAATGCCTTCTACATGGGGGTTTCCGTGGCCACCCCTCAACTCTACTGTAGCACGAAGGCTGCCTTAAACAATATGTGTGTAAGTAGGTGTGGCTACGTGCTGATAGAACTCCATCCACAGACACTGAAATGAGAATTTTACACAATTTTCACTTGGCACAAAATCTTCTTTCTATTCATCTTCCAACTGTTTAGAATGAAAAATCCATTCTCCACATAAAGGTAGTACAAAAATAAAGTGATGCTATGTATAGCAACTAAGCTCTGGAAACAACCTAATTGCCCAAGGACACAGGGGGTGGAGTAGGAAGATGTGGAATACTACTCAGCCATGAAAAGGTGGACTCTTGACATTTGTGACAGCGTGGAGGGCATGCTGAATGACATGAGCCAGAAAGAGAAGACAAATACTGCAGGGTGTCACTCGTCACTGGAAAATAGAGAAACTAAACTGGCACAAACAAACCAAAACAAGTCTAGAAATGCTGTTGAATGCAGGACTGAGGCCATTAGAGCAGGTGTTGGGGGGGTGGCCCATGGTCTGGGGTAAAAGGACATGGTCCTGGAGTGGGGGGTGGGCATGCACAACTGAGACGGGACGGTATTCCCCTGACTCATGTTTGGGGACATCGACCAATGGCAGCTCAATAATAAAAAAATAATGATCTCAGCAAGCTCTTGTAATCCTTGGGCTATAAGTTTTGCATGTTTGTTAAACTCCTATTTTAGTGTCTTTGATGTTATATGAACAGAATTTAGGAATTTTACCTCAATTTTACCTCTAGCTGTACTAGAAAGTCTGTGCATTGTCTTATGGCCCGTTCAAGCAGGAATTCTGTAGATTTAGGCTTTTTAGTATTCAAGATCGTATCTGAGAGTAAAGTCAGTTTTACTTCTTCCAGAAACAAAGTAAATACATAAAAGCAGTGGGTTTGGGGTGGCTTTGGTGGGTGGGCCGGTTGAGTGGAGAGATGGAGAGATGGCTCTTTGAATCGATGGCCTGGTCCTAGCTGGTGACCGGGACAGGACTCCTTGCAGAGTTGCTAAGGAAACTGGAGGTAACTGCGGAGGTTCCTGCAGGCAGCTGGGTCCCTTGCCTTTGCAGTGAGGATTTTCCTAAAGCTGTGCTTGAGGGTGTGGGCTGTTCAGTTTAGCCATTTTCCTGAACTACTCAGGCTTTTAGAGAGCTTTGTGCTACGGCCTTTTCAAATGATGAAGTTTTAATGATCAAAATCAATGTGTTTGATAGATTCTGCAGGACATTTCAGTGACTCAGAAATCTTGTTATCTCCAGACGCCCTGGTCCAGGGGTCTGGGGTGACATTTCTGGGTGAGGAAGCTTCCCAGGTCTTCTCTACACCCAGCAATTCCTGCCCAGCTGGATCCTGAGCTCAGACATGCCAACCTGTCACTGAGTTAACCTGTCACATCGGTGCTGTTAAGACCATGGCTGACAGGCACAGGGGTGAGGACAGGAATCCAGGTCCCTGGGGTGCTGGGCAGCTGCCCCGGCTCGCCCCAGCCCTGCTTCTAGATCTGCTCCTTGAAAACGACGTGAGCTTTGCAGCTGGTGAAGCTGCAGTCTGCATCTTCTCCGTGCTCCCAGGGCCCCTTAGCCAGTCTACAGGGCATGCTGTGCCAGTGGTGCTGGATGGATGTGTGGTCAGAGTGGCCCCTGATCTTTGAAAGTTCCCATCTCGTGAGCACTTTTCTTCTACACAAGAAGTGCCTTGGGACTGTTTTCCTTAACAGAAGAAATCCAAAGGGGGGGAGGGGTCTGCCTTTAGGACAAAAGCTGAAGAGCGACAATCGGTTCAGTCAGGTTTTTTGGCAGCTGTTCTAGAGGCAGCGGCACCCCGAGAATGAGTGGCCCTGAGTCCTTCCCTGGATTACTGTCTCCAGGCTGGTCTGTATGCTGTCACTCCTGCTGGACCAGAGGGGAGCATGAGGATTCCTGCTATTGGGTGGGGTGTTTTGGGTCTGGGGAGGCTCAGCATTTCCAAATAAATGGATGTTTGCTACTTCTCCACTTTGCACCATTTCTGCATGGGAAAGTTTCTTGGAAGCCTGGACTTTTGCATAGTGGGGGAAACGTGTGCTGCGATCTTCAGACTTTCAGGACTGTCATTTTACTCGGTGTCTGTCGTCAGCTGCCAACTTCTAAGCAGGATGACTGCACCTGCAGTGAGGAGTATAGGGATGATGGCACTCCTGAAGCAAGGAGCACGGGGATGACTGTACCTCCAGTGAGGAGCACGGAAATGACTGCACCTCCTCAGTGAGGAGCATGGGGATGTACCCCCAGTGAGGAGCATGGGGATGGGGATGACTGCACTCCCTAGTGAGGACCATGGGGATGACTGCAACCCCAGTGAGGAGCACGGGGATGACTGCACCCTGCAGTGAGGAGCATGGGGATGACTGCAACCCCAATGAGGAGCACGGAGATGACTGCACCCCACAGTGAGGAGCATGGAGATGACTGCACCCCCAATTGAGGAGCACGGGGCGAGGGCTGGGCTCCCACCTCAGCTCTCACGCTTGCTCTCCTCAGGGTTGTTGCTGGGGACTTGGGTCCCTGGCAGGCTCCCACCTGGAGCACCAGGGCAGAGAGGGACCTGGAAGGGACAAAGGACAGCTCACCTTCCACTGCCCCATCAATTCCCATGGCCGGGCTGGGAAAACACACAGTTGAAACACACCTGAAATTTCCCCGATAGTCAGCTACTTTACCGAATTCTTAGTTGTTGATTTTTCCCCACCACGATCCTTCTAGCTTCTTTACCCGTCCTCTCGCCCCCCTCACCCCCTTAATCCCAGGAACCTAAGTTCGGCCATCAGACCCACAGTTCATAGCTGTTTTGCGCTGTGGCTCATGCGCGCCACCTCCTTGCATGGCTCTTTATGTGACACAGCCTCTGTTAGTCAGGGCTTCTGGGTCAGCCCCTCAAATGCCTGCCCCTGGGCTGGAAACGGCAGCGTGTTGTCCTTCCTCATGGCCGCAGGGCCCACGGCCTTCCGACTGGCCTCCTGAGGGCACGCGGGTGGGTCCCCTGCTGAGTCACTGCGAGATGTCATAAAAACACCACGAAAGGGCTGGAATGCGTGACCAGCTGCAGCTTCGGTGATGCTCGCACGTGGGCTTGCTCGGTCCCGTCCAAAGCAGGGATCTTCAACCGCTGTCTCCAGATGCCACGATACTGGTGCGAAATAACCGGGGAAGTGCAGAAGATGTGGCCCAGAGGCAGGCGAGTGGGGAGGAGACATGGACGGGGTCTCGGGCGTTCCTGCTTCCAGAAGAACTGATTCTTGAGACTCTCTGAGGAAGGCCCCAGCCGCTCCCACCGGGCTGATACAAAGCCCAGTGAGATAGGGCACTCAGTCCTGCCCAGGCCAGCACCCGGATCCCCGCTCCAGGCCCTGTTTATCTTCCTGAGGCTCACGGGGGCAAACACCCATCAGTGCAAACAACCCCTTTGTCTACGGATCTAGGCTTCTCAAATGCATCCGGAGAAGTGAGTGACATTTTGGAGACACGTTAATTGAAGCACACACACTCCTCAGCCCTCTGGATCCTGCTTAGCCCGAGTCCTTAGCTGCACACAGACTCTCCTCTGCGGGGTCGGTGTGTCCAGTAATGAGGTCGCTCAGGGGCGCTGGCACTTGTGGACAGCCCGGGGGTTGCACTGGCACAGAACTGGCCACCAGCTTTGGGCATGAGACACTGGTCTTACGACCTCTGACAAGTAGCCCCTGAAAAGGGGGGCAAGGCTTTCCTTCCCTGTGCTCTGCTGTGGATTTGGGGGCACCATCCTTTTTATTAATTTAAATTTTTTCTTTCTTGCTCCGGATCTCTGCCTACTATAAATATTTGTTAATTTCTTTCATATTCTTTTTCTTTCTCTTTTCTTTAATAATTAAATAACTACAGTTTCCTCAAAAGGCATGATCTTCATATTTATTCATTGTAATTTCTCTCCATCTAAAATTTTTTTAAACATTTATTCATTTATGTATACAAGAACTGGGGTACAGACCAGAGGTGTGGGGGTGAGAGGACTCACCAGAGATGGAGTAGGGAACAGAACAGGCAGACTGACTGAAACACACTGCTGAGGGGAGCAGCAGGTGAGGCAGGAGATGTCTGCTGCGCCATGTGGGTCAGCTCCCTGGCTGGGATTGAACTTGCACTGCAGTGTCTGCAAAAGCCCCACAGTATGGGGCTCAACCCCTTGCACCACCAGGGAGGCCCAATAGGGTGTTTTCTTTTTTTTTTTAATTTATTTATTTATGCATACAAGAGCTGGGGTATAGGCCAGAGGTGCAGGCAGTGAGAGGATCCACCAGATACAGAGTGGGGAGCAGAACAGGCAGATTGACTGAAATACACTGCTGAGGGGAGCAGTAGGGAAACAGGAGAGGTCTGCTGCGCCATGTGGGTCCCCTCCCTGGCCGGGGGCAGGGATCGAACTTGTGCTGCAGTGGTGCGGTTTGCTTCATAGTGATTTGCTTAACCCATTGTGCCACCAGGGAGGCCCCCAATAGGGTGTTTTCTTTTTTTAAAGATTTATTTACTTATGCACACAAGAGCTGGGGTACAGGCCAGAGTCTAGGGAGGTGAGAGGATTCAGCAGACAATGTGGGGAGCAGAACAGGCAGACTGACTGAAACACACTGCTGAGGGCAGCAGCGGGCGAGGCAGGAGAGGTCTGCTGCACCATGTGGGTCCTCTCCCTGGCCGGGGGCAGGGATTGAACTCGTGCTGCAGTGGCTGCGGTTTGCTTCATAGTGAATTGCTTAACCCATTGTGCCACCAGGGAGGCCCCCAATAGTGTGTTTTCTTAAGATGCATGGATTCGCTCATGGAATCAGCCCACTGTCCATCTACAGATGACTGGATAAAGAAACGGTGGGACAGTTACTCCATGGACTACTACTCAGCCATGAAAAATGAAGTCGTGTAAATGTAGATGGAGTTGGAGGTGGTTGTACTAAATGAAAGGAATCAGGAGAAAGACAGATACTGATGGTTTTACTCACCTGTGGGATAAAAACAGCCAAGAGCACAAACTGGCAAAGCCCAGCAGAAACAATCCGTAGATTCTGTGAAAGCCACACTGGTTACCAGAGAGGGTAGGGAGGAGGGGCGGGAGGGGAGGGGAGTGTTACACAGAATATTGGTGGAGACGCAAAAAGGCACCCTGAAAAGCATGTATACTTGTAAAAACTGGACGATAAAAAAAGTTTCAAAACTGTGTTTACCATCACAAAAAACCCAGTGTTTTCTTTTGGATATCATTATTTCCCGAGTTCTGCCTTCTCACTTCTGAATTTCTCTTAATTCTGACTTACTTATTCATTTATGTCTTATAATCTTTAAACACTTATTTTAGCTTTGAAAGCACTGTGATAGCAGGTTGCAGTTCTGAAATGTTCTTCACACATCTCCTCTAGGCGGCTTCCAGACAAGGCCAACTACCTTACCCAAGAACACACCCTTCAGCACCAGGGCATGCACGCCAGCCACTTTATAGCACAACCAGCTGTCCCAATTGGTGCCCTATTTTAACACTGAGGGTTCTGACTCTTGGAGACCCTGTGGCTGCAGAGAAGCTGGGATCCTTGGCGAACCTGGCTCTCATCACGACTGTGAAAACACAGCCTGTCTTAATTGAGGTGCACCTGCCATTTCCATGACTGCTGGGGCCACAATATTGGAATTCGTGCACTTAAGGACCCAAAGGATTTGATCGGCCAGAGGATGCATCCACAGGCCCAGCTCTGTGTCCAGCTGGTTGGCTGTCCTCTCCCTGTCCTGGGGCCTGGTGGAAGCCAGCGACACAGGGACACAGGTTGACCTCCCAGAGCCCCTGCACTTGGGCGTTGATACCTGGAAGCTTGCACACATGGACTCACTGATGCTTCCTGCTCCATGTTCCTGGAGTGGACATGATTGCACGAGATGGAAGGCCTCCTTCACCCCTGCCCAGGAAGCACTGGCTGCAGGGATGTTTTATTCTGGGAAGGCTGCTGGGAGAAACCGCGCCTGGACAAAGGACGCTCTGAAGCCCCTCTTGGGGCGAGGAGGCCCGGGCCTGGAGCACGAGGCCGCCCGCCCGCCCGCCAGCAGGCCATGGAGGCGGATGACTCTTGGTTGTATTTTCAACTTTGGGAGAAGGACATTGTTGTGTCACTGGTGTTTAGACTGTTATCAACAAAAATAGCGCCTCCTCAGCAGATGGCTGAAACTCAGGGTAAGCACATAAAAGCAAAGGTGGGTCATGCAGGTGGGGCCGTGCATGGCGGGAGCAGACTTACATATGGGGGGTGGCCAGGTGGAGGGCTGGGTGCAGGAAGAGGAGGGTTTTTGCTGGCTTCAGGCCAGGCAGGGGCGTCAACAGTGACAGGGCCTAGCGCAGGGTTGTCTGGGGGCCCTCATAAGGGGCCAGTGGCCAGTAGGGAAGGCAGCTGGCCACTGGGCTCTTGGTGCCTGGCTGCTCATCTCCCCTTGGGATGTGCATAGAGAAGGCAGACACAGGAGGGGTTTTCACAGCATGGAGGGCAAAAAAGGCCAGTGAGAGCCGCATGCCGGGAACTTTGTCTCTGGAGTTGTGGCCAGAGGGCCAGATCACATGGATGTGGTGGGTCACCTGTCATGGTGCATGGGCCATGGTGAGATGGTCCAGGTGGTGGGTGAGATGGCCTAGGCTGTGATGAAATGACCCAGTCTGTGGCGAGATGGGTCAGGTGGTAGGTAAGATGGCCCAGGCAATGGATGAGATGACCCAGGTGGTGGGTGAGAGATGGCCCAGGCAGTGAGAGAGGTGGCCAAGGCAGTGGGTTAGATGGCCCAAATGGTGGATGAGATGGCACGGGCCGTGGTGAGATGGTTTAAGGCCAGTGTTGGATGGTGCCTGGGGACATCATGGCTGCATGCCCAAAGAACCCCCGCCCCTCCTCTCTTCACCGCTCCTCAGCCCGCCCTGCTGGCCTCCTAGTCACCCCACTTTTCAACTCTAGGACAGTAAGGATCACAGAGGAGTCTGGGTTGCTGCAGAGGCTTCAGTGAGCTTTTCTTGATCTTGTCTTCCCACCTTTGCTGTGAGCTGGTGGGGCTGGGGTTCTGCCTTTGCATCGTCTCCTCCCCTTCCTTGAAATCTTCTAAGCTGAGCGAAATCTCCTAAGTCCAGCATCATGGCACACTGGTGCTCCTCTGTGGAAGATTTGGGTGCATCCTTCCTGCCGGTGCCTGGAACTGAGGCTGATTCACCGAATCCGCACTTCCAGCCTCTGCGGGGTGGACCCCAGGCAGCTCGCTAAAGCCTGGAGGGAGAAGCACTTCTGGGTCTTCTTGGAAGGCCGTGCTTCATTAAACTGGAGAAAATTTGGGTGTTGAGGCAGCCTGCTGAGAAACTTAGCCAGGGCCATCTTGTTTATTTTGGAGAAAATATGATGGTCCCGTTAATCCAGGGGTAACTGGTAACCAGCCCCAGAAAAACTGGTTGGAGCAGGCCGCGGGAGGGGCGCGCTGCCAGAAGGAGCTGCTTATCTGCTGGGCTGTTCTCACCAGTTTCTGAACCTTAACCCACTGTGGTGTGGGGATCACGTCCAGGAGAGGGTGAGCACAGGACAGTGGCCCGCGGGGGCCTGGCTGATGTCAGCCACGTGCTGGGGCCTGCGCCCGGGCGTGGGCTGGTGGCGTCAGCACCGTGAGGGTTGGTGTGTTCCAACGGGGCGGGCAGGAGTGGGGGTGAGCAGGTGTCCCTAGGGTGGGTCTGCCTCTTGCCCCTGGTCCCTCCATAATGCATTCTCCGGATAGCTGGGCCTGGACACTTGACTTCCTGCAGAGCAGCTGGGGTAAGAGCCGGTGACTCAGCAGGCGAGATGGGTCAGCGCCCACAGCAGCCCGTGCCCACAGCCAGCCCGTGCCCACAGCAGCCCGTGCCCACAGCCAGCCTGTGCCCACAGCCAGCCTGTGCCCACAGCCAGCCCGTGCCCACAGCCAGTCAGCACCCAGGGTGTTCCAGCGGCAGGAAGGGTGGGAGCTCCAGCTTTCGGCGGTCAGCGCTTCACCCAGGGCCACGGCGCCAGCTGGACTGGCAAGGCCCTCCGCCCACCAACACCAGGGTGGGGGCAGCTTTCCTGGGCCGTGGGGAGGATAACTGTCGTGTGTGTGCCAAGCCTACACCCCCAAGTCTGCCCCAGGCTGGCCTCATACGTGCGGGCTTAACCGCATCCCTGGAAGCTGCAGGACACGCTTCTGCTGGGCAGGCCGCTTCCCTCCGTGGCTGTCTGCCCCACTGCACATCAAGTCTTTATTTTATTTAATTCTGGGTGGGAGCCAGGGGGCAGGATGAAAGGTGGGCCCAGCCTGCCTTCTGTGTCCTGACCAGAGCTGAACCCAAAACTGCAGCCCCCAGGCCAGGGAGACTCTGGATGGAGGGTGGAGGCTGACAGAGAATGGGGGCCCGGCCTTGGCGTCTGGGTCCCCAGGGGACCAGTGGGGTTCAGCCTTCAGCGAGCCCTTGGCAGCCTCGCCTGCACCCATGCATAGCTCTGCTCAGGCTCGAATGCTGCCCCCTCCGGTGGAGATGCTGAAACCCGCCTGTCCCCTCCCTCCCCGGGGCCCGCCCAGATCAGAGCTGCCTGGATGCTTTGGGGACCTGCGGCCGCCACGTTGGCGTGAGTCAGCATCCACCTTTCCAGGAGGCCCTGGGAGCTGGGAGGGGGCGCGGCACCGCAGGTTAATATTAACTGTCCAGGCAGGCCCAGGGCAGCCCGGGGAGAGGAGCAGGCGTCTGGGGCAGGCTGACAGGATGCTGGATGCCCGGGCGGTGTGCCCCAGCCCGAGCCCAGACACCCGCTCCCCCTGCCCCTGCTGGCCCAACTGAGCCCCTCCTGGGCGTGTCCATCTGCTGGCTCTCTGCCCAGCACCAGGGGATGTGCAGGCAGTTGGGTGGCATGGCAGCGGCAAGGTCACAGCCCGCTGACTATCTTCCGTGGGTGAAGAAGGGTTCTGGGGTCAGAGCTGCCTAGAGGTCAAGGTCCACCGCTGCCAGCTGCCAGGTCTTGGGGGGCTGCTCGGAGGCTGTGGTTTCCTGGTCCCAGGCAGGCAGACAGCTCCACATGCGAGCACTGTGTAGGGAGGAAGGCGGAGGCGGAGCTCAGTGGCGGGGCAGCCAGCTTGCTTTCTTTAAATGGCCGTTTCCTGGATCCTCCCCCAAGATCTGTGTTCCCAACGCCTTGCCCTCCTCCTCGGGGAGCTCCTCTGACGCTGTGCCAGGAACCTGGAGCTGGAGGGATGCTTGTTAGGGCCAGGGAGGGTCGGGAGGCCAGGGAACCATGTGGGCCCCCACTCAGCAGGAGCCCTGGAAGGAAATCTACATAAGGTGGATTCTCTCCAAGAGGGGGTCCCTTAGTGATCCTGGTCCCCCCATGGGCCCAAGAGGTGCTGCTGGTGAAATAGCATTAGGTCCCTGAATTGGGGGGAGAGGTGAGGGCAGCAGCTGCGAGCACCCTGGCCCGGGGACTGGGGCAAAGGGGTCTGTCCTTGGCACCTTATCTCCTGCTGACAGATAACCAGCATCTTGTGCAGATGACTCACTCTTGGCTTAACCCTTTCCCTGTCAGTTCTGGGGGACCTGGGAGAACAGAGGCAAAAAGAGCAAGATGGGCGTTTTTTTTCCTTGGCTTGACAAATATTTCCAGAGCCCTGGGAAATGCTGAGTTCACAAAAGCCAAGCCTGGGGCCCAAGGGTCCTGGTGGCCTCCACGCCAGCAGAGGGGATATGAGACGTTGGAGCCTTTTAAACACAGGAGAGCGAGAACTCAGGGGCAGGGGGCCCAAGATGACACGTGGCCCAGGCGTTCCTAGCTCCAGGCTGGGCCCTGCTCCCAATGACTGGTGGTGCTGGACAATCGGCTTTTGCAGCAAGTTTGCAGGGCATCCGCAGATTGTGAGCTGTGGTGGTCCCTGGACCGCACTTTGAGAGTCACAGCTGGGGGCCCAGGAGTGGATGCTCAGAGCTCAGGGAGGGGGGTCCATGCAGCTGTGGTGGCAGGGAGGGGGCTATTATCCAGGAATCTCTGTGCAAAGGGCAGCTGCAAAGAAGAGGGAGTCATGCCCCCTTCTCCGTGCGCCTGCTCAGGTTGGAGTGTGGGCTCTGCTCCAGGGGGCTGCTGCTGCATGGGGTCTCGAGCCGGCTCAGCTGCCACAGTTTGATAGCTGACCTGGAGTGTAAACACGTTGTTCAGAGCATCCCCAACACCGCAGAGAACTGCCCTCGAGTTCCCAGCTCCAGGCGCTGGCCCTACCCCTGTACCCACTGGGCAGCTGTGTTTTTGTAAAAATCTATCCGTCTGTGAAATAAAGATCAAAGCCGCCACGACTAAGACTATCACTTACCCGGGCAGCCGGGAGGCTTTGGCTTCCTTCCGCACTGCTCGGGTAGCCTGGGAGCTGCTTGGTCTTTAGATGCGCGACCTGTCCTGGGACTCACCTGGGCTCTCTGCTGTGCTCGGGATGTGTGGTCTCAACGGGGCTGCAGACGATTAGCGGGGAACTACCCGTTTTACAATCTGAGGTAGCCATGGGGCAGGCATATGGAAACACTCTGCTGAGGGAGGCTGGGAGGACTTCCTGGAAGAAGTGGCATAAAGGATGGGGATGAATGCAGTGAAGAAGGAGCCCAAGCAGACAGAGCCCCAGCAAGGACAGGCACAGCCCCGGCCCAGAGTGAGTGTGCCCGCCCTCTCCCAGCCAGGTCAGGACCTCTGGGTTCACACTGGGCCTGCCCTGGAAGCCTTGGTGGACAGTGTGACGGACACTGAGCTAGTGTCCCTGGACTCTGCTTGTGGATTGTGTCTGGCCAAGAGTGGATCTGCTACCTAAGCAGGGCCCCTGCTGCTTCATGCAGGAAGGATCCAGGCAGGCGCCTGGCGAGGTTGGAGTGGTGTCGAGGCGGGGTATTGGCTGTGGGGGTTTGCTTTGAGTGGCTGGGCCCCAGTGCCCGGTCTTCACTTCTCTCACCTTGGCTGGAGGAGGTCTGGGCCAACAGTCTGCTTCACGGAGGTGCACTGGACTCCTTCCCAGCAGGAACGATCTTGGGACAGAAGTGGCAGGTCTGTCGCAACGCGGTTCCAGGAAGGATGGGGTCCCGCGTGGCTGGTGAGACGCTGAAGTTGAATCTCCCTGGGAGGCTCAGCTGCTCACTGGGGCGACTGCCAGCCTACAGTTCCATGAATGACCCTGTGACCTTGGGCACATCTGTTAGCTGTGGGCACCCCAAGATCTTATAGATGCAAAGTGGGGGGTCTCTGCCTGGGAACATCTGGGATGTGGTACAGAAAGGAGGTGGTGTTTGTGACACATGGGGCTCCTGGAGGGGACGTTTAAACCTCCAGGCTGTTGGTTGCCAAAGGCATTGAGTCGGTGTGGCAATGGGGAGTTCGTTCTGGGGCGGGCATATGCACATGTGTGAGTGTGTGTGCATGGGTGCTGTGAGCATGTGTGTGCATGTGTGCATGCTCTTACACACACGAGTGTGTGTGCACACTCAGCGTCATGCTGCAGAGCAGACTCTGCCCTGGCCGTGGGCTCACTCATCTGGACCACTTTACTCTCACTGAGCAGAGAGCTCTATGCTCAGGGCCGCCAGTTAATAAAACTCCTCCAGTGGAACAAGACGGGCTCGAGCACAGCTTCTCAGTTAATTTTTAACGAGCTTGGCAAAGCTGCCAAGTCAGCGCAGAGCCCATGTGCTGCGGGAAGTGGACGTTGGCTCAAAAGCCCTCTGGAGCACCCCCCTTTCTGGCATCTGTCTCCACTCCCACCTCCTCCTCCACTGCTCCCCTGAAGTTGCAAGCATTGGTGGCTCCCAGCCTCTGTGCCCCTGGACAGAGCCCTGAGCAGCCTGGCCCGGCTGCAGCTGGCCTGGTACCCTCCCCCAACCCAATGTTGGTACTTTTCCTGTTTAGAGACCCCTGTGGTGTGGCAGCAAGCATCCCCATGTCCCGGGCGTCCTGTTCCTCGGATAGACTTGGAGTTTACAGGCATGGAGCAGACACGAGTCCAGAGAGAAAGGAGCCTTTGGGTTGCTCTTTGTGCACCTGCTCTCTCTGTTCTCTGGAATGCTCTGAAGTGGCATGGCGGGTGGGAAGATGAGGCACTGGCCTGAGATGTGGGTCTGGGGAGGAGGGGGGTGCAGGGAAGAGGGAAGTGGAAGTTCTCCGGGCTTGTGCCGAGTGCAGACGGCAGCCCCAGACTGAGAGAAATGGGGAGCTTCTTTTCTGTCCTGTCCATTGAGATGGCGGCAGCACGCGGCCAGCTCTGGATGAGGCTTGTCTGTCCTCTCTGATGCCTTTGTGTGTGTTGTGGACTGAGTGTGGAGCAGAACCGCGTTCACCGGGGGTGAGAATTGGCCGACTTTCTTGTGACAACACACACAGCATGCGTGTCACATTAACCACATCTAAGTGCACAACCCTGTGGCGCCAAGTGGCTGACATCACCATGTGACCGTCACCTCCATGTGTTTCCAGAGCAGTTTTTTTTTTTTAAAGATTTATTCATTTGTACATACAAGAACTGGAGTACAGGCCAGAGGTTTGGGTGAGGAGAGGACTCACTAGAGACAGAGTGGGGAGCAGAACAGGCAGATGGACTGAAACACACTGCTGAGGGGAGCAGCAGGTGAGGCAGGAGAGGTCTGCTGCACCATGTGGGTCAGCTCCCTGGCCAGGGATTGAACTCGTGCTGCAGTGGCTGCAGAGGCTTCACAGGGAGGTGTCTGGCTTATTTCCCTGAGCCCAGTGTCTCCAGGGCCCACCCATGTGGGTGCCTGAGTCAGAATCTTCTTCCTTGGTCTTCCCGGCCACATCTCACTCATCCATGGACACCATCCGGCTCCAGGACTACTGCTGTGTCTGGGGCTGTGGTGTTTCTCATGCCCTCCTCTCCACCCTGTCTGCTCATTTTCATATCCTGTGTCCACTTCTGCTCTGAGAATTAATTCCCTGTCTAGCCTCCCAGAGTGGCGGATTGGGGTCCTCCTCCAATAACGTGTTTCCAAGCAGATGTGACTTTCTGGAAATGGAAGAATGAAGGTCTATGGGCTTCTGATAAAATAATTCCAACCCTCGAAGATGACCACATCCTAATCCCTAGACCCTATCAATGTGCTTTAGGGCGAGCGGTGAAGGCAACGAAGGTTGCAGGTGGAGTTAAGGCTGAAATTGGGAGATACTTTTGGATTATCTGGGTGGAGCCATTGGGGTCACCCAACTACCTTAAGAGTTCAGGAGTGCGTATAAGAGGTCAGAGTGATGGCACAACATGAGAAAAAGTGGCTGACTTTAAAGTGGAGAAGGAGTCCTGTGCCAAAGGATGTGGGAGCTTGGGATAGCTGAGAAAGAAGGCACAGTGAGGAACGTGGCTCTGCCGCCATCTTGGCCTCAGCTCTTCAACTGTCTTGGACTTCTGAACACCAGAACCATGAAAAAAGCTTTTCTGTTGTTCCAGCAAGCAAACAAAGCATGAATGATTTGAATAGTGTTTCTGACAATAAATAACCTTGGGGGAAAAGCAACTTTGTGTCCTGTTTTGGAGCTTGCTATCCAACTGCTCACTGTTCCATTCCAGAGCAGTGGGGTGATCTGGTGTGTTGGGCAGACGTGGGGTGGAGAGGAGGGGAGTGGGGTGCAGACCTCCTGCGCATGCCCAGGCTGCCCTCACACATCACTCGCTCACTTCCTTCCTTGGGCTTCAAACTGAGCTACGGGGGCCTGTAGCTGCCTGGTGGAGACGTCATTAGGAAAAAACCCACAAAAATGAAACCCCAGCGGTTACAGAAGAGCCGGGTCTGCGCGCTCTCTCTGAAGCGTGTGTGGTTCTGTCCCGGCCTCAACCATAAATGCCTCGTGAGCACTTCCAGCTGGGCATCCTGCTTCCCCAGCCTCAGCCTGCACGCTGTTAGTGGGGCTGCGAGGGCGGGGGCGCCTGTTTGAGCCTCATCACAGCCGAGTTATTCTGGGTCTCCAAAGGCCTCATAAATCTGCTCCCCACATGCAAGTCTCCATAAAAGGCACCTCTTTTTGTGTGTCTCAAATTTCCCTTCCATTTAAATAAAAAAAAAAATGCATCGTCAGTTGGAGGAGGTACGTTGTCATACCACAAATACATATGTGTGTGTGTATTTTTTTTTGTGACTCATGTGACTTCTGACCATCCTTGGCCAGTGGGTGATCACTGTGTCCAGCTTACTGGGCACCTCCTCCGGTGTTAAGGAGAACCAAGGCCATTCGCCAGCCCACAGCTCTGAGTAAGCAAAACATCACCGAGTCTCAACATAGTTTTTATTTCTTGAAAGCAATTTCTTAAGTTTAAGCCTGTGTGGGTAAAGAGCCTAAGACTTTTCTTGAAAAACAAATTCAGACTCGTGGGCCTCGCTGGGTTCAAGGCTTCACAGGAGTGGCAGGGTAGTGCTTGTGACCGGGAAGAGGGCGAGGCGGGTTGAAGCAGGAGAAAAGGTTATTTCAGGGAAAGCCGCCTGCCTCTGGGCAGGAGGGGTTCCCTATGCGGATGACCCCACAGTGCTGACCTAGGAGCGCCAATGGGTGGGTTCAGGGCCCCACTTGCGAGAGAAGCTGAAGCTGCAATAGGCCTTTGGTCTGGAGCCTGGCATGAAGGACTTCACGTTGGGTCTGTTTTTTCTATTTATAACATTTTAATTTTTCTTTAAAGAGGAAAGTTAAGAGAAAGGTAGACTCAGCAGCCAGGGCACAGCGCTCACCGTGGCCTTGGGGGGTGTCTCCAGCCTTCTCCAGCCTGCAGACCTGTGGTGTGTTTAGGGCTTCGGCTCTGTGCTGGGTGACGCCCTGACACTGCTGGGTGCAGAGGCCCCCAAGCCTCCCTGGTGGCGCAGTGGGTTAAGCAACGCACTAAGAAGCAAACTGCAGCCACTGCAGCACGAGTTCAATCCCTGCTGCCTGGGGAGCTGACCCACATGGTGCAGCAGACCTCTCCTGCTGCTCCCCTCAGCAGTGTGTTTCAGTGGCTCTGCCTGTTCTGCTCCCCACTCTGTCTCTGGTGAATCCTCTCACCACCCCAATCTCTGGCCTATACCCCAGTGCTTGTATGCATAAATAAATAAATCTTTTTTTAAAAAAAAGCCCCCCAGGCCTCCATCCCTCCCTCTCCCTGTGTGGGGCTGGGTTTTCCCTCGCTAGCCTCTGCTGCTTTGTACCTTCAACACAACAACAGTGTTCTTTCTGGCCCATGATTCTCTTCACCTTTTAGGATTAAAAAGTAATGATGAGGGACCTTCCTGGGGGAGCAGGGTTAAGCTGAAGCACTGTGAAGCTATTGCCAGCCACTGTGGCACGGGTTTGATCTCTGGTCAGGGAGGGGACCCACATGGTGCAGCAGACCTCTCCTGCCTCCCCGCTGCTCCCCTCAGCAGTGTATTTCAGTCCATCTGTCTGTTCTGCTCCCCACTCTGTCTCTGGTGGAGCCTCTCACCCCCTGCATCTCTGGCCTGTACCCCAGTTCTTGTATGCATAAATAAATAAATCAAATCTTTAAAAAAAAGTAATGATGATTGTAAAAGTAACACATGTTGACTGAAACCATTTAAAACAAGCACAAAGATCAAAACTCAGTGCTCTCTCCCTTCCTCTTTCTTGTGAACCATCACTGAATGGAACTTGAATCCTCTGATTTCCTGTTTTAGAGAAATGCTAGTCCTGGGTCAGATGGCTTCCTGCTGAAGTAGGATCCGCTTAGACACACCCTTTGACAACCTGGCTTTCATTCACCTGTCGTGAAGGTTCCCAGGTTTCTATTTGCGATCTCCATCACTGACAAATTGTGTGACACCAAGAAGTTGCTGTGACTTGCCCGGTCCTACAATGCTTCCCAAGCTTGGTCTTAACCATTACAAATTAGACATGAGCTGAAACAATGGGCCCATTAGGACAAGCAACTCTTTTTTTTTTTAAAGATTTATTTATTTATGCATACAAGTACTGGGGTATGGGCCAGAGATGCAGGAGGTGAGAGGATTCACCAGAGACAGAGTGGGGAGCAGAACAGGCAGATGGACAGAAACACACTGCTGAGGGGAGCAGTGGGTGAGACAGGAGAGGTCTGCTGCACCAAGTGGGTCCCCTCCCTGGCCAGGGATTGAACACCCTCTGCTGTGCTGCGGATACTTCACAGTGCAGCGCTCAACCCACTGTGCCACCAGGGTGGCCCAAGTTGGGATCTTCAAGTGGGGTTGATGATAGCCCGCCTCTTGTAAAGATGCTTCTGGAAATCTTTCTTCCCATCATCACAGATGCCTCGTTACCATCTTGATTTCTAAACCGCCAGCATGAATGTGATCCGGCCGTTGATTCACAAAGACCATTTGCGTTGCCTCCACGTTCAGTGCCTGACTGTGTTATAGGTCATGCATTTTGGAGGCTGTGTCTCTTTTCGTCAAATTATAGGATTCAAAATTAGAGGGACGTGAACCCCAGGCCTGGGCTAACGATACACCTATCTCCTCCCCGTCTTGTCTTCACTTTGTGGTGTCTTTTGACCTGGAAAGACACAGCATCAGACTCACATAGTCTCTCGAGCTTTCTTTTTTTTGGATTCTGAGATGTTTGTTTTGGTGAGACCTTCTCTGTTTCAAGCAAAGGTCCCCTGCCTCACATATTTTCCTTGAAAGATTTTGTTGCTAATGTCTGACATTAATTCTTTCTCTTGCAATTTATTTTTTAATGTGGTTCAGGAAAAGCAGAGTCTGGTGGGCCTATTTGTGCATGGCCCATTGCTCCTGGGGGTTGGCCTCCCACCCTGGGTCTGCTCTGGGCTTTCTCTCTTGTTGATTTACGCGTGGGCCCCTGTGGCAATTCTATCGAGTTGGTGATTCCTTCAACCACAGTTTCGATAGAGCTTAAATATTCTTTATATTTTAATATAGTGGCAAGCTTCCTCACTACTTTTGTCTTAAAATTTGGGGGCGATTTTTGTCCATAGAAATGTTAGGATGATCTCAGCCAACGCATACAGTTTTCTTGGAAATCTGGTTACAATGCTTCCTAAGTTATCATTAATTTTAAATTATTCATAAATTTATGTTTTAATAAATAAATTGTAATTTACTAATCACAGATTAATTAAATCATAATTTTTCATTAATTAAAAAATCATTAATTTTAGAAGGTGCATATTATCTCATTATTTCCCCAGCTAGGATCCTTTCGTTTTATGGCTTTTAATGAGGTTCTACAGCTTAATGAAAGTCATCTGTGTTTTTTTAAAGATTTATTTATTTATGCATACAAGTACTGGGGTATGGGCCAGAGCTGTGGTACAGGCCAGAGTCGCGTGAGGTGAGAGGATTCACCAGAGAGAGTGGGGAGCAGAACAGGCAGCCCTACTGAAACACACTGCTGAGGGAGCAGCGGGTGAGGCAGGAGAGGTCTGCTGAGCCATGTGGGTCCCCTCCCTGGCCAGGGATCGAACTCGTGCAGTTGTGCTGCAGATGCTTCACAGTGCGGTGCTTAACCCGCTGCGCCACCAGGGAGGCCCTTCCGTGTTTCTTGTTACAAAGCTATTTTGTGTTTTCGCCTCTACTACTGTTTTTTTCCTTTTTGGAAAAAATTTTAAGGCTTAACTTTTTAAAGAAAGGTTTTAGGTTCACAGCAAGATCGAGAAGCAGTGCAGGGCTTCCCCAGGTACCCCTTGCACTTTACATGTGCAGTGCCCAAATCTCTGCAGCCCCCTCCAGAACACACACGTGACTGGTGGACTTGCACTGAGAGGTCACAGCCACAGCCATAGTTCCCAGCAGCGTCCATCCGGGAGGGGGAGTTCTGGGGCTCGGCCAGTCATAAAGCTGCGTGTCCACGCTGCCTGTGTCCTGCCGAAGGGCCCCTGCCTGAATGTCCTGCGCTCTGCCTCTCACCCCGACAGCCCCATCCTGCATCCAGGTATCTTCTCCTGTCTTCAGACTTCTGCCTTTTCCAGAGCATCCCATGATCTTTTTAGATGGTCACCATTTATCTATGAATATGTATTAAAGTTTCCTCTAGGCCTTCTCCTGCTTGATACTCCTTTCTCTTTATAGAAATATATAATAGGACCTCCCTGGTGGCGCAGCAGGTTGAGTGCCACACTGTGAAGCATCTGCACCACTGCAGTGTGAGTTCAATCCCTGGCCAGGGAGGGGACCCACATGGAGCAGCAGACCTCTCCTGCCTCGCCCGCTGCTCCCCTCAGTAGTGTGTTTCAGTCCATCTGTCTGTTCTGCTCCCCACCCTGTCTCTGGTGAGTCCTCTCACCTCCTGCTTCTCTGGCCTGTACTCCAGCTCTTGCATGCATGCATAAATAAATCTTTAAAAAAAAAGATGTATATAATAAAAGATACCAATGCTTGTTGTTGATGTTTGAGGTGGGTTTTACCATCTCTTAAAAAATTAGGATTGGTTACAGAATTTTATCAAGTGCCAACTGTTCTTCAGTCTGAATATTTCCTTCTGCCAACTGCGGGCAGCACCCTGTGAGGCTGACCGGGGCTTGATGGGAAGGGGGAGGTAAGTGCGGCCCTGCTCGAGCCCAGGAGCTCAAGCAGAGCCCAGGGCCAGGCAAGCGAGAGGAGTGGCTGTGCTGTCTCAGCCAAAACGTGGCCAGTTGCCGAGAGGTCAGGGCAGGGTTGGGCTGGCCAGAAGGCGGGCGGGGTGTCCAGCACCAGCCCCGATGCATGCCTGCGCCTTCCTGCCTCTCCCTCCCACACTCTCCTGGGCGAGTTATTATCATTTTGGGGATAAGCCCCAGCAAATAACCCGAAGTGGGGGACAAGCAACCAAATGCCCCATAACTATCCCGAGCCTGCATTTACGTAGCGGACACATGGCAATGTCCCATCATAGGAGTCCAGCAGGTCAGCCGGCGGTCCTCAAGGGCCTGAAGGATGCTGAGGGCCCGTGACCCAGGTCTTGCTGGACAGTGGAGGGCAGAGCAAAGCCGGCTGTGGCAGCCAAGACACGAGGAAGGTCAGTGTGCACAGGGCACGACAGAGACACGGGCAAACGTCCTTCCGAGATTCCAGGGGGACAACCAGCTTCTGGCAGGACTTGCCCCCAAAGCTAGAGCAGAGCAGCTGCAGGACCCCCGGCTGTGAGGCACAAGGAGGACAGCCCTGTGTGGGGCTGCACAGGAAGAGGCCCAGCGGGCAACACCTCCCGGCCCTGACACACCCACGGTGGGTTTGCATCGAGTTTGCCAGCGGTGAAGTTTCTTTGGGGCTCCTGCAGTAAGACTCTTGATAAAACGGGCTGAGCTCTAGGGCTGGGCTGGTCCCCAGAGTGCCCATTTCTTTGCAATTCTTTTATTTTGCCTGCAAAGTCTAAAATGGTATTTATCCTATTCTTTTTCCCCCCTCTTTTTCTTTATTTATATTTATTTGACATCAATTGTGGTCCCCATGGATTTCCCACCACCATTTCACCAGTGCACCGTCACCTCAGTCCCTCACCTCAATCCCTTGTGCTCTTCCTGCCCTCATCCCAGCCCCCTCCACAAAGTGTTTCTGATTTGTCTTTTTTGTTTTTGTTGTGTGTTTTTTTATAGTTATTATTCCTTTTCTTGGTCACTTATTTCGTTCTCTTATCTTCCTCTTGTATTTTCTTTTGCTTTCTGACTTACTTCGCTGCGCATCATCCCTTCTAGCTCCATCCATGTTTCTACAATTGACTCTAGTTTATTTTTTTGATTGCTGAAATAGTATTCCATCATGTATATGTACCACATCTTCTTGATCCAGTCATCTGCTTTTGGGCAAAATTAGCAACAACAAATGTTGGCGAGGATGTGGAGTAAAAGGAACTCTGCTACACTGCTGGTGGGAATGCAAGCTGGTCCAACCACTATGGAAAGCGTGTGGAGATTCCTCAAACTACTAAAAATGGAACTCCCATATGATCCAGCAGTCCCACTCCTAGGAATATACCCAAAAGACACAAAAACACTGATTCAAAAGAATACCTGCACCCCTATGCTTATTGCAGCACTCTTTACAATAGGTAGGACCTGGAAACAACCTAAATTATCCTATTCTTTTTCCTTTGCTCCCCACCTTACATGGTCTTACCCTTTGACCCCTTCCCTTTGACACAAGGACCCTTGTGGTGTCAGTATCTGCCAGTTTTTATAAGTGTTTTACTTTATCGATTATCCACTGTGTAAGCGTCCAGCATTTTTTGTCTACCCGTGATTCTGGTTTTGCTGCACATAATTCCCTTGAACTCCCTCCATTTTGCTGAAAAACGACAGCGTTTCACTTTCCTGTGACTGAAGAGCGCCATGGGGTAGACTCCCATCTTCTTCACCCATCCTCTGGGGTGGGCTCTGGGCTGTCCCCAGGTCCCGGCTGCTCCCTGGTGGTGCTGTGGACATTGCCCAAGGATGTGGGGTTTTTAGTGGATGCTCTCCTGTTTCTTGACTGGACGCCCAAGAGCGGGTGTCTTGCTGGGGCCACAGTTTCTCCATTTCTCTTTTTTGATGAATCCAGATGTCTTTGCACAGCAGCTCTTCAGGTCACTCTGTAACAGGGTGGTCTCCAGGAAAGGGGGAAGTTCCAGAGTCCAGTTCTGCCTTAAGTGGGTGGAGCTGAACAGGGATAAGTTGTTGGAGAGAGGAGGACAGAAGGAAGGGAGGAAGAAAGAAGCAGGATGGAGAGCAGCAAGGAGGCGTGGAGGAGGCACATGGAGCAGAGACATGTGAAGAAGCTGCGCTTGCTTCTTAGTCTTGGACTGGTTGGAACAGATGTGGGTGAGAAACTGTGGGGAGCTTAACAATGGCAGCTTTCATCTTTGTTATAGGGCAACCCTAATATAAAATGGGTTTCCCCAACTGGGTCCTCACCCATGCGCTCAAAAGGCTTTTTAAATAAGCCCTAAATGCAGGCACACGTGACCAAAAGTTATTAAAGGGTTTTATTTTACAAAAGAAGGGGAATAAAATAGAAATAACACAAGGAGAAGAGAGGGATACGGATCTGTAAATATCCTACCAGATCCTCCGAGCTGGAATGCAATGGTGTGTTGAGAACTGGCTCTGAATCAAGGGAGATGGCTCCCAAGGAAGAGAGCCCAAGGTTCACCTCTCTGGTTTTATAGCCAGCCTGGCTGCTTAACTCCACCCTCAGGTCCCAGTGATCCACTCTTCGATAATCATCTTATCGGATTTGTGGTTCTGGAACACTGGTGGTCTGGAGTGGGGGTTGGAGTCCACAAACCCATCTGTGTAATCCATTCAGGACTACCCTTCCCCCTAACATCTTGATTTTGATTATGCTCTTTTCCTCCCACATTTGTCTGACTCTTTCTGACCCTTTTCTATGGGTCTCGACTGAAAGATCCTTCCGACTTGTGGCAGGCTTTTGGGCCTTGCTTTGGGCCAATCCTATTTGACTGGACTTTTACCCTCAAGGAGATGGGTAACTTTAGATGCTTAACTTAGTAACTATATTCTTTGTCCTTTCTGTATTAAATTATACAGATTAATTTAATACCATTAATAAATTAATGGTATTAAAGTTCCTTTCCATTAAAGATCTTATATGTTTGTCTTGATGCGGCGGATGGCAGAACCCATGTAGAGAGGGAAGGTTTGGGGGTTCTAGGTGCCCTTCTCCCTACCCTGTAACAACTCCACCTCCCCTCCAGCACGTATGGGGGGGGAGGGCCTTTTAGGGAGTGAGAGGGTGTGGTCCCCATTTCTAATGAGCTCCCAGGATGCTGCAGGTCTGACCCTGGTAGTGTGACTTTAAAGAATGGTTTGTTTGCTTTTTTACCCCCCCCCCCC
>JAGFMF010011778.1:825495-869441 GCA_019455555.1 Galemys pyrenaicus
GTTTGTTTGCTTTTTTCCCCCCCCCCCCCCAAGCCTGTCTGCACTCTTGCTCGATAGTGACCAGTGTCTGACATGGCTCTGAAGGGAGACTTGTCCCGGTTGGGCCTCTGGATTCACTCTGGGCCTCCTCTCAGTGAGCCCAAGAGAACGGGCAGTTTGGCTTTTTGGAGCAGGTGTTTTAAAAACGATGGCCCTGGCGCTCCTGACACTGAAGCCTCATGCGGACGATGTCGTTTTTGGTCATGGGTTTGGAGTGTGGGGTTCTTGGGTTCACTCTGGGAAAGGTTTCACCAGCGCTCCCTGTTCAGCAGCACACGGTGAGTTCCCAGGCGAGTTTCTCCAAGAGGCAGAGACGTAGATAATTTTAAGAGCAGGTTTATTAGGGAAAGGTGTAACAGGGTCGTCCTGTTAGGGGGAAAGGTGGTTTTAAATAAATTATGGGTGTGTAGACTTTAACCCCCACTCCAAACCATCAGTGTTCCAAAAAAAGGTGGTCCTAAATAAATTATGGGTGTGTGGACTCCAACCCCCACTCCAGACCATCAGTGTTCCAAAACCACAAATCCAATAAAATAATTATCGAAGAGTGGATTACTGGAACCTAAGGGTGGAGTTAAGCAGCCAAGCTGGCTATAAAGCCGAGGTGAGCCTGGGAAAGACTCTCTCACGAAAAAGCCAGACCCCCTTCCTTCGGAGCCATTCATTCAACTCGGAGCTAGCCCTCAACGCGCCATTGCTTAAATCTAGTAAAATATTTGTAAATTTGTATCCTTTTCTTTTTCTTTTAATATTATTACTATTTTATTCCCCTTTCTTTCATACAATAAAATGTGCTAATAACTTTTACCACGTGTACCTAAAGTTAAAACTTTTAAGTCTTCTAAGCACGTGGGTAAAAAACCCAGTGTAAAAAACCCATTTTATATTAAAGTTGCCCTATAACAGTCCCAGGAAAAGGGGAAGTTCCAAAATCCTGATTCCGCTTAGGGGTTCTAGGGTGCTCCTCTCCTAGGGTGCTCCTCTCCCTGCCCTGTAACAAAGGGACAGAAGAGTAAAGGACACTTGCATAGACACAAGCGGGCAGGAAGAGCCGCCCCAAGAGGGACTGGTTTGCTGAGAGAGGCCTGCGTGGCTGCAGGCGGGCGGCCTTGAGGAGCGCGGCCTCCACTGAGGGAGGTCAGTGGAGAGAAGCCCAGGCAGGTGCAGGTCACAGGCAGGCAGGAGGCTGCTGCCCTGCAGAGGAGAGTTGGTGAAGAGAAGCACCGGCCTAGTCACAGGTGAGCAGAAGGACGGCTGCCCCAGGCAGTGCAGAGACTGCCCTGATAGAGTCTTCTCTTTGGGAGGGGCTCATGCTTTCATGGAGTGGCTTGCTGGTTGACTTAACCAACTATGTAGAATTTTTACAATTGACTCCGGAGATTTAGAGCTCACTCTCTTATCTTTACTTTTGGTCTGACACTCCCTATAGCTGCCATTGGTGCCTAAGGGTCTTTGTTAGTATCTTTGGGTTAGTGGCTATTAATCCCTTCTCCCTGCCCCTCCACCTGTGTGAGCTGGGAATTTGGTCTTTTTTTTTTAAGATTTATTTATTTATGCATACAAGCACTGGGGTACAGGCCAGAGGTGTGGGGGGTGAGAGAATCCACCAGACAGAGTAGGGAGCGGAACAGGCAGATCAACAGAAGTACACTGCTGAGATCTACTGAAATACACTGCTGAGGGGAGCAGCGGGCAAGGCAGGAGAGGTCTGCTGCGCCATGTGGGTCCCCTCCCTGGCCGGAGGCAGGGATTGAACTCGTGCTGCAGTGGCTATGGTTTGTTTCATAGTGCGTTGCTTAACCCACTGCGCCACCAGGGAGGGCCCGGGAATCTGGTCTTAAGGCGCCTCCTTTCCAGGTTCTCTGTTCTTTTGTCCTCCATCACAGAGAAGGACTCGGATTCCCACCTTTTCTTTCCCAGCCAATCATTTTTATGTTCCTCCTCTGGAGTTTCCCACACCACTTCTTGCGTGACACTAGAATTTTCCATGAATCCTTCCCATCCCATCAATTCTTCAGGAGGCTTTGATGATGTTAAATTCCAATAATGTCATGTGACCCAATAGAAGCAGGAAGGAGGCAGGGGCTGCTGCAGCCCAGGGAACCCTCTGCACGGTCCTCGCCTGTGGGCAGGGCCTGCCAGCTGGGTCTTGTGCAGAAGCCTGTGGGGCATACAGTCCAGGCACCCTGCCTGGGTGACACAATCCAGGCTCCTGGGTGGGTCTTGTTTTCGTTTCCTCCAAACTGTCAGTATTTGCAAGTCAGCAGGGAACCCGATTCTCCCATCATTTATAGGTCAAAATGTTTGGGGCTGTAGTGCCCCCTCCAGCACCCACAAAAGGAGTACTGAGGATGACAATTAAGTTCTGCTACTGATGATCTTTTCTGGTTGTGTTATCAGGCAGGGAGAACACCCCAGAACCCCCAAACTTGCTGCCTTTAAGTAGGTTCTGCCATCTACTGCATTAAGACGAACTTGCCCTATGACCTGCGAAGGAAAGGGACTTTACAGCAGTTAGTGTGTGGTAGAGAGAAGGGAAGGGAAAGAACAGAGAAAGTCATTTCCAAATGAGGCAGCCAGTTACCATCCCCTCGTGGGTAAATGTCCAGCCAAACAGGTCAGCCCAAAGCAGGCCACTGAGGCCCGGAGCTAAGACCCCAGTGGGGACGCAGAGAAAAGGCTCAGAAAGAGCCAGACAAGCCTGGAACAGAAGGAGCAAAATCAAAATCAAGATAACAGCTGCATTGTCACCTCCCTCTGGGTCTCTGACCCTCGTCTGTTTCTACCAGTCCACGCCTCTGCTCCACGGGTTTGTTCTCCTTCCTCTCCTTCCTCTCCATCCTTCCTCCTCCCTTCCTCAGGCTCTTCTCCAGCTTCTCCCTTCTCAGCTCACCCTCCCTTGGGTGGGGCAGGGATCCTCAAACCTCCCCTTTTCCCGGGGACCGCCCTATTGCATTAAGGGATTTAAAAATTAACTTTAGACCCGAGTCTGAGATCATCCAGCGCCCTCTTCCCTGTGCCTCCTCTCCGTTTTCACCCTCGTCACCCCATTTTCTTTCCTCCTTTTGCCTGAGTAGTTCTGATGGCCACTTAGGACATGAGGTCCTTCATGGGGAGTTCGGGTCCCTCGGGGGTCCCTGCACAGGAGCAGAGTCAGCTCTCCACCCCCACTGAGACCCTCGACTGGCACCCCCAACTCAAGGGACGTTCTGAGGGTTTGGGGAGGGCTGTGTCCCTGGCTCTGGTTCCTTCCCTGGGGTATGCGCGTGCACACACACGTACACCACCCAATGCAGAGAAGTGAGACTCGGGGCTCACCCAGCCAGGCGGACCTTTGCTGGGGCTGTTGCTTCATCACTGCTGCCTCCTCAAGGGAGCATGGCCCCAGCCTGGTGCCAAAAAAGGTCTCACTGGTGAGTGGCCGCAGCTGTCCATGGTCTGAGCCTCTAGCACCTCCCAGTTGCACTGCACCGAACAATGAAATAATATGGCCTTTCTCTCTGCCTCCTCCCTGTCTTTCACCCCTCTGAACCTGGCCTCGGCCCAGCCCCAGCTCTGCCAGGTTGGCACACCCGGGAGGCTCAGGAGCTCGCTGAGCTGCCTGCCGAAACTTTGGCTTTCTCGTAGCCGTAGAAAGGAGGATGTGCAGGTTTGGGGACAGTCCGGTTATCTTTAGGGGCTTCTGGCCTGCTAGTGTTCCTTCCTGGGGGAGACACACTCTGGTTGGTTCCAAAAGCAGAGCTCAGGGCTGTGGGTCCAGCACAGCCCCACCTCACACCTCAGTGCCTTCTTGCTGCCAGCACCGCCAGCGCCCTGTCCCAGCACAGGGGTGCCCTGGGTGGATTCCTGGCAGCGCAGGGGTGCACTGGGCGGGGTGGAGGGCATGGGCTCCTTAGGAAGGGGGGAACAAAGAGCAGCGCATTTGCATTCAGATGTTAGCATTAAATATTGATCAGAGTAGGGAGAAGGTGGCTTCTCTTGTTCACACTGGGGTTGCTATGGCTATCTGGGGGTGCAGGCTGATTCTGGAGGAGGGAACCAAGAGGAGGAACCAGGTCACCAGACCCCTATCCTGGGCTCTAGAACTGTGGGCCAGGCTGCTAAGACCAACCTCAAGGACCTGAAAGATCTAGAACTTTTCAGCTACAACCAGAGAACAGCTGTGGCCAGTCTTGAGCCCAAGAACCTTAATCTCTTTTAGGGTCACCTAAATGAGTGCCAGGGGAGGGTCAGGAAATGGAGGAGGAGGACTGGGAGCCAATGTCACAGGGACTGCACGTGTTTGAAAACCTAGGGGCAGTGGCTGGGGACTGCGCTTGGCTGGAAACAGAGACCCTGTCCTTGGCCTGGGTCTGGCCTTTGAGCCAGTGTCTTGGAAGTTGAAGTTTTGGGTCTTTTCTCTTATGGATGGGTGGATGGGCGGGTGGATGGATGGATGGGCAGGTGGCTGGGTGGATGGGTGGGTGGATGGGTGGATGGTGGATGGATGGATGTAAGTGGATAGATGGATGGGTGGATGGATGGATAGACTGGTGGATGGTGGGTGAGTGGATGGGTGGATGGATGGATGAGAGGATGATGGACGGGTAGAGAGACAGGTGGATGGATTGGTGAGAGGATAGATGCATGGATGGTTGGTGGATGGATGGGTGGGTGGGTGGACAGGTGGATGGGTGGATGTACAGGTGTCTCTAAATCCCCACCTCCCTGCAAAGCTGGCTATCATCTGGGCCTGGCCCTGTGTTAACCTAAGGAGGGAAACCTGGGAGTTTTTGAGGCCTCCAACACAGCCAGATGGCTCCAGGCTTATGGGCTGCCATTAGGCCTGGCTTCAGAGCCTTGCTTGCACTTCCATGGGAAGTTCGGAGGAGCCTTGATGACATGGGGGGCTGCTAGGTTCCCACCTTGGAGAGGCACTGACAGGGGCTTCTGAGCTTGGCCCTTGGTTGCACTGGGCCCAGGTTGCTGGTGGGTTGGGTCTGTCCAAGGCAGAGGGTCAGGGAATGGACTGTCACCTCTGAGGCTCCTGCTTCCCCCTGCTTCCCACTCAGCTCATGGAAGCTGGGAGGGATGCCCCAGTGTGTTTCTGCCTCTCTGGACTCTAGATGAACTTCCCCCTTCTGTGTCCAGCTCATTTCAGCCACTTCCCTGATGTGCACGTGTGTGTGTGTGCGTGTGAGCGTGCACGTGGGTGAGTGTGAGTCCTGCCCAGCCGCCCATCACCCCACCTCTTCTGCAGGCATAGGCACCTCCCTTGCTGGCTTGCTCGGTCCTTGTCCCCTGCTGCTTGGTCCTCAGCTCAGGGCCTCAGGGTCCCACTGGACACCCTCCCTGGGGCCCCCACCCCTGGTGCCCGTGGCCAGGTCCTGCGTGGTCTGTACGCGTCCCAGCCAAACTGCCTTTCTGGTGCCCCAGAGGCCTCCTGTGGCTGGGCAACCTCGGGCCCATGCGGGTGGCTTCTGGGCCTCCCCTGTCCAGTGTGGTTCTTTCCCCGTCTAGTGTGGCCCCTGGCTAGGCCCTGCACTAGTTCTCATGTCCCCACCTTCCCTGGCCCTCCTGGCCTTGCCCTGGTATCTGGACCCTCATCCCCTCCTGACCCCAAGCACCGAAGGCTGTTGCAGAATCTGTGCGGGGAGCGGGCTCGCTCCACCGCCACCCTGCAAGGCCTCCCTGAGCCTGGCCCGCTTCCTTGAACTTCATTTTTAGCTCCCGATCAGATTCCACCACAGCTGCTCCAAGTCCTTTCCTCTCTGCCCCGCTGCCTGCCCCCCCCTNGAGCCTGGCCCGCTTCCTTGAACTTCATTTTTAGCTCCCGATCAGATTCCACCACAGCTGCTCCAAGTCCTTTCCTCTCTGCCCCGCTGCCTGACCCCCCCTCTCCTCTGCCGCCACCCTCCTCCCTCTGCTGCTGGGACACCCTCCCTCCGCCCCTGAGCAGCCTTCCTTCTTCCCTTCATTCCTCCTTCCATTGGTGTTCACTTCCCTCCTCCCTGCCTCCTTCCTCCCTTTCTCGTCCTTCCTCCTTCTCTCCCTCCCTCCTTCTCCCCTGCTCCCTCCCTCCCTCCTTCCTCCCTCCATTCTTCTATCTTCTCTCCCTCCTTCTTACCTCCCCCCTCCTCCCTCCCTCCTCTTCCCTCCTCCTTCCCTCCCTCCTCTCAACACAGATGATCTCTCCCCTTTTCCCTTGCATCCTTGTTTGTCTTTATGCTTCCTGAGGCTCAGCCTGCTCCCTGCACCTTAACTCTCTCCTCTGCTGCATCCCACTCCCATCTTACCACCATCCCCTTTCCTCTGCCCCTGAGATGTCCTCCTTCCTTCCCTCCCTCCCTCACTCACTCCTCCTACCCTGGGGTCCAGCCCCTGTGATGGCCCACTGTCCCCTCCCCCCGAAGGCTGCTTGGGGAAGCACCAGGCACAGTGCAGTCAGCAGGCGGGGACGGTGACCTCCATGACCCTCGCTTGGCACCTCCTTCATCTTTCCAAGGTCCAGCTTGCTCCCCTGGCAGCTGCCGCACAGGGACAGGGGTCACTGGGTGGCCATGTGACCACACATGTGGAGTGCCCAGCACACAGGGGACATGGGGCCCGCTGGGCCGATGCTGAAGGCTACTCCAGCGTGCCGCTGTGGGGTCCCACTCACTCCAGAGCCCAGTCCCTGCCCTGCTGGGGCCTTGTGCCACCCGCACAGTGTCTTGGGGTCTGGGCACCCGTGAACCAAAACTCAGACAAGCGCTGGCGGGAGGAAATGGGGTTTGCCAGGAGCCTCATCCTAAGGACAAGGGGACGCATTTTGGGGGGCCATCTGTCTGACTGGGGAGAAGCCAGTGTACACGGGGGACCAGAGGGGGTTGCTGCCTCAGCAGGGCTCCCAGGAACTGCCATCACCCCCTTCTCTACCCAGTGTGGTCTCCACCTGATCTGTGCTGTGGGGGTCCCCGGTCCAGAGGCAGCAGTTCCCCCCGCTTTAGGTCGACCTGCGGCTTACCCCCATCTTGGTTTTAGCTGGTCCTGCCTGGTTTGGTCTGCAAGAGAAGAAAGACAGGAGCAGAATGAGGACAACGGGGAGGACCAGGTCACCAGGTGGTGGTCCCTCCCTCTGCTACCTTTTCTCTGTCACCTGGCGGCACGCAGTGGGGTGCTGGCACCCCCCAGTTTACGCCAGTTTGCTACTCAGCCCGCACGGCCCGTGTCCCTGGGGACTGAAGGTCGGTCAAGGGTGAGCCCTCTTGCCTGGGCATGTCTTCCTGGGAGGGCAGATGTGGGGCCGGGGCCGTGGCCGCTGGCCGGGGCTGGCTGACGTGGTGGCAGCTGGAGAGGAGGGCCGGGCAGCAGCTGCCCCTCCTGGCAGGACCCCCGGGCAACGGTGCAGGTGGCGAGTCTCTGGGTTTGTCGCATTATCTGCCCACGGCCTGAAATGCCTCCCGTGCTCCACACCAGCTTCCCTGAATTCATCTTTCAAGCTGGAGGATTTACAAAGATTTATGCCACTAGGTGCAAGAGCTCCCGACATGCGGCACGGGGACGTGTCTCGCCCTGCCCGGTGCGATTAGCCTGTAAGCTGCTCTAGGCAGGGGTCCACACACGTCACGTGTCCTGCCTCCGGTCGAGGCTCCGGAATCGGGGTGCGTGACTTCAGGGAGGCATCTGCAGCAGCGCCCTATGCCAGGGTCTTGTGCACCTCAAGGCGGTACCCCTGGCCTGAGCACAACCTTACCTGCTCCGGGAACACCGGATATGATGGAGGATGCCCAAGGTGCCCCGAGAACCAGCTCTCCTCTAAGCAAATGCGGGTGGAGCCTCCTTCCTCTCCTCAAGGCTCTGCAGGGGTGCGGGGGTGGACAGAGAGAGAGGCGAGGCCCTCAGTGCTGCGGGCGCCTGGCAGGTGCCTCAGGGAGAGCCCAGACTGCCTCTGAGGACCAGTCACCCTCGGGCCATTGGCGACTACAGGTGTTGGGGAGGTTGGGAGGGGCCAGTGGATGTGCAATGTTCCCCAGGAAGCCTTGGTGACCTGGGGGGTCATGAATCCCTTTCTTGTTTGCTGTTGGCCTGCCCCCACCATTGCAGACCCCTGTTTTACCACTCAGGTCGTGGTGGAGAGAGGCTGCAGACAAAGCAAAGAGAGAAAGCAGAACCCTGGAAAGTTCTGTGGTTCCCTGAGTCGGGAAGTGGGGGGAGGGTGGTGCTCCCTGGCTCTGGGGCAGGCAGATCCAGACGAAGGGCCTGGTCTCCCTTTCCCTCACTGAACTTTGAGCACAGCCCCAAGTACATCTTGTCTACGCTCGTAGCAAAATTGGCGAAAGAGCCACACGAATCTTCTGGTGTGTTGCGAAGTGGCTCTTGGGGATGGAGGGTCCCGCCTGTCCGGCCGCTGTCCTCTGGTGTGGTCCTTGTGGCGTCTGCGTGTGGCAGGGGGCACCCCACCTTGTTTCCAGGCAACGGAGGAAAGGCTTAAGTATAGCTCCAAGCAGAACCCCAAGGCATGGCACCGTCCCCCCAATATTTTGCATTTCTCTTTGGATGAGGATGTGTGTGTGGAAGGGGAAGGAGTGTGCAAGGTGTGTGTGCTTGGGGAGACGCCGCAGTCTACGGAGTGGCCAGCCAGGCAGGTGGACACGGCCCGGGAACGAGTGGCCGCTCCCAGCCCGCCTGGCTTGACGGTCGCTACCTTCTAGGAGAGGCAGTTCTTTCCTCCTGTGGGGGAACAGGAGGCCAAGAGCCCTTCTCCTGCCCGACAGACCCTGTGTCTGACCAGGTGGAGGACACAGCTTTCATGAAGCGGCACGGGGCCCACTGCATGCCCACATCTCTGGTGTCCTTCGTAGCCTCACGCAGGAAACCAGCAGGACGTGCGGGGCCAGGACTGTTGGGCCACCACCCAGACATGCCGCGCTGTTGCTGGGGGCACAGGGTGGACAGGTGTGATGCCATCTGGAGCAGACAGAGGCTGGGCAGGGCGGGCGTGTGATGTTACGGCCCTGTCAGCATGCGACAATGTCACCTGGACATCCGGTGTCTCGTCAGCGTCTCCATGCGTGCTTGAAATCCGAGCTTGGGAAGCCGGCGTGGAGATGCCCAGTTTCTTAAAACGATGACAGTCGGTGTGCAGCTGAATGTCTTGTGGGTGGGGCACAGAAAGAGGGAAACACGAGTCCTAAATAGACCACCTGTGACTGTCACTTGCTCTGGGACCAAAAGCATCAGCTACTGAGGCTGGGCAAGTAGCTGAGAGCTGGTGGAGTAGGGGAATCTTCTGTCTACCTCCAGGGGTTGACGGGATTGTGGAGGCTCACTCTTAACTTAGGGGTGCATGTCCAGGAACTGAAACAAAACTTCACCTTATTGGAGGCTCAGCTCTTCTGTGAGTGAGCAGATTCTCTTCTGAGAAGCCTGGTTCACGTGTGGGCTTTGGAGCCAGCTCTGCCCGCTCTGTGATACTAAACAGATTTTCTTGTCTGCAGGTGGCCGCTCTGCCTGGCTGATGGAGGGGCTCCCAGACCAGCAGGGGGCCCAGCGGATCCCCCACGTTCACTGCTGGCCAGGCCGGTGGACACAGGGCATGGGTCCAGGGCCCAGAGCTGGGGCCGGAGGGGGACTTGGCTCTCGGGCTGGCATCAGCCTGTAGCACTGGGTGGCCAGGCCAACCTCGGGCCCATGCCGGTGGCTTCTGGGCCTCCCCTGTCCAGTGTGGTCCTTCCCCCTGTCCAGTGTGGTCCTTCCCCCTGTCCAGTGTGGTCCTTCCCCCTGTCCAGTGTGGTCCTTCCCCCTGTCCAGTGTGGTCCTTCCCCCGTTCCAATGTGGAGCACAAGGAACTTGAATTTCTGCCGGCCCCAGAGCCGGCCCCTGCGGGCCATGCAGCCTCACCGCAGGTCAGAGTGCTGATGTGCCAGGAAGCCGCGGCCCCACACGGCACCTGGAGGACGTGCTGGCCTGAGGCCCGGCAGCGCCAGTCTCTGGACACAGTCATGTCTGTGACAACCAGCGGGGAAAAGCAGCAGTTAGAGTCTTCACCCCAATCCTTCTCATTTCCAAATTCAATGCATAGCGTATGAATAACCCCTGAGTCCAAACTGGTCCAGGATCCCGAGACTCAGGCAGCTGAGGACAGAGCTGCTCTCCCGCTCTTTGCAGCAGTGCCAGCTTCTCTGCTTACGGCGCATCCGAGCCGCCTAGCACCGGGGGCCAGACAATCTGCTCCTGAATCCTCGAGTCGTGACCAAATCCGCAGAAGGTGCTTGTTAATCGGATAGTTAGCTGGCCGGAAGCCTCCTCGATGCCACTGTCTAGAAGATGAGGCATGATCTTTCCAGCAGATAGAGCAAAAAACAGCCACGGTGCCTGGTAGACAGGCCGGTTGGGGATGGCCCTGGTCATGGACAGCGGGGTGGCCGTTCCATCCACGTGGCCTGAGGCTGGCTGTGCTGAGGAATGTGGGTTCTAGGAAGGTCCCCTGCCTGGGCTGGGCTTCAGGAGAGGACAGGAAGGCAGGGGAGCCAGCAGGGGCTAAAAGGGAGTGTGGTGTGGCTAAATACGGAGGGCCTGATGTGGCAGACGCCAGCCGACAGCAAGAGAACCTGACCACTTCCACCCCAACCCTGGACCAGGGCATGTCCAGAAAAACAAGGGACAGCCCAAGCAAGCAGAAGAGGGCCAGTGGGTGGGACCCTCAGACCCCACTCAAAAACCAGCCATGTGCTGTTTTGACTGAAAACGGGCAGCACTATGCCAGCCTTCCATGCAAGGTGGGATCATGAGTTGAGAAGCCTTTTTTTTTTTAATTTATTTTATTTATGCATACAGGAGTTTGGGTACAGGCCAGAGGTGCGGGGGGTGGGTGAGAGGATTCACCAGAGACAGAGTGGGGAGCAGAACAGGCAGATGGACTGAAACACACTGCTGAGGGGCGCAGCGGGCAAAGCAGGAGAGGTCTGCTGTGCCATGTGGGTCCCCTCCCTGGCTGGGGATCGAACTCATGCTGCTGTTGCATGGATGCTTCACAGTGCGGCGTTCAACCCGCTGCGCCACCAGGGAGGCCCGAGTTGAGAAGCCTTTATAAAACGGCTCTGGTCAATGTTTATCGAAAAGCGTAAACTCTTCACTAGAGTTGGCCCAGAAAGACATGGATGATGTTAATAGTTCAGTGGCCAATCTTGGCCGAATCAGGTCCATTCTCCTGTATTTGTTCTTCATCCTTGGGAGGACATTGGATGAGGGACAGTGTCTTTTGAACAGAAATTATTGGCAGTAGTGACAGTAAGGTTTTAAGGCATCAGCAGAAGTGAATATCTAGAAAATGTCCCTGATACAGAGCGAGAATAGTGGGTTGTGTGTGTGAGAGAACAGAAGAACCCCATAGATCAATGACCAGTTACAGATGAATGTGCCTGCAGCTAAGACCAAATTCTTCCCCACCCTTTACCATACTCTGCAATATTTTACCAACTTGCATAACTCAAGTGGATGCCATTGGATTGTTTTGTCTTTACAACAATCCAGTAAGCATTTAGTTAACACTTAACGTTAATGTACATTAATAATTGATGCCCTGGATAATATGTTACACGGCCTCAGTTACATTGTAATCTTTTGACAGGCCCCTTCTTCTGTATTCTTGGCTTCTGGATGCCAACCCAGGGGGTGTGCATGATGCATTTATAATGTCCCCGTCATATCCCAGTTCAGAAATGGACTTCCTGGCACATCTGTGCCATGACCCTCTCTGCGTTGGGTCTCTGTACCTCAGATCTCTGTACTCACAAACCTGGGTGCATGTCTGATAAAGCTTTCGGGGGTATTTGCTTTTCCACTTTGTGTGCTGGCCTTTGGGAAGCTTGTGGGTGGCCAGTGCCCACTCCTGGCAGCCAGGGGTGGCCTTGGTCGTGGAGTGGCCAGGCATGTCATGGCTGACCAGCTGGCTTCCTCCTGGCCTGACCTGTCTTAGCAGGCCTTTCCCCCAACGCCTGCTCTAAAGCCTGCGGTTTGAAAGAGAACAGGGGTCAGATTTGGCCGGTCCAGGGATGCTGTGTGGGCAGTGAAGAGGCTCTGTCCTGCCTTTCTGTCTCACGCCTGTCTCTGTTATTTCCCAGAAACTTCCTACAGGAGCTTCTGCAGATGCTCCTCCCCCTCTGCAAGACCCTGAGGTCCTCATGTGGTCACTTCAGGGGACCATGGCACACACCACCCATCCCTTTACTCCCAGCTGGGTCTGCTCCATCCGGGAAAGCACCCTCGGGGGTCATCCAGGCTTGGCCCTGCCTGCGGCTCCAGCTTCTAGCTGGGCATGTGTAATCCAGAGTCCCCAGCCCTTCCTGGGGTCCTCAACCCTTGGTCCACAGCAATCCGCTCTCCACCTCACTGGTCCAGTTAAAAGTCTCCGCTTGAGGCCAAGTTCTGGGGCTTGATGTCCCTCTACCTCCTGCCATACCCCTTCCCGAGTGGGGCAGCAAATATTTGCATATTTGCTTCTCTGTTCCACCGATTGAGGTTTGATCCGTTCATCTAACCTACTCTTTTTTAATTTTATTTTGCACTGGGTGCTACAGAGATGCAGCCCCATGTCCTCCTTCCACTCCCCTCTGATGACCAGGTGGACAGGACAACCTGGCTGGCCCTCTGTGTTCTCCATCAGGCAGCCCCATGCCTGCCACAGGGCAGATGCTAAGTATCAGTGAAAGCATTCACCCTCATGAGAAGGCCGAAGGGAGCAACATATGAGGCTTGCCTGACCACATTCTGTTGGGGGCCAGACAGGCAAAGATGACCACGTGGTCTATTTTGGGATGAAGACACCAGAGCAGTGTGGGGGATAGCGTCTCTTATTTTGTTTTCTTGGATGCTTCAAAAGTCTCATTTAAAAACAAGTTGGGGGCTTCCCTGGTGGTCAAGGGATTAAGGCACAGCACTATGAAGCATCTACACCACAGCAGTGCCAGTTCGATTCCCGGCCAGGGAGGGGACACACATGGCACAGCAGACCTCTCCTGCCTCGCCTGCTGCTCCCCTTAGCACGTATTTCTGTATCTGCCTGTTCTGCTCCCCACTCTGTCTCTGTTGAGTCCTTTACCCCACTGCAGCTCTGGCCTGTACCCCAGCTCTTGTGTGCATAAATAAATAAATCTTAAAAAAAATAAAGGCAAGTCAAAGAATCGGTAGCTGTTCTGCGTCACCTTGAAGAAGCAGTGTGTCTGGGGTGCCCAGGGATCGGTGGGTCCCGTGGTGTGATCATCCAGTGCCTCTGGCTGCCTGGCCCTGCAGGCTCAGGCCTCTCCCCACTTCTGTGCCCCTGGACAGCCTCCGGACACCGTTTCAGCACCGCTCTCCTCCCAGAGGCTCAGCTCTTCTGTGAGTGAGCAGATCCTCTTCTGAGAAGCCTGGTTCACGTGTGGGCTTTGGAGCCAGCTCTGCCCGCTCTGTGATACTAAACAGATTTTCTTGTCTGCAGGTGGCCGCTCTGCCTGGCTGATGGAGGGGCTCCCAGACCAGCAGGGGGCCCAGCGGATCCCCCACGTTCACTGCTGGCCAGGCCGGTGGACACAGGGCATGGGTCCAGGGCCCAGAGCTGGGGCCAGAGGGGGACTTGGCTCTTGGGCTGGCATCAGCCTGTAGCACTGGGTGGCCAGGCCAGAGGGACTGAAGAACGCCGGGGAGGCCGAGCGAGCCGAGGAAGTGTTCTGGACATCCTGTGTCTCCCCACATGGCAAGATGAGATTTGGGGCTCAGGAGCTTTGGTCTCCTTTCCCAGCTCTGCCTAGCTCACTCTGAAGGTTTTAGATTTGTCTGTCCTCTCTGCTGGCAAACTCACAAACACACACACATGCATGCACCAATTGTGGTCACACACACACGTACATGCACCCACTGTGGTTACACTCACACACACATATGCATGTACCGACTGTGATCACACACACACATACACGCACCCATTGTGGTCATACACTCTCTCTCTCTCTCTCACACACACACACACACACACGCACCCACTGCAGTCTCAGCTCCAGCATTCAAGATCTCTGACTCGGAAGAAGTGCGGGCCTGCCTGTCCCTCTCAGCTGCTGGCCCTGGGCAGCTGCCCTGCCGCCTCCGGTCAGCGAGTGCCCACTCCTGCAGCAGCAGCAGACACGTGACAGTGGCCCAGAGACAGAGCCTAAGCGGACAGCAGTGGGGCGGGCCAGCCCGTCACGGCTCTCATGCAATCGCACTGGCCCTGCTTACCTGGGAAGGTACCCGCCCAGTGGCTGCCGGGGCCGGGCTGGCCCAGCGGGTCTGCAGCTCCCAGCAAGGCCCAAACGGTCGATTGCACAAGGCAAACAGGAGGGGAGTTAAGAGGCTGGGTGAGAGGAAGTAGCAGAGCAAAAGTCAGCATGCTGTTTCTTGGAAGGTGTCCGGCCCGACCAGTTATCGTCTCCCAGCCGCTGACAGCGTGCCAGGAGCTGTCCGCCTGAGCTGCAGCAGGCCAGGCCGCCGGCACTGAGTGTTCTCATCCCAGGCGTAGCGCGGAGCAGTTCTTAGTTATCTCTGTAATTGGCCTGTATTTGTTTTCATTTTCGGGGATGCCTTTTGGCCGAGAATGCACTGAACTGGGAGTCGGGCTCCGTGGGGCCTCTCGCAGCAGGGCCTGCAAAGTGCTGCCTCAAGTGCCTGCTTCTGTGCTCAGCAGATGAGCTTTGCAGTCAGAGCCCCGGTAGGCCCAAGAACCGGCCTTCCATCTGGAGCCTGGCCAGCCCTGGCCCTCACCTCATGGACCCAGTCCACAGGCCACGAGTGGCTGTACTTTTCGATGGTGGCAAGAAATCCCAAGAGCGAGACAGTGTTGTGTGCGAGGACATCGATGTGACTCTCCGTCTAGAGCACTCAGCTTTGCAGAAACAGGGACAGACGTCCCTGGACGCTTGTCTGCAGCTGCTGTCTACCCAGGGTGCAGAGCAGGGCTCAGGGGGCCATCCTGAGACCAGGCGGCCGAGGAACCACGGGAGAAGGGGCCGGTGACTGCTGGCCACCGTCAGACATACATTCTTCTTCCCGGCCTGGACAGGAGGAGGAGGGTCACACCTTCTACAGTGACCGCAAGGCCCACATAGCTAGATCCTGTGAGAGCATCTGAGAAAGACAAAAGCAGGCATCGGTGCTCATCACTCAGGGGACCTCACGGCTCCATCTCCTCTCCTGGGGCTGCTGGGGGAGGAGGGGCGAGCCTCCTCCTTGGCACACGAGCGAGTCATGTTTTGCTCAGCAGCATTGATGGTGCTGGGATGGGGCTGTGGTCCCACGGAGGATGGTAAACCTGGTTGGAACAGGCAAGTGACAGCCCACTGGTCACTGTGACTCTTGATGACTTTCTCTGCCTGATTGCTTTATGTGCTGAGAGCTCTGTTTCAAGACGCATACACGTGAAAGTCCCCACCTGAACTTATTTCAGTGTGAATGTTTTAACGTGATTTTTTTTCCTTTCCAGTGGAACGTCCACCTGTTGTGATGAGATTTTATTTTCTGTGTGTCCCAATACCAAGCCATCTGCAGGAGACATAGCATGTTGTTCCCCACAAATGTAGAACAATGTAGAAAGACTATATTCGTGGGCCCCCCTGGTGGCGCAGCGGGTTGAGCGCCACACTGGGAAGCATCCGTAGCACAGCAGTGTGAGTTTGATCCCCGGCCAGGGAGGGGACCCACAGGGCACAGCAGACCTCTCCTGCCTCGCCCGCTGCTCCCCTCAGCAGTGTGTTTCAGTCCACCTGCCTGTTCCACTCCCCACTCTATGAGGAGGTCACCTCCCACGCCTCTGGCCTGTACCCCCGCTCTTGCATGTATAAATGAATAAATCTTTAAAAAAAATAAAGAAAGACTATGTTCGCCACGCTTTATGGCTTTTGCTATGTTCGTATCACAATAATCTGTCACCCACCGGGTCATTTATCTTTGGCTGAAGTGTATTAAAAGAAAAACGAAATTATACCTGTCTGAAAATGTATTGGAAAGTTGGGAGGAAAAATAAATATTTTGAATGGTGTTCAGTCAATTTCAGGTATGGCAAAACAGCAACAAAACGAGGATTGAAGCTTTCCATGAGAGGATTAGTGCTTCACTGTGCAAAAGACAACGTAGAAAGAGCCGACTTGTTTTTCAGAGCTGATGTTCTGCTTCGGGAGCTCTGGATCAGTTGCTGTGTCTTTGGTGTAAGAGAGAGTGGTATCCTTTCTCCACCAGAGTGACCGCTGTTTGGTGGACACGGCAGGGGTGGCCATGTTGGCACAGCCCCAGTGTGCACTGGGGGCAGACCTGTCCATACAGAAAATGGGGGTGCCCCTTTCCTTCCCAAGGTGAAGAATGGTCGGGACAGCGTGTTCCCGGGAGGCTGGGGTGCGGTTCTTCCTGTGTCAGTGGTGAGACTGAAGGCAAGACCCTTCACCCCGCTGACCCAAAGGGAGGCGGCAGAACTCACAGGTCTGTGAATCACGAGAAAGTCCACAGGAAGGGTTTGCTGCATTCCCTTCTGCTGAACACTCGCCGTTCTGATTTTGGGTGTGGGGCAGCTAAAACGCAAAAGCAAATATTTCCCAGTGATGGGGCTTGAGCAATTGTCTTCTGGTTTCCTGGAAGCCCAGGTCAGGTGGCGAGTTACCCTGTCCAGTCCTCTGCTTTGTAGAGGATGAAAGTGGCCGAATTATGAACGCAAAACACTGTGTAGGACGCCTAAGCAGAAGGTAGCTCTTCGGCAGTGAGAGGTCGTCTTCTGCTGATGCCCACCCAGCGCTTGATGGATCAGGAATGGCTAATTAATGACAACAGGGGGCTTTTTATAGCCTCACAGCAGACACGCTGCTTCCTCTCACTGTCTCCTGAGAAGCACCATCTGGAGCTGGCTCCCCTTGACCGGCGGCGAGGTCGTGGAGAGACTGAAGCCACTGCTTCTGGAAGGTTCGGTGCATGACCAGTGTTGGGGCTCCCTGGCTTTGGAACCGGGTTCTCATGGCTCCCTCCCTGACATGGAAGACAACGATAGGTAATGACTTAGTTGTCTTCTCTTGGGCCTTCTTGCTTGTGCCTGAAAGAAGGAGCTAGGCTAGCAGGGAGGGATCTGGAGCTTGGGGTGGGGAGGAAAGAGGTTTTGGGCAGCTTTCCCCCCTTTTCTTCCATTGTTGTTTATTTTTGGACAGTATTTGGTTCTCCCTTCAGGTGCTGGCCCCACAACCCCCCGTAACCACTGTGGCCTCCCAGAACCATCACCATATCCCCCTGTGCTCCTCATGTTCCAATGTTTGAAAGTGGGGAACAGGGAGGTGGGAAGCAGAGTTTAAACAGTATGTTGTATGCATCCGTGGTGTCTTGAGAGAAGCAGTAGCAAGAATGCAGTAGTGCAGCGTGGCTTTGGACGCTAAAGAATGTTTAGCCAAGGCTATCCTGGACAAGACAGGGCTGCCACAGTGAGATTCTGGCTTCCTCCTGTGCCTGGAACTGCGCTCAATGCACCGTGAAGGCTTAGTGAGCATCTGCTGTGGGAATCACTCCATCCTGGGCGTGGCCCTCATGCCATAGAGCTCCAGATGGACACAGATACTTGCAGTGTCCTCTTCTGCCGATGGACCCATGCCCTCTCTGTCCCTTTTCCCTGGAATGCTGCAGCGACCAGCCCCTGCCCCCTCTCCTCTGCAGCCACCCACAGCCACATTCCTCTCCCTGTGAGGTCAGGAGTCTCCCCCATGCTTCCTGCCCTGCTCCCTCATCCGTGGGGATGGCTGGGACACCACGGGGGTCTGGACCATGGACCGTGGGTCTGATATTCCTGTGGCCCAGCCTGTGTCCTCCAGGTAGCCCCAGAGGGAGGCGGCTGCTCTGGGGTATGGACGAGTGTGTTCCTGCACTCGGGGAGGACCAGGTCCCCTTCGGTATGGGATGCTGGGCGAGGAGGAGGGAGTCACCACTATGTGGAACTGATGCTCTGGTTCCTGACCCAAGACAACCCAGGGTTCGTGGACATCCCTGCACTATGTGAGCGTGGGTGTGTGATGCGCCGGGGAGGGGGGGTCCTTGGCTCTCATTTTTCTGCAGGTTCTGATTACTCTGGGAGAGGAAGAGGTGGGGTGAGTGTGAAACACTCACCTGGCTGAACTGCCTCCATGCACAGGTCCTGCCTGTGCCTCAGAGGACCCTCATCTGGGGAGTGGGGCTTGGGGGGACTTTCGGAGCCACTGGCTTTGGGGCTAGTTGGTCATTTATAACAGAGACCCCAGCAGATGATCACGATGAGGTCCAATGTATTCACACGTTATTGGAGCCCGACTGGTGCAGGCACTGGAACCCGAAGGATGAACTGGAAATTGCAAAGCCCCTTGAGCACCCTCCATTCTGTGAGAGAGGGGGTGTCGCTGCGGCCCTGGACACACGCAGGACGCTGTGTGATGCAGTGGGGACAGCCCCTTTCTCCTGGGTGGGGGCTGCGTGGCAAGCTGGAGAGAGGCAGTGGTCGGGGGAGACCCCGGAGGCTGGTGGATGATGCCAGATGGGAAGGGCCGTCTGCGAGGGAAGACCCCCACCCTGTGGATGTGCAGGAACACGGGGTTCTGCAGGCACACGTGGTCATTCTCCGGGGCACAGGGCTCTCGAGCACGTAGGAGAAAGGGAAAGGGCAGAAGCGGAAGGCCAGCCCTGCAGGGCAGCTTCCCTGCGTGGAGCTGGATGGCATCAGGACACAACGCTGACAGTCAAGGCCAAGGAAGCAGAGGACGCAGGACTGGGTGGGAGAAGCCGATTCCGACCCAGATGCCGGGAGCCTCCGTCCACCCTGGTGGGGAGCGTCGTGCCGCTGGGCCGTGCAGCCTGGAGGGAGAACGCAGTTCCTGAGAGCAAGCGGGGAAGTCGCCCGCCGTAGCTTCTGTTCAAGCGGCTGTGGAGTGGGTGTGGCGTTCCCAAGTCCCTCCTGGGAGACAGCTCTTTCAATTTCCTGTGATGATAGCAGTGGTATATGAGGTCCTCCCCGAGAGGCTGTCCCATCCACTGCGGGGTGTTCAGCTGCATCCTTGGGCTCGGGTGATCAACTACCAATAACGCCCCTTTGATGAGGACCACCCCAAATGCCCCCAGGCATCGCCACATGTCTCCCCGGGCACCATGGCTTATGCCTGGGGACAGCTGGCTGGACCCCACTCCAGCTGCCCGCTGTAGGCGCCATGACCTTGCACGGGAGTCCGAGCTCATTCTGCACGAATGGGGCCACCCTGCAGGCTGGCTGCAGGGAAGAGGTTGCACAGGCTTGGGGAGTTTATGGGTGCTTTGTCCCCAAAACACCCATGGTGCTGGGTGCCACAGTGTCTTCACTGTAACGGCAAGTGGGGAGGAACTCGTGATAAGAAGATTAGAGACAGACATCGTTAGAGGCCACGTGGGCAAAACGCTGCAGTGACTTGCCCTGCATTCACGCCCCACATGTCGGATTAGTGGGTAACTCTGGAATTCCGAAGGACTCAGCCCGTCTTATAGAGGTGCCGGGTCTAACCTTGGGAATCTGGAAAACGGCAGGGCGCAGTGTAGACAGCCAAGAGAAAGAACAAGAAGGACCTTTGAGAGGAGGAGTGGGGCGGGGTGGGCGGGGGCAGCACATCCTCCCTGGCTGCACAGCCCACTGCTGCTGCTCTCTCCCCAGTGTGTCTCCCACAGAAAGTCCCCAAGGGCCGAGTCCTTGGCCATCCTGCTGGGGCGTCTCCTCTTTGTCTCTGGGGTGCTGCCCGAGAGCAGAGCTGGGGGTGAGGAGCTAGGCGTGGCCTGGGTTAGGGGAAGATCCCAGCTTTTGACTGGTTTTTTCATGGAGCATAAATCAAGACATGAACTCGACATTGATTGCAACAGGCAGCGTTTTCTCTGCGCTCCCTGATCATTTCGTTTCTGCTCCGATCTTATCTCCTCTTTCCCAGGATGCTTCCGAGGCTTCGTGTCCAGCCTGGCTCAGCCTTCTTGCCTCTTGCCAGTGGTCCTCGTGCCTGGGGCGACGGGAGAGGGTCTCCAGGGATCAACTTCCCTGGCAAGGGAGCCTCTCCCTTGCCCAGAGCAAATTCCCCAGGGCTTGAAAGAAAACTCTGTCTCTGCCCAGTCCTGGCCACATCTCAAGGTCTTGGTGAAGTTTTATGACTCAGTCATCCGTCGGGTCTTTTCACAGCCCGTTCGCCCATCTGGAGAGCCCAGCAGCCCACCCTCCCCCCGCACCCCCGTATAACTAGGGCTACTTGCGCACAGAACACTTGCTCAACACAGCTCCCTCAGGCGCTGCCACCACCCAGGATCCTGCCAGACAGGTGACGATGGCTGCAAAAAGAAGAGTAACGAAGTGCAGTGGGCAGTGAAGGGAACCAGCGAGCGGTGACATCCGGAGACATGCAGACCTGGGAGCACCCCAAGGCCGAAGGGGCAGTGAGGGCTGGGAACAGAGCTCCATGAGGAATGGAGGGGGGACCCTGGAGTAGCAGCCTGTGGAGGGGCCTCCCTGCCCAACCTTGGTCTCCTTGGTGGCGCCGATGCCCACCCAGAGGACGCAGTCCAGAGAGAGGAGCCCCGGCAGGGAGGAGGGCAGAGGGCAGCTGTGGTTGGGGCAGGAGATGGCACAGACAGAGCAGCACAGTCACCGCTACTTCGCTCTTGGCTGCAGACGGTCTCGTTCTGTGACAGCAGTGGCCGAGGCTCTTGGGCTCTGGCGTGTCTGTCTCCCGCTCCATCAGCCTCGGGTCCCTATGTCCCTGGACAGCTGCTGGATGCAGATACACTGCCCCCACCCCAGATCCCAGGAGCCAGCACCCAGTGGGCCCACCCTGGGAGCACCCTCAGGCATCGATGCCTTAGGACCGGAGGCCCTGCGGGATGGGCGCCTTGCTGCTGAGGGGGTTGCCATGGCGACCAGCCATGCACAGGTGCCTCTGGCCATAGCTGGCCTCAGCTGTGCTGCATTGTTCCAGGGCAACTTGAAATGCTCAGGAGGCCAGTGCCCGAAGTGGCACTTATGCTGCAGTGACGACGGGGAAAAAAGGAAGAAAGGAGACCAGAGGGACCAGGAGGCCAGAGGGACCAGGAGCCCCGTTCTGCCACCCTTGCCCGCCCAGTGCAGGCCAGGAGAGAGTGCAGAAAGGGCACATTTCGAGGAGGTGAAATAACACGTGTGCCCTCTCTATTTAGTGCCTCCATGGCTAGATGAGCATGAGGCCCACGTGTGTGGAGGGGCTGTGCCAGTTCTGCCTACAAGTGGACTGTGGTGGTGTCTGCATTGAAGCGGCCACAGCACAACACAAGGGGAGCAGAAGGCTTTAAGTCTATCCAGACAAGGGGCCTCTCTGGTGGTGCAAGGGGTTAAGCACCACACTGTGAAGCATCCATAGTCACTGCAGCCTGAGTTCAATCCCCGGCCAGGGAGGGGACCCACATGGCACAGGAGACCTCTCCTGCCTCGCCCACTGCTCCCCTCATTAGTGTATTTCAGTCCATCTGCCTGTTCTGCTCCCCACTCTGTCTCTGGTGAGTCCTCTCACCCCCCCATGCCTCTGGCCTGTACCCCAGCTCTTGTATGCACAAATAATTAAAATCTTAAAAAAATATAAATCTATCCGAACACAACACGAGATCGCAAAGAAATGAAAAGATAAAGTCGTACAGTCAGGAGAGGACCGGGCGTGTGTGAGTGATGCAGAATAAAGCGCTTGGATCGTGAAGCAGAAGCACCGAGGAGGCAAGTCCCTGCCCTCTGGCTAGAGCGTGCTGAGTCCAGCGCCAGGACATCACAGACCAGCTGGGCAGCTGATAGAGGACGAGCTGGATGCCTGCTGCGGGGTGGGGGTGTGCTGGACCCTGACCAGCAGGCACCCCCGGGCGTGTGGTGACACCAGAATGTGACTGAGTGTAGTTTCTGGGAGGGGTGACCCCTCAACTCAAAGTTCAGGGCTTGTGGGCCTCTGGGCTTGCTTGGGTCCCTGGATTTTTGGATGCCCAGACTCGTGGGTCTCTGGGAATATGTGTCCCTGGGCTGTGGACCTGAGCTGCCCAGTTAGCCTCCAGGCATCAGCTGAGCTGACGAGCATGGCCAGCACGCCTTCTCCAGTGGCCCTCTTAGCAGCACCCCTTTGCTGCTGTAGGGGCAAAGGGGGATCTCTGGCCCCCCCCTGAGGGTTGTCTGCTACTGCCTTGCCGTCTCCTGGCTACAGTGGGGAGGCTGTGTGTCCCCTGCCCTGTGTGGTTCCCGCACATCCTGACCTTGTGTCCCCCTCTCCTTCCCGCCCGCAGGACGCTTCTCTCCACAGCCCCTTGTGACATGGCTGGGAGCCCTGGTGAGGACAGAGCCTCACTACTGCCTGACCCCCGTGTCTCCCCTGCCCTGCTCACTGGGTGCCTCTACGGAAGCCTGAATGACCCAAGATGGAGCCTGTGGCCCTGCCTTTGACTTCACTTCAGCCCCTCCACACACAGCCAGTCACATCGGCCAGCGCATTAATTTTCCTAACCCTCTCCCCAAACCCAGACTCTGCCGAGAAAACCACGGCTGGAGAGAAGGGAATGGTGGTGGGACCCGGGGGGGGGGGTCCTTTGTGACCCTGCTAAAGTTCTGTCGCCACCCCTCCTCCAAGTGCTCCCCCGCTCGATCGACCCAGACTGGGAGAAGCTGACTTGTAGCAACAGGGGAAGTAGCCACAAGTCACCTAAACCGAGCCGCTGTACCCGCCAGATGCATTTTTAACAGACCACAGAGAAACCTCCAGAGATTGCTGCAAACCCCAAGTAGGAACAGCCAGCTAGAAAAAGGACAGAGAATTTGCACAATGAATTCACAAGAAAGGAAATCAAGTGGCTGAAAGTCTCCTGGGAAAATATGTAACATTAAATAATAATCAGGAAAATGCAAATTTCCCTAAGGAGATAGCCCCCATGTTTTGGTAAACATGTAAAAAAATGCGATAGCCACCGTTGGCCAGTGGGATGGAAAGAAGCCCTCTGTCAACTTAATAATTAAAAAAAGCAAACTAGTGCTAAATGGGCAGCAGATCTGGACAGACAATTCACAGAGGTCAAATGCATATAGGAAAGTCTGACATTGTTAACAAGTGACAAGTGGGTCACAGTGTGGGCACATCTCATAGAGGAAGGAGCCTGTGCACTATGGGTCACCTGCACCAGACACTCCAAATGACAAAGGAACGAGATACCAGAGTGTTTTTATCTGTCTATCTATCTACCTACCTACCTATCTATGGTTTATTTATTTATGCATACCAGAACTGGGGTATAGGCCAGAGGTGTAGGGGTTAAGAAGACTCACCAGAGTCAGAGTGGGGAGCAGAACAGGCTGATTGACTGAAATACACTGCTGAGAGGAAGCAGGAGAGGTCTGCTGCGTCATGTGGGTCCCCTCACTGGCTGGGGATTGAACTCGTACTGCAATAACTTCATAGTGCTATGACTTAACCCCTTGCACCACTAGGGAGGCCCTCCATAGTTTTATTTATTTATTTTTAAGATTTATTTATTTGGGCACACAAGAACTGGGGTACAGACCAGAGGCATGGGAGGTGAGAGGATTCACCAGAGACAGAGTGGGGAACAGAGCAGGCAAATTGACAGAGGTATACTGCTGAAGGGAGCAGCGGGCGAGGCAGGAGAGGTCTGCTGCACCATGTGTGTTCCCTCCCTGGCTGGGATCGAACTCACGCTGCTGTGCTGCAGATGCTTCACAGTGTAGTGCTCAACCCTCTGTGTCACCAGGGAGGTCCTACTTAGCGGATTTTGATAAAGCAAAACACTTGTAAAAGTCAGTGGCCACTAATGCAGAAAGTGAGGTCCCGAGGTTCAGAGGGAGGGAGAGGGAGGAAGATTCAAGGGTATGAGGACTGGTGATGGGGAAAAATAAATATCAGTTGGTTTATCCTCAAGGAGAATTGCTGACTTTTGATTTCAAACCATTATTTTTGGGCGTTGATTGTTTTAATTGGACATGGCATGAGATGCTTGTGTGATTAAAAAATCATCAAAGTTGCTCTGTAATAAGAGTGCTTGGCTGCCCTGTGCTGTTTGTGGGGTGACAGACTCTTGGGGTCCATCAGCATAACCCTCGTTGCAAAAACAAGTAAAATTCTGGAAAAACAACATGTGAGAAAAAAGCAGGGTTTTCATGAAGTCTCCCACTTGGGCACAGCGCAGAGGTGCTGGTGCCCAAGTCTTGGTCAGAACTGCCTGGTGTACAAGAGATAAGACCAGAGAGACCACAGATGACTCAAGAGTTAGAAATGAAGACCTACGAAGAGAGGAATGTAGTCATTCGGGATGGAGGGAGAGAAGAGACATGACGGACTCCCGGGACTTCAGGTCAGCCAAGGCTGCCATGGCAATAGTGGTTCCCAGCGTGGTCCAGGACCAGAACTGCTACCATCACTAGGGAACTTGTTAGAACTGCAAATTAGCCAGCTCCATCCAGAATGTACTGAATGACAAAGTCTAGCTGTGGGGCTCAACAATTTTATTTGTGGCAACACTGGTCCATAACATCATCTAGATTTCAGGTCCACAGACTGATAAATTAACATTTGTAGATGTCCCCGTATGCTCATCACCAAAGGTCTATCTTCCACCCAAACCCATATGATTGACCCCTTCTGCTGATTTACCCACTCCCCATCCCCTTTCTTTTTGCTGAGACCTGTGTTGTTTCTGGAGTCTACAAGTTTGTTTTTGGTTAGCCATGGAAACAAGCTAAGTGCCCATCAACAGATGAGTGACTAGAGATGGTGTGGTATGCATACACAGTGGAATACTATACAGGCATAAAAAAGATAAAATCCTGCCACATGCAGTGGTATGGATGGACCTGGAGGGGAGGATGTTCAGTGAAATGAGTTAGAAGGAAAAATATTAGCAGCACATTTCCAGTCATTGGTAGACAGAGAAACAAAACAAATGAACAAACAAATCAGTTGTGCTTTCCAGGTAATCTTAAAATTTTAAATACACACTCCTCCTGGGGAGCTGGTAATCAGCATGTTGTGATGGAGCAGAAGAGGACTGTGGCCTGGGAGTATGCATTTTCCACAAGTGCCTGGGGAGGCTGAGGCTCCTGCTTCTTTCCCTCTGGGGCTCCCATAGCAGGAGATGGAGAACTCAGCCTTAGGAGGCCACCCCAGGAAATAACCAGGGGGCACGAATGTTGTCAGCCTCATTTTATTTGCATTAGTGTTTTTGAGGCTGTGAGCAGGGACCACTGCTCTCTCTGCAGGGCTTGGTCAGGGCTACTAAGTCACTCTGACCTCACGGGGCCTGTGTCCACAGCCAGAAAGCTCCAGGCCCTCGCCGCTACCCTCTAGCAGTTAACACTCCCTTGCTCCCAGCGGAGAGGCCAGGCCCATAACTCTGCATGTCAAGGTCATGGAGACCTGTGGGGCTGTGCCCTGGTGAGCGGTGCTCAGCCCCTCCACCCCACCCAGCCCAGGGGCGAGTGAGGAGCCCAAGAGCTTTGCTCAGGGAAGCCCCGACAGCTCACTCTCCCGGCTTGCTGGTGAATAACAGGCCTCTTTATCATCCTTTCCGTCAGAAAGCGTTTATTTAAAACCCCTTGGCTAACTCACAACTCACAGGGTGCACTGGCCAGCCACTCACCGTCACATGGCATGGAAACTGGCAATTAAATTTAGCAACCCGCCCCGGCGAGTCCAGCCGAGGTGTTTACAGGAACCAGGTCCGTGCGGCCCTAAATCAAGAGGTTTCCCGAGAAAGGGAAGCCAGGCTGGGGAGGGTCATGCAGCATTAGCAGCACCTGTTCCCATCAAGAACTCGGTGCTTCGGAGCCCATGGGCCGTGCACGCACGCAGAGGCCTTGGCCCGCTGCTGGATGTGGTTTCCTAACCAGGAGGTGCTTGCCCCAAGGACAGCTTGTTTGTTTACCGACTCTGGGGCCAGAGTCACAACACGAGCCCAAGACTGGGCCACCTCCCTGCACGTCCTGCCGGGAGCACCTCCCAGGCAGCTGGGGCACCAGGGGACTTGCCGGGTGGCCAAGGCTGGGTGGGCAGCGGCGTAGGGGGGTGCAGCTGCACTGCAGGGTACCCTGAGGTTGGCAGCCTGGCTTCACGGACCCCTATTTCCCAGCTCCGGAGGCTCTTCTGTCCCACAGCTCTACTTTCTGGAAAATCCCTGGGGTTCCAAATGAGCAAAAGTGGAATTCATGTGGGTTTCTGGAGCCGGTGGCGCGGGCTGAGGCGTCTAAACGGGAGGGATGCGGTTTCTTATTTTAGCAGACTCAGCCAGCATCTCAAGCTTGGGGTGGCAGGGGTGGGGGTGGCGCAGACAGGCAAGACCTCACAGGAGCCAGCTCTCCACGCACATCTGTCCCCGCCCTCCGCGTGCCCAGTCAGTGACCCCTGCCCGACTTCTGGACGTGTGGGCTGTGGCAGGAGCCCGCCACTCTGTGAGTGGGCAGATGGCACCCTGGGGTCCCAGGCGGGGGGGGAGGGCAGATGCCCCTGTTGGGTGCAGGGAGACATTCTCAGGCCCAGCGCACCCCAGGACATCTGCCCTCCTCCCAGACCAATCGCACCTGGCAGAGAAGGGACATGGCTTTTGGCCTTGCCCTGGTCCAGGCTGGGAGGAGGCAGCTGGCAGAGCAGCTACCAGCCTGGGGACAAGGGGCGGCCCCACGGTGTGGAGTGAGGGTGGAGCCCTCGGGGCTGTGGGGCTGGACCGGCTGGCTCGCCTGGGTGCTGCCGCCCCTAAACAAGCTCCCAGGCTCTGTCCTGTTTCTCTGGGTCCCTCTCCTCCCATCTCCCGCCCTCATCTCTTTGCCTCTTGTATTCTCTGTCTTTTCCAGGCCTGGTGGCAGAGCGTGCCACCTGCCAGGGGTCCCTCTGCTTCGCTGCAGTTTACAGGTCGCCCTCAGGGCCAAGGCTGAAGTCCCGTGGCTGTGAATGTGCCAGCTTGACCTGAGCCAGCTCAGTGCGGGGGTTTCTCTCCTTCAGACGGGGACACCAGCCTGTTTTTCCTCCCTCAGGAATGGCTTTGGGGACCAGCCAGATGGGACAGGGGGCCTGAGGGACACCCGTCCAAGCGCAGACGTCCTTAGTCACGTCGTTGTCACTTGCGGGCAGCTGGCGTGGTGGCCAGCCTGGGGGCCCGGGTCACGCCAGGTGGGGGGCCTCTGCTGAGTCTAAAAAAAGAGCGACTGAGTTCCTGATGTGCACTCAGCACAGGGCGTGGTGACCTCTGTTCTCTGTTCCTGGACGTCTAGCCGTGGGGGCCAAGCCCTGCTCCTCCAGGTGCTGTCGAGGTCTGTCCCCGGCCTGCTGTCCACACCCACTGCATCTGGCCAGAGGGCCTGGGCCAGGGTGGTGTTGGGGGCTCAGTTGGTGGGGGAGCAGTGGGCCAAGCCACTTTGGGGGGCTTTCAACAGGATGAGCCGGCTGGGCACGTGTGGGCCTTCCTGCCCGTTACACCGCTCTTCTGCCTGCCTCTCAGCTCCGTTGCATTCTGGGCACTGAAGACAGTAATGCTAGAAGAGAGCAAAAACAATGGGGAGCCCCTTGGAGGCTGGGGCAGCTGCAGTGGCCTCTGGGCTTGCTGGTCGTTGGCTGGCTGCATAGACCCCTGCCCCCAGACTCCCCTGCTGCCCTGCTTCCTGGCTGAGCTCATCCCAGCAGAATCCAGCGGTTTCAGGCCTGAGCCACCCCACCCACCCAGCTAAGCTCCCTGGGCCCTGGAGCACCCAAAGGGCTGAACGGTGCTGGGCAGTTTTCTTTGAACTTTTGTGTCTAATTGTAGAAAAATGTACATCACCTAAGATTTATATCATGACCACTTTTAAGTGCCCAGCTGGGGCAGGAAGCACCTCCACCATGCTGTGCCCCAGCCCACCATCATCTCCGGAGCTGTGTCATCTCTCTCACATCTCGCCAACTCTGCCCCATCACTGGCTCCCCCAGCCCTGCCCCATCCCTTCTCTCTCTGGGAATCTCCCTCCTGGGGGCCCCCAGGAGCAGACGCAGGCAGAACAGTTCTGCAGTGTTGGGGTGACGTCCCAAGGGTCCTCTGCGCATAGCCCATCCTCCTGGAGGCTGACCCCTAGATGGCCCTGGCTGTGTGGGCCTTGCTCTGTGGATCGCCATCGGCCAAGGGCCTCCCCACCAGTCTGGTTTGAACCGTCCCCCTCCGCATGCAGTGTGCAGGTGGGTCTCTTCCCTTTGACCAGTTCCCTGTCCTGTCCTCAGAGTCTGGCTGCCTGGGTGCATAGCAGAGACCCACTTATGTCTCTGTTCCTCTGGCTTTCAAACTTAGTTGCGTAGGTCGACAACACCGTGTGTGATTTAGGGGTTCACACCCCTTGAGATGCACATTCCCACACCACACCCACCACCCTGGCACCCATGACCCCCACCATGGTTCATGGTCCCACCCCCAACTGACTCCCCTATCTTCCCTCCTCCTCAGGTGGCCTTCATTCTACAGCCAGACTTGTAGGGTTTGTTTTTGGTTTGGTTTTGTCTATTTTTTTGGTCTGGTTTTTTGTATTCTAAATATGAGTGAAATCACCCAGTATTTGTCTTTCTCCTTCTGACTTATGCCACTCAGCATCCTCCCTCCGGTTCCCTTCGTGTTGTCACAGATAGCAGGAGTACATCTTTTTCATGACTGAGTAGTACTCCATGGTGTCATGTCTTCCTAACCCTGTTCCTCTGTCCTTGGGCACTTAGGCTGTGTCCACAGCTTGGCTGTTGTGAGTAGGGCTGCGGTGAGCCCAAGAGAGCAGAAGTCCCTTCCAATTAGTGATTTTGCTTTCTTTAAGTAGAGACCTAGGAGTGGGATTGCTGGATCGTATGGTGGATCCATCCTTACCATTTTGAGAAGCTCCCTGCTGTTGCCCACAGGGCCTGGGCCTGTCTACACTCCCACCCACAGCATGGGGTCCCTTTTGCCTCACCCCACCACCTGTTTGTCTGGTCTTTTTGCCACGGGCCTTCCCCCAGGTGCAGGGGACTTCTCCCCATGGCCTGGTCTGCATTTCCCTGATGGTGAGTGATGACAAGCTTCTTTTCATGGCCTGTGGCATCTGCGTCTTCTGGGGAGATGTGTCTGCTTTTTGACTGGATTACATATGTTCTTGCTGTGAAGCAAACGCCGGGGCAGAACAGAGTCATTGTCTCACTTGTGGCTGATCCTGGCCATTCCGAGCCTACATCACGTCCAGCCTCAGGCGGCTTCATGCTCCCATCAGGCTGGGACCCCGGGCTCTGCAGCCTTTCCTGCTTGGAGAGTGGACAGGGCTGCTGCAGACCTGCGGGCGTGGTGGCCCCGGCAGGGACCTGAGGTCATGCGGGCAGCCAGTTGTGGCCGTGGCTCCTGGCCTTCAGTTCTCAGCTCTCCTGCCTCTTGGTTCTGGGCAAAGGTGGGCGATCAATTTACTCCCAGTCCTAAAAGTGAGAGTGAGCGTGTCTGCTGAGCTCCTCGGCAGCGCCACCCCCGGGGTGCGTGAGTGCATGAGTGTGGCATGTGTGCTGAGTGAGTGTGAGGGCAGCTGAGTGGACTTGTGTGAGTGTGAGTGAGTGTGGGGTCCCTTTGCAGTGTTGCCTGGAGTGGGCATGACAGGCCCCCTTTCCACTCCCCCTCCTGGAAGCACTGGCCTGAGGGATGGACAGGCCAGGTCCCCGGGTTGGGGAATGGACAGGCTGGGTCCTCTGGGCTGGTGGACGGTAGGCTGGGTGCACCTTGTGCCTCCTGGGCTCAGTGGTTCTCAGCGGGAGTGGGTTGGCCCTGGAGCCCCTTCTCTGTCCACCCCTTGGAGACAGGCGTCTGCCCTGGCGCAGGGGGCCTGCTCTATCCTGCAGGCTTGTCCTGGGCCCACAGGGTCTCTCTGGTGGGTGCCGTCCCACAAACTCATAGGAGGTCAAAGGGCTTGTTGTCTGTCTTCCTGCCCAGAGGAGGCGACACAGAGGCCAAGTGGCCGGCACGTGTGGCTCGGCTGGTCCTGCTGGTCCGGCTGCTGGTGTGGGATGGTCAGGCGCGTGTCGGGAGGCTGGGCTGTGTGCACAAGGGGTCAGGATGGTTGCCCAGGGCCTCTGAATGCAAGTGGCTGGGCAGCTCTGCAGGGTGGCAACTGCCCCTCAGCCTTGACAATGCCTGGGCCCGCGACCTGCATCTCCGTGCTCGCTAGCAGGAGGTGCCTGAGCATGGTCCCTCTTTGGGGATTTGTTCCAGGTGGCCCAGACTCCTTGCCAGGTCTGGCAACCCTGAGCCCTCAGCTCCCATGCACAGGCGAGGCCCTGACAGTCCCATGCCCTATAGCGCCTCAGCAGGCACATTATGGTCAGCCCCCTGCGAGGTGGGAAGCCCATCCACAAGCTGGGGTACGGGGCAGGGAGAGGAGGTGGCCACCCCAGGTCCTCATCCAGGTACGACTGAGCTGTCGAGACCCAAATCGGGACAAATGGATCAGCCAAACCACAGGGGGGCCTGCCACCCCGAGCTCACCCCACTATAATTTGGGGGGCAGGCAGTGGGAGGTGCTGGAGGAAGATGCACTTGGGACCTTGCTCAATCTCTACCCGGTCAGAGATGGCAAGGACTTGTGTCTGAGTGTGTGCATGCCTGTGTGCGCACAAGTGTGTGAGGTGCTAGCCTGAGTGCCTTTGTGTGTGTAAGCTGGTGTGCATGCATGCATATGATGTGCACAGGGGCCTGTGTGTATGCGCCTCTGTGCATGTATATATGTGTATGCAGGCCAGTGTGCATATATGCATGCATATGCGCGCGTGCACAGGTCCTGTGTGTGCAAGCCGGTGTGCAGGTATGTATGTATGTGCATGCACAGGTGCCTGTGTGCAAGCAGGTATGCATGTATGTATGCATGTGTGTGCACATGTGTAGAACATTGGTGTGTAAATTTGATAATTTCAGAAGAAACCCCACCTACCGGGGGGCCTAGAGCCAGCCTGCTAATGGGGGTGCAGGAGGGGCTCTGGGGTCTCGACATGTTGGCAACTATGGGCCTGTGGATTGGGTGGCCCTGAGAGAGCTGGAAAGAGCTGGGGTTCTGGCAGGACAGTGAGGGTTCCTGCAGTGGAGGGTGGGTGTGTGGCCCAAGGGCCGACTCAAGCCTCTGTCCGCAGGATTCGGGCTCCTTTGAGGCCTGTGGGCTCACCCTGGGCCCAAGACAAGTGGAGAGTCTGGGTTACCCCTGCGACTGAAGTGGTTTAATCTGGGGCATGCTTGCATTGCCGCCAGTTGGTGCGGGATCTGGCCCAGCACTCCCAGCAGGGAAAGGCCTGCAGTCCGGGGACTGTGGGACAGAAGTCACAGGTCCCCTGTAGGCGCCCTAGCAGCAGCTCTGAGAAGCCCCTAGCTGGTGATGGCTGGCGTGGGGTCCTCTCTGTGCAGGGCGGGGCACCTGACACACCTCTGGGGCCACCCAGCCTTGCCCTGGATTTGGGGCCGGGCCTGGGTATGAACGGGGTGCCGGCCTGCTCGCATGGCAGGTGGGGAGCAGACCCCAGGCTGTCGGCTGTCCCTGCCGTGGGGCCCGCAGTCCCCAGGGCTTGCACAATCTTCCTGCCAGGGTTTTCATCACAGCCCCAGCAACTGTCATGTCAGCATCTGACCTTTAAGATTGTTGAAAAGGAGCCACTCGCAGAGAATGTGCCGGAGGAGCTCCTCTCCCTATTCCCTCCGCCCGCGGGCAGAGACAGAGCCCTGGTTGGCGGCCAGCAGCTCAGACTCTTTCCTGGGTCTTTCCCATTATCCCCCACCTTATGGCCCCAGGCGTAGCTGGAGAGACCTTGGCATCTCCCTTCTCCGTGAAGAGCCAAGATTGCCCCCCCACTTCTCACTCCTACTTAGCTCTCCCCTCCAGAACCCCACACCACCAACCCAATGCTTTCTGATCCCAGTGGAGCACTCTCAAGGCTCCCTCTGCCTGGGGAAGACTTGGGTGGGGGAGGTCAGGGTGCTGTGAACATGTGGCACCCGGGGTGGGTGGCTGTGGGTGGAGGAGCCGGTGGCTCTGGGGGAGCTGTGTGTGTTGGGGTCCAGAGTGCCTGTGCTGAACCCCGAGGCTCAGGCCCAGAGGGGATGGGGTCAAGGCAGGCCTTTCCTGCCCTCATTCCAGTGTAGCCACTCTTCTTTCGCTGACTGCTTGGGATCAGATCCAGGGGTACAGAGATTCTCAGGGGTGTGAGGCTCCATGGCCCACTGGGGATCCTTCACCCCTCACTTCTTCCTCTCACACCACAGCCAGTGCGCCCCAGGCGTTGTTGGTTCTACTTCTGAACCACCCCTCGGCGCCCCCCTCCTGCTGGCTCCCCTACTCAGGAGCAGGAGACAATAGCCTTGGTGTTGTAAATAAAGCTTTATTGGAAGCAAGCCCTGTCCTCTGTTTGCCTGTGCTCACTGGGGCCTGCTTGGAGGGCGGCGTTGAACCTGCCCCTGATATTTACTATCTGGCTCTTTACAGAAAATGTTTGCCAACCTGCCTAATCCACCCTTTATCCTCGCTCAATGGGATCGCCAGCCCATTGTCCTGGCCGCTGCTGTCCCAGCCTGGCTCTCTCCCATCCCAGCTTACCTTCCGAAGCCCTCGTCTGGGGCGCTGCTTGCGGTGAGCTGGCTGCTCCCTGTGCTTGCTGGGCGGGGTCTAAGCACCTTCTTGGGGTTTGCAGAGGCATCTGCCTGCCTCCAGCCTCGTACCATGGGCAGCTTCTGAGCACACCATGTTCCCAAGCTCTGGGGCTCCCCCTGGGTCACGCTGGTTGTGGTGCTCTTTCCTCTTCCCGATGCACTTGCTCCCCGCCTCTCCCCCAGCCTGCCCGAGGCCTGCAGCTCTCAGGAAGCCTCTGACTTCCCAGAACCTCTGACTTCCCAGAATGAGGTCAGCAGCCTTGCTATGACCCCGTGGCCTTCCATGGCCTCTAGAGCTCTTCCTTTATAAGTGGTGTCATGTTATATGAAATTGCTTCTCCCCACGCATGCATGCATCCTTTCACTCATCTATCCATCCACTCATTCATCTACCAGTCTTTCTGTCCATCCATCCATCCATCCATCCATCCATCCATCCATCCATCCACCCACTGACCAACCCACCCATCTAGCCATCATTTGTCCATCCACTCACTCATCCATCCATCCACCTGTCTGTCTGTCCACCCATCCATCCATCCATTCCATTCCATATTATCAGTCTCTAATCTAAGTGTTCTGGGTAAAAGAACAGCCCTAAGCTCCCTTCTACCCTCTGAGGCTCACATGTTAAACTGGATGAACAGGATGGAGACTTAGAGAGGAGGCTGTTGTAAGGAGACAAGACAATCAGGAGGGAGGATAGGAGATGTTCCGGGGTGTTGACCTTTCAGATGGGGTGACAGTGGCCTCAGTGAGCAGGTAACATGTCAGTAAGGCTTGGAAGGAGGGAGGGAGGAAGCTGGGCAGATGTTTGCCGAGCATTCTAGACAAAGGAAGGATAAACACCAGGATCAAGAAGCTGAGCACACCCATCGGGTGTATTTGAAAGTGGGGCCAGTGCAGCTGTAGGAGGGTGGGAAGGGGAAGTGGGGGCCATGTGGGCCATGGGAGCAACAGCAGTGAGGGGAGCAATGGCAGAGGTGGGCGGGAAGGCCTGGCCTCAGCTAGAGATGTCACCTGCCTGTGGCCTGGTACCCAGCAATCTGCTCTCGGACAGTGCCCTGCTCCCCAGGCCTGAGTGCTTCACCATGAAGGCTTGGCTGAATGTGTGCAGGGGGCTGTCTGCCTTGGGGGCTCCTGGGGACACACCTACCACTGAAGGAAAATTCTGGTAGCAGATGCTGCCAAAGCCAAGCCCCTGGGGCTCTTAGCTCCCTGCCTGATGTCACCATGGCAACATCACACCTCCAAACCGGTTCTCCTGGTTGCCCCAGAAAGGGCTGCTGGCTGTTCCCTGTCAGCCAGGGAGGGGCAGGAGACACCCAGGGCTCTTCTGGGACAAGTATGGAGCCTGGAGTGAGCCCCAGGCTGCAGCTGGAAGGGAAGGAGAGGGAGCCCATAGCTGGGGGGACAGCTGCCTTTGTGGGTTCAGGCCCAGAGGCCCCATCCTCAGGGGAAAGGAGAGCAGGGGGCCACGTAGGTTCTGTGTCAGCACAAAAGCTGCAAAGAGCTGATGGGGCCAGGTGGCTGGACCAGGTGTGGGCACTGCGGACTCACAGAACCAGCCACCCTCAGAACCCCAAACTCTGGGAAGTCGTTCTGGAAGAAGGGGGATGAACTGGCTGCCTCCCCATACCCTCTACCCCCACCACCGGTGTGAGGGCCCCTGGGGCTTAGGCTTCACTTCTGGTCCTGGGCAGAACACCCCCCCCCCCACCCCAGCCTGTGGAGGATGAGATGGGAAGATTGGAGGGGACTTTTGTACGCCCAGAGGGTGATGGGGAAGAGGATTTGGGGGCAGGGGACTCTGATAGTTCTCTCCAGGGACCTCAATTCTCAGTGGAGGGCCTGGTGGCTTAAGGAGCCGAAACAGGACCCACTGGGTGTCTGCACAACTGATAAAACTGTCCAAGTGTTGGAGGAGGGCAGAGAGGAGAACAGGGGCGGGAATGACTGGCCGTGTTCAGCCCGATTCTGCAGGTATTCACACTTCTCTGTGACTGTGTGCGATGGAATCTGCTAACTGCCCTTGGGATCCACTTCCACCTCTTCCTTAGTTAAAAAAGGCCTTTCTTTTAGCACATCTTCCCAGAACAAGGGAGACTTTTCACAGTCCTGCTTGGAACTGGGTGGGGCCACGAGGTAAAATTATGGCCAGTGGGCTAAAATAGAAGCAGCACATCCAGCTTCTGAGAAGCAGGACTAGGCGAGGGTGTGTCCTGCGTGCTTCCTCTCCACTGGGGGATGGAATGCAGAAGTGGTGGCTGAGGCCCAGCAGTCATTTTGGGCCACGAGGTAGAAGCTCCATACTGATAAGGAACCGGTTCTTGATGGTTGTGGCCAGTATCAGAACCCTCCACGGCTAACTAGAACCATTATTTATGTGAGAGAGCTATTAGCTTGCATTTGTGGCAAACCACAATTATTTTGGGTTTTTTGAAATGTGCAAATGAGCCTATTCATAACTAATACACTATGGAAAGGTTGTATGTGCACACACATACAAGAAGACCCAGTACTGACCCGAAGGACATGGACTGTCCAGTTGGATTGCTTCACTTCACATTCCAGCCTACTTCTTGCTAGCTGTGTGTCCTTGGATAAGTTTCTTGACCTCTCTGTGCTTTGATTTCCAAATTTACAAACTGCGAATAGTAATGGTGATGCCAGGGAGGTTTTTGTATGTTTGTGGAGAGGGTTGAATGAAAACATAGAGCAGCACTGGACAGAAGAGGCTGCATACGTGCCCGCTGGTCACCATGGAGACGTAGTCCTCCCTCTGATGTGCGCCTTTGCCTCTCCCAACACGGAGATAAGCGTCCACAAGTCTAGAGGGGTCCCCTTATTTATCTGCTCATTTGATAATTTCCATTAATGTCCCAGATAGACAAAAAGAAACAATAGGAGAACGTCAAAATGTAGTTTCTGCCATAGTCAAGGTTTTGCTCCAAGTCACCTGCAGTCGGGGGAGTGGGGAATGAACTGTCTTTGGAGCAGGTCATGGAGCTGGGTGTGGTCTGGGGCCTTTGTGTGTTGCTTATTCACTTGCAGCTTGTACACAAATGCAGGATTCACGCTGGTGAACATTGGTTAGCCCTAGAGACAGAGCATGCCTCTCTGCCGGGGTCTCTCTTCCTGAGTTTCTTAAGAAAACTATGTTGCCACCCCAAATCATTTATTGATTTGCTCTTGGGAACACAGGAGTGGATAAAGAGGGATTCAGCACCACAAGATGCTCCTAGCTCGGTGGGGAGCAGTCATGGCTCTCTAGACATGCTTCCTCTTAGGTCTGATGTGTGTGCTATGGGTGGCAGGAGGTAAGTAAGAGTTTGCAAGGAAGGAGTGGAGGCTGGTACTTCTGGGAATTGGTCCCCCAGAGGTGCCTGGCATGGGAAGGATGGTGCACACACAGTTATTCATGGCACCGTCCTCATAGGACATGCAGGTCTGGAAGCACCTGGAGTGGTCCAGAGAGGACTGACTAACCTGGGAACATCCTGCAGTGGAGTACTATACAGCGGGAAAAATGAATTTCTCATGATATATGCACTGGTGGGGCAAGCTTTTCAAAAAATACTGCTGCCATTGTTCACCAGCATGAATCTTGCATTTGTGTACAGTAATTGACTATTTTCTGTGTAAGAAAAAGACAGGGAAGAGCGCTTATCTATCCCAGTGCTACCCATTCACAGACTGTGCTGAAAGATCAGGAAGATGAAAAGGTAACTAACAAATGACCACCATGGCCCCCAGAAGGAAGAAGTGTTCTAGGTTTCAGGGTGGGGGCTGGTCTGCATTTTGACTTTTGACCCATGTACATGAAAACATGAAAGAAATGAACATGAAAATAAACTTGACCTAAAACATGAAACAAAATGTCATGCTTTTCAAAATATTAAAAATAGATCTACCATATATCCAGCCATTCTACTCCTTGGTATTTATGCAAAGAATGTAAAAACATTAATTTGAAGGGACAAATGCTCCCCCTGTGTTCACTGCAGCCCTATTTGCAACAGCCAAGTAATGGAAACAGCCTAAGTGCTCAAGGACAGAGGAGTGGATTAGGAGGATGTGGTTTGTATACACACAGTGGAATACTACTCAGCCATGAAAAATATGAACTGTTGCCACCTGTAACAACATGGATGGAACTTGAGGGGAAGGGTTGCTGAGTGAAATAAGCCAGAGGGAGAAAGACAAATACCAGATGAGTTCACTCATGTGGAATTTGGAGAAACCACATAAAGAAGCTGAACCAAAGCAAACCTAGAAGTCTGACTGCAAAATTGAGGCTACTGGGGAAAGGGTGCAGGTGAGAAAAAGAAGGGAGGGAGCCCAAGGGCTCTGGTAAAAAGATAGGGAGCTCTGGTGGGGTGTGTGGGTTTGTAGGAATACTTTCCTCTGAATCCTACACAGTGCTGTGAATCAATATCACCTCAATAATAAAAATAAAACAAGGTTAGCATACAGTCAGCAGAGAAGCCACATGGCTGAAGTTCAGGGGCACCAAACAGCCACAACTAAAGACTAAAACCCTCCTTGATTTGAATGGTCTGTCCCTGGGCTGGGTGTCCAGCCCCGTTTACATGTCTCAGTGGTCTTGGTCTGTGCACACCCAGCGGAGTAAAAGTTCCTTGAAGGAGTTGGACGTGTGTTGCTTTGTTTGCAATCACATAAGATTGGCACGGTCGTTTGTGTGGTTATAAAATATAGATCACACCATCATGATCATCTCTTTCTCATATATTCCAGCACCTTCTGGGAAAATACCTTCTCCTTCTCTAGCTGGGGCCCCTGCAATCCCTTTCTCTCCATTTCCTGGACTAGGAGTAATTCCAGAAACAGAAGCTCTGGCCACCTAGCCACAGAGAGAGATGTTGAGCTGGAAACACAGCTCCGGGAAGCAGACACATCTGCATCTCCACGCACACCCAGGGCATGTGTGAGGGTGGATGCCCAGGGACTCTGGATCTGCAGCAGAGGTAACATGTCTTCCCTACTCAATAGGACAACAGGAGCGAGTTTTCCAGAAAGCCAGTTTTCAAGAGGTTTCAATTGCGTACCTCCTAAAGGAATTTTGGAAAAAAACCTCCCAGACATTTATAAGTCAACACCTAAAATTTTTTATCTTAAGTTCAAACGGTTGCCAAAGTTATAATTTTTGGCATATTGTTAAATGTTGACATTTTAAGGTAAAAGTATTACGTTCCTTTAAAATATGGGCTTACTGGAATTTAAAGTCTATAATGCCCTGATACTGGTCCCATTTTAAATCACACAAGAAGTTCTTGTTCACATCTCAGCAATGCGTGTCTTCCTTCCTCGTCTCCTTGATTTTCTGCTTTGATTCTCTCTTCTTGTATGTTTTATGGCAAGGTGCTCTATTTTCATGCTTGAAAGCCTTTGTGCATCTTGTAATTGTATTGGTTTATGTGTGTAAACATCAATGTTGTATTAGTGTTCCTTCCAGTGGCAAGTTGCTAAATGTCCAAAGAAAGTTTCTTTTTTTGTGTGGACTAGGTTAGCACCAAATAAGTAGTGCAGAATTGATCAAAATGAGCAATATCAGCACTCTCTTGCCCCCAGAAGGCTGCAGACAGGCCACCACACCCCTAACACTCAAGCTTGTATTTAGCTCAGGAATCCACTTTCTGCTGAGTGGTCTTTGTTCGGTGTAGAAGGGCGGTGGGTCTGTGGCTTTGCTGCCCGCCCTACCTGGCTCCTGTGTCTTGGATCTGCTGGCTTGGGGGTCTGGAGGGAACTTGTGTCTGCTCCACATATTTCTCCTTATAGGAGCTAGCCTGGGCTTTTCCGGGTGGCTGGCTGGGGTCCCTGGGGGAGTGGGGCCAGCAAAGCTTACTGCACAGTTTCAAGGCGGATTCATCATCTCTTCTGCCATGTGCATTGACCAAGCATGTCACAGCCGGTGTGAACTCAGGTAGGAGCTGAAGACACCATCTCCCAAGCCACCTGCAGGGACAGATGTGGTTAGATCAAAACCTCAGGGCTTCACTTTGTGGGGTAATGCACGTGGTGTCTGATTTTATGTCTTTTACGTCTCCCGACCTGCTCTTTCATCAGGAGAATTCAGGAGGACACTTGCCTTTGACTTTGTGTCCAAACCTTCTTAATTACTCCTGAGTTTCAGGATGCACTTTTTTTGGTCTGTTTGCGTTTGTCAATTTGTTCAGATTTTTTAAAAAAGATTTATTTATTTATATATACAAGAGCTGGGGTAAAAGCCAGAGTCCAGGGAGCTGAGAGGGTTCACCAGAGACAGAGCAGGGAGCAGAACAAGCAGAGTGACTAAAATACACTGCTGAGGGGAGCAGTGGGTGAGGCAGGAGAGGTCTGCTGCACCATGTGGGTCCCCGCCGTGGCCAGCAGCAGGGATCGAACTCGTGCTGCAGTGGCTGCGGTTTGCTTCACAGTGTGTTGCTTAACCCACTGCGCCACCAGGGAGGCCCCTCGTTCAGATTTTCTATGTGAATGTCCCATCGTCTCTGGACAAAAAGTCTTATTTCTTTTTTCCCAAGCTCTATTTCCTTTTCCTGTCTTATTGCACTAGCTAGGACTTGAGGGAGACCTTAAGGTTCTGGCCTTGCTCCTGTTTTAGGGGGAATGTGTTGCGTTTCCTGCCCTTCTTGTCCTGTCAGCGGTAGGTTTCTAGAGCCGTTCTTTGTGAGCGCGGAGGTGTCTCCTGCTCCCAGCCGACTGAGCTGGCTGTCAGGTGAGCTGAACGTGCTGGCTTGGTGCTGGCCTAGGATTCTTCTGCCCTGTTGCATTCACTTTGCTAATGTTTGGTTCAGGTCTTTGCATTGATTTCATGTGAGCTGCTGCTCATCTGTCACCCCACGTCTTTTTCTGGTTTTGGTATCAAGGGAAGGCAGACTGGAAGTATTCCCTCTGGTGGGACAAGACGCTAACAACATGATTTGATGAAAACAGATTCTGAACAATCTTATTAGACAAGACATATTGAATCCCAAAGAAACCACCTGAAACTTCAATCCCAGGACTTTAGCTAATCCGTGAAAATTGTTTAAAACATCTGGGGCCTCCCTGGTGGCCTAGGGGTTGAGTCTCAGGCTATTACCACTATGGCCTGAGTTTGGTCCCTGGCCAGGGAGCTGACCCACATGGCCCAGCAGACCTCTCCTGTCTCTCTGCTGCTCCCCTCAGCAGTGTATTTAAGTGGCTCTGCCTGTTCTGCCCCCCCCCCCACTTTGTCTCTGGTGAGTCCTCTCACCCCCACACTTCTGGCCTGCATACCAGTTCTTCTATGCATTAATAAACAAATAGAACATCTCTGTTACAGTTAAATGACTTTCAGGTGACCAAAACTGACGGACACTATAAAATTCCAAAAGCTAGAAGTCCCCTTTCTCCCAGTAATGCCGTGCCCCAGGGGCTGGTCAGTGGAGCTACAGACATACAGGGACAGCAAAGCTTTCAGACAGATGTGCTCTCTGATTTACTCTCTGGGTCTAACCCTCAAAACAGTGACTTTGCTTTGTCTCCCCTCCTGTCATTTGTCCCTTGAAGAGGCCAGGAAGAAGCAGTGACAATGGATGAAAAGCTATTTTTATTCTCTTTTCCCCACCATGCAACTGCATTCAATTATCCCAGCACTGCCTCCCTGGTGGTGCAGCGGGTTGAGCGCCGCACTGTGAAGCATCTGTGGGATAGCAGTGCCAGTTCGATCCCTGGCCAGGGAGCGAACCCACATGGCGCTGCCTCGCCCGCGACTCCCCTCTGCAGTGTGTTTTGGTAGATCTGCCTACTCTGCTCCCCACTCTGTCTCTGGCGAATCCTCTCACCCTCTGCGCCTCTGGCCTGTACCCAGTTCATATGCATAAATAAATAAATCTTTAAGAAAAAAAGTTATCGCAGCATTGGCCAAAGTTTTTTTTTGGGTAACAAATAAATAATTCAGCAGCTGTAGAATCCAGGGGGCTCTGACTGCCCTGAGGATCAGCGGCCCTTGCTCTCCAGGAAGGCTGGCCAGGCTTCCTCCCACAGGAGAGAGACCCAGCTGAGCTGCCGGAGGGTGCAGGGCCCTGCCTGTCTTTGATAAAGAAGGAGAAAGGTAAGCAGGGCCCAGCCCTTTTCATCCAGCCCTATATGAGAATTGGGGTTCTCATATATGAGCATTGGGGTTCTCCCAGCTGCACCCAGAGTCAGGGTGTCCCGTAGGCGAGGGCACCTCCAGCGGCGTGGAGGGGTGGCTGAGGCCTCACTCTCAGGTAGGCACCTGCTCTCAGGGTGTGGACACACGTCCTCTGGGTCCCCCAGAGCCGAGGGTGTGCGGGCAGGCGTGGACATGCGTGTGCAAATGCACGGCCAATGAATCTGCCTGTTCCGTGGCCTCAAGGCCTCGGAGAGATGCCTGGATGCTGGCAGTCTGCCCTCACGCAGCGGGGAAGATGAAATTCAGTCTCGATGACAGCTGCGAGTTCATCCAAGCTTAAAGAGCCGAGAGGATGGTGACACATCCCGGTCGCCCATGCTGGGGCGCTGAGGCCCAAGGGGAGCCCCAGTCTCTGTGCAGCTCTTGCGGGCCTGCTTCTCCTGGGTGAGCACCCTGACCTCCAGCGGTGACCTTGACTTTGCCTCTGTGCCCTACAAGCCTGTAGCCTACGCATCTGAGGTCTTCTTATTCCGTCCTCTGATTTCTGAGCTGGGCCGATTTAAGCTGAAAAGGAAAAAGGGTTTAAAGCACCTTCCTATCTCCCCCCCCCCAATGGGAGTGGTTCATGGAAACGCTACACATAGGTCCCCAGGAGCCGAGGGCACCCTGACACCAGCTCCCGTGTCCTCTTGGGCCTAGTGGGTGCCCGGGGTGGCCCCAGAAAGGGGGCACCCTCGTTCCCAGCCGCCCACGTGGGCCTTTGCTGGGCGGGTGTCTCCCGAACCTCCCGCTGGCCATTCTCCATCTGACATGAGGGACTAAACCCACCACGCTCGTTGTTCCCTGTGGTTCTGTGGGTGGCTCTGGGGCTTGTCGTGCGTGTCTTGCCTGGTGCCTCAGCTGGGCCTCAGGAGTCCTCCGTCCCTTGGCACAAGGCAGCTGGGCCCCTGACTGGTCCTTGGGATCCCCATCGTCCACAGGCCGGAGGCATGGCCACACCTGGGTGGTCTCAGAGTGTCAGGGAGAGGCTTCCAGACCTAGGCCAGGGCTTGGGAACTCCAGCAGCATCTCTGGCCCAGGGTCTGGGTTTGGAGAGGGTGTTCTTGCGGCTGCACAGCCGGACCCCCGACTTGGGGCTCCCGGGGGCAGCTTTGAGGAAGGTGGACACGACGTTGGGACTCAGGTCTCTCTCCTGGACAAGCCGGGAGCTCACGTACTGAGAATGCGGTGGGCAGGTGGCAGGGCCACGGCTGTGGGCTGAAGCCCACTGCGGGGCTCTCGAGCTACCCCTATGCTGTTCCAGCCTTGGGGTTCCCAGTGTCGTCCCCAGCCTGGTGACCCAGTGCGGAATCTTCTGAAGTGCAGGGCTGGAGACCGTGGGAGAAACCAGCACTTGGAGAGTCCGTCGTGATGTTTGCAGACAAACACCATCACACCTGAGGACAATAAGAGGAGAAGGTGGGAGGAAGGACGCCCCCCAGGCAAGAAGAGCCCTGGACAGCCATGATCCTGGACCCCTGGACCCATGGGTCAGTGCCTGCAGCTTGCTCAGGGCAGAACGCTGGAGCTCTGGCCCACCCAGGGGCATCTGGGCAAACTGGGGAAGCCAGACCTGCCTGTGCAGACTGTGGCTTGGTGGCTGGTCGGAGGTGGCCCGGGGCCTGCCCCTTATACCAACCAGTAGCGCGTCCTCAGCCCTCGCCGGAGCCTCCTGGAGCCGACAGGAGAAGGAGCTGCCTCGGCCCGGCTGTCAGGGGCCAGTGCAGCCCTTCTCGCCCCTGTTCCTCCTTCCCTGTGTGGCTTGGCGTGGCCTTTATTCACAGCACATCACATGCAGACACGGCAGGCCGCTCCAGGCCGGGCGGCACCCTGTCATCTACAAACTCCTCACTCGTAATTAGTTTAGGCTGCTCCCAGTTCGTATTTTTCTTCCATAATGATAGAGAAGATGCAAAGTGTTAACTAGAAACAGCGTCCCCTTGACGTCCGTCCCACCCTTAAACGGCCCCGGCCTGCTCCCTGCCCCACACCCTGCTGGACGTAGTTCTAGGGTTATTCAGCCGCCAGGAAGACAGGTTGATCTGGAAGTCTCAGCCTCTTCTGGGGGGCCCTGGCCCTGGTGGGCCTCCCTCCCGCCTGCTGAGGCCGAGACAGCTGCAGGCAGGCACATGGCTCCCCGGGGGCAGAAGGCTGATTCTGCCACCCACTTGGTCCCCACCCCTGAGAGCAGAGGCTGCCAGGGACCCAGTTTGAGCCGTCCAGCGGCGTGTGGTCTGTCTGGCCCTTCAGACCCTGCCCCTGACTTCAGACGCTACCTCTTGCACACACTGGAATGGCCTCTCGCTTCCAGCAGAGGACAAGCTGACCAGGCCACAACGTGATGCTGTGACGTAGGATGGTCATCACAGCTCTCGCTGGCCATAGGCCTGCTGTTCTCACCCTCTGGACTCAGGCACAGAGGTTGGGAAAACTCCTGAAGTGGTTCTTATCTCACTGGGTCTTTGGGTGTGGAGGATTCCTCCTCTTACTTCCATGGGCAGCCCAGGAGGGGAGTGAGGGAGGGAGGAGGGAGGCAGTGGGTGGGTGAGTGAGTCGGGGAGGGCGATCCCACATTCTCCCTCGGCCAGGCTGGGTGGCCGGCCAGCTCTGGCGGCTAACTTCAGACACTGCCCTGACTGGGAGGGATCTGGGCTGTTCTTAGCTTTGGGGCGGCAGGTGGCCAAGGCGAGTCCAAAGAGTGGCATCTGAGTGTGAGTCAGAGCCTGGGAGATGTGTGCTCAGTGGGGCAATTAGGCAGTGTGACCGTTAGCACAGCACTGGGGTGCCACTGGGGGGGAGGGGTAGAGGAAGAAGGAGGGGGAGAGAGAGGGGTCAGGGGAGAGAGAAAGAGGAGGAGGTAAGGAGGAAGAAGAGGATGAGGGGAGAGGGGGAGGAAGGGAAGAAGAAGAAGAGGAGGTGAGGAGGGGGAGGAGGCAAGGAGGAGGAAGAGAAGGAGAAGAGGAGGAAGGAGGGGCAGAAAAGAGGGGAGGAGGAGGAAGAAAGGAGGAGGGAGGAAGGAGGAAGAGAAGAGGAGGAAGAGGGGATGAGGAGGAGGTGGAGCGGGGGAGAAGGAGGGGAGAAGGAAGAGGGGGAAAGATGAGGAGAGAAGGAGGATGAGAGGAGG
>JAGFMF010011778.1:869491-923049 GCA_019455555.1 Galemys pyrenaicus
AAGAGGGGATGAGGAGGAGGTGGAGCGGGGGAGAAGGAGGGGAGAAGGAAGAGGGGGAAAGATGAGGAGAGAAGGAGGATGAGAGGAGGAAGAGGAGGTGGAGGAGGGGGAGCAGTCCATCTCTGGGGGAAAACCCCCAGGCTTCTGGGTCTGGCTTTGTAGACATAATTCACCCCTGTAAACCCAGGCCCAGCTTGTGGGTCTGAAACAAGATCTTCAAAGACCAGAAGGTCCAAGCAAGAAGGGGACAAGGGAGTGTCTGACCCCTGAAACATTTCAGTGACTCGCCCTAGAGCAGGGTCTGGCCAAGGTCCCGCTGATGCCAAGTTCCCTTTGGGGGGAGGACTTGGAGTAGGAGGGAAGAGGAGGAAGAGGAGGAGGAAGGGGAGGAGAAGAAGGAGGAAGAGGAGAAGAGGAGGAAGGGGAGGAGGAGGAAGGGGAGGAGGAGGAAGGGGAGGAGGAGGAAGGAGAGGAGGAGGAAGGGGAGAAAGAAGAGGGAGTGGGGAGGAGGGAAGGATGAGGAAGGGGGGAGTGTAGCCATCCAGGACTTTCTGCTCATTGCTGGGGTTTTCTTGACCCCAAAGTCACAGCTTATCTTTTCAGTGTCACAGGGCACTTGGGAGGGAGTGTAGGGATGGAGGCGACTGGGCAGGTCAGCAGCTCCAGAAGGCTCCTAGAAGGCCACAGAGTATGTGGAAGGCAGGGTCTGAATTTAGGGATGTGAAAGTGCAGTGTGGACCCAAGGGTGCCCTGGGGTGGAGGGCTTCAGCCCTGGGAGAGCCTGGCTCTAGAGAGCACATCCGGTCCAGACTTCACAAGAGACAGTCTCCTGCAGGCCCAGCCCCAGGCAGCACAAGAGATCCAGGTCTCACCAGGTCCAGACAATGTGTGAAAAAGCAGGTTTGGGTGTGTAGCTGGGACCCCACTTTCCTGCAGTCTCCCCATTTCCAGGCCATCTCCTGATCCAAAGCCTGTGAGAACAAACCCCCTGGGCTGTGGGTGACCAAAGTACATGGGAGCAGGGTGTGTGTGGGGTGACCGGAGGTTCCCCAAGCTGGAGTCCAGCCCTGGGGGACTCACCCCAGGCTCCTGGGTCTGGCTTCCTAGACGAAATTAACCCAGACTCCGATGTAACCCACGGGCCCAGCTTGTGGGTCTGAAACGAGATCCTCAAAGGCCAGAAGGCCCAAGCGAGGATGAAGGAACATCTGACCCCTGGAACATTTCAGTGACTCGCCCCAGAGCAGGGGCTGGCCAAGGTCTCCGCTGACACTGAGTTCCCTGTAGGAGAAGACTTGGACCGTGGCTGCGTGGGCCTGCCTGCACCCCAGGATTCCCACTTCAGCCCAAGGGGCCTTCCCCCTTCGGGCCCTCTAGCCCACTGGCAGGCTCCTGGCCTTTCCTCTGCCCACCTGGGCCGCCTCTCCCCAGGGCTCCGTCCCGTTTCAACATACCGGTTTCGCTTGTGCAAGTGGCACGGTGATCCGGCCCAGGAGAGGGCTGTTGCGCTTCAGAAATAAAAACACGAAGACAAAGGCTGGAGACGAAACATTTACTATGCGTTCTGGGAACACATGGAGCGTGCTGGGGCGTGGCGGGGGGGGGGTGTGTGCCCAGAAACGAGGGGCTGGTTTTCTACCGGGGAGACCTCTTAGATGGAGCCTTTCGACGCGTCCAGAGCGGAGGAGAAAATGTGTGTCTCCCTTTCTTTTTTCCTTTTGTTGTGTGGTCCAGGTTGGGGGGGGGGGCATTCTTTTTTTTTTGTTTGTTTTTTAAAATTTTATTTAAGGATTTATTTATGATACAAGAACTGGGGTACAGGCCAGGGGTGTGGGGGTGAGAGGATCCACCAGAGACAGAGTGGGGAGCAGAACAGGCAGATGGACTGAAATCCACTGCTGAGGGGAGCAGTGGGCGAGGCAGGAGAGGTCTGCTGCGCCATGTGGGTCCCCTCCCTGGCCAGGGATCGAACTCGTGCTGCAGTGCCTGCGGTTTGCTTCATAGTGCGGTGCTTAACCTGACGCGCCACCAGGGAGGCAGGGGTCGATAGAGCTAGAGCCAGCCTCCTAGAGCCAACACATGTGTTATTTCAGGACCTCTACTCCAGCCATAAAGCCGCACTTCCCCTGAGTCTCGCGAGATGCCCGAGACCCTAGAGGTGCGGCTGGCGTCTCATAGCGGGGTCTAGCTGGGAAGCCGAGGCTTGGGCGAGTGCCTGCTCACTCTGTGCCAGCTCCAGGACTGGGTGAGGATGAACCGGGCCGTTCCCACATTCCCGGGGCTACACTTGGCGAACCAGCCCAGAAGCCTGAGGTGTCCCCTCTGACCTCCTGGTGTCCTCAGAGTACCTGAGCTAGAGACCTTGCTGCCCGGACGTGGGACCCCACTATCCATGCATCCCGGGGCCTGACATGGGCATGCCTGGTCGGGCCTCGAGGCCCACCTGGATTCCCGGCGTGCGGTCCACGCCCTGCCACTCATCTGCTCCCGGCCCCACCTCATTCCTGGGAACCACGGCCGCAGGTGTGGGGAGAGCTGAGGTGGATGCCGGGAAGGGGCTGTTGACTCAGTGCTTCCGGATGGAGAGGCAGGGTGTGGAGGGCCGGCCTGTGCCGCCTCTGGCTGGGGACAGCTGCACACCTTCTGAGTAAGCGCCCCGGAGGCCCATGGGGAGTGGGGAGTGGGCCCAGCCCCCGAGGAAGGAGGCAGAGTTCTGTCTGGGAGCCCCTGCCAGCTGAGCTGCCTCCTCACCATCTTCCTGCCCGTCCTGGCTGCTGGGCCCCTTCCCGCCACATCTGGGGGACACCTCATGTCCAGCTCCCCCGTTCGTGAGCTTACCCCCTGGGGCAGCAGCCTGCTCTTCAAGCCAGGGTTTTCTTCATTCCCTCCATCCCTGCCTCCCAAGTACCAGTTCCCGACAGGCCTTTCCTGGGAGCTGGGGCACGCAGGTCCAGGTGAGCCCAGCCCAAGAGCCCCCTGCCGCCCTGGGCTTCCATCCTCACACCTGCAGGGCAGCCCTAGAGGGCCCCTGAGACACGGTGGCCTGGTCCCCGCCTCGGTCACCCGGTGCCTTTGTCATCTTTGGGCAGGGGCTGCTGCCCGCATGGGCACCTCTGCAGCTCCTGCCCTCCCCTCTCCACTGTCCCGTCAGCCTCCAAAATGGCGCCTGCCACGGATCCTGTGCTACTTGACCCCACAGCTGTCACCCCATGAGCTGAAACCCCATCCCCACTCCCCCTCCACTGCGCTCTCATTGTTGCCGATTCCACACCTGCACCTGCTTCCATCAGTTTCCTCTGCTCCAGCACCTCCCTGAAGCTGGGACCACCACGCTGGTCTCAGACCTGTCCCCACGGCGGTGGCCAGCACCAGGAGCAGCTCGACGCCTTTGGCCAGTGGCTGGGTCAATGGCCGTGGCTGGGTTTGGCATTCAGGGCCTCTCTTGCCAGATTCCGGATCACACCTTGATTCCCTGCTTCACCCGAAGGGGCACAGGCTTTGGGGAGCTGCTGCCCAAAGTCCAGGGTGCTGGAAATCGGTTCTCAACTGCAGGCCGGAGAAGGCACGGCTGTCCCTTCAGGCTCAGGAAGTGACCCTGTGGCATGTTTTAAGGGACACTTGCTCCTGAACGCTGGCACAGGAGCGACAGGCATTGCCTGGCGACCCACCCAGGGCAGACACAGCATGCGGGGGCAGGAAGACCCCAAGCCCGGCCTGCAGCATGTGCAGCCTTGCCCCAGGTTATTCGTCCCGGGAGATTTTCTAGCCTAAGAAAGCATCGGCTTTCTTAACCGTGGACTTAAACTACACGTAGGAACGTTGCCCTGGGCCGCTCTTGCGTGCTGAGGGAGCCCTGTGAGGGGCTCAGAGGCGGAGGAGCCGTCTGACCATGGCTGTCCCCTAGACTCTGCCTGGAGGAAGCCTGGAGAAGACTCTCGTGTCCGAGAGAACAGTCGGGATCGCTCAGGTGCCAGCGGCCACAGGCAAGAGCAGATTGGGGGTCCCAGCCGCCCTGTCCTGACCCCACGCTCCCCTCCGGGGAGGAGCTCTGCAAGGGACAGAGCCTAATCTAAACTAACGGAGAGCAGAAAGGCATGGCTAGCCGGCGGGCCGCAGCCCAGAGCCGCTCCATGAGGCCTGCTCGGCCCGGGAGTCACCGGCCCCTTGTCCTCCTTTTCTTGGCTGGCCTCCTGCACCCTGTGCTCCCGTCTGCATGGCGATGGCCAGCAGCTTCCAGGGGAGGCCTCCTGGGCTCAAGGAGAACAGGAGCAGGAGCTCTTTGGCCCACTATTCTCAGGCCAAGTCCCGTTGCCGCTCGTGGCCCCTGATTGGACCAGGCGCCTGGTGCTGAGCCAATCACGTGGCCAAGCGTGGGCACTGCTGATTGGCTTGGCTCCCAGTCAGGTGATCCACGGCATACCCTGCTCTCTCCACCCAGAACTGGGGGGCTGGGGGGGTAGGGGGCTGCTCCAGGGATGCCAAGGGAAGAGCGCCAGGCCAGGCCACTGCCCAGCAGTGCTTTCTCATACTGACGAGCTGCATTTTCACAGACAGGATGCTCTGGAGCGACTGATGGGCTTTTGTAATTTTTAAAGAGTCCTACAGGTGAGGTCCCACTTTCATTGGAGGCAGATGCAGCCCGAAGTAGAAGTTACAAACTGGCTGAGTCTCAGCAGCACCAGGGCGTTTGGATTCAGTGGTTTTGGGGTGGGATCCACTGGTGGGGTTAATCTCACCCATCGGATCTTTCAAAAGAGGGTCCTCGGGATTTAGAAAGTTGAGTGGGCTTGGGCTCCCTCCTCGCACCCCTGTTTTCAGCAGGACCAGCTTGAGCAGAGGCGTGAAGCAGGCGGGCTTGTCCTCACTGCCTGCAGGCTTGGCTTTGGGGTCTCACTGCTTATTGCAGGGACTTGAACTTAAGGGACTGTCCACTGCTGTCCCCAAACACACGATTCTTTTTCCACTTCCCACTTCGGCTTTGTCATTTCCCTCCAAAAGTTCTCATCTTCCACCTGTTGAATCCAACCACAGTGAACTCATCTCCAGCTCACTCACCTCTGAGGCCCGGACCCCAGCCAGAGGGCATCGCCTCCTTGGACCCACCCGGTGGGGTGCCCTGGCTTCCCTCTCAAAGTAATAAACCCTGGAGCCGTGCACAATATACTTTCCAGTCATGGTGGTGAACAGAAGCAGAGGATAGGAACTGGGGTGCATGATGCAGGGTCCCCTCTTTCCTCAGAGCTGTCGCCTCTGCTTCCTGAATTAGCTCTCCTACAAATGAGGAGGGCTCACAGACAAAACCAGCAGGGTAAAATTTAGAAGGACAGGTGTGATTCCTTTTGAAATAGGTTAGGAAATGCAGAAATCATTTAAAAAAAGGCATATAGCTTGGTCTATAAAAAATTTGAAGTATATGTTTGGAAAGCGATACCTTAGAGTGGAAAACAGGAGAAAAAAAAGTAGGTAACACTCATAACCTCAGAAGTTTGCTGTTGATATGTGTTTACCATTTGATATGAGAAAGCCAATATCCTAATGGAAAAATGGGCAAAGGTCTTCAATGGATGGGTGTGGTTTCCCCACACTGTGGAGTACTATAAAGCCATAGCAAAGGATGAAATGGAGGCATTTTCAACAAAATGGGGACCAGAGACCAAAAACTTTCAGCATTTTTTCCTCAAAATGAATTTGAGAGAATTATGTGCTACAAAAGTATGTCAGAACCATAAAAAACAAACAGTGGACATTTACATAGTAGATAATTGGGTACTATAAAACATTTTAAAAAACAATGGACTTCAGGGCCCCCCTGGTGGTGCATTGGTGGCACAGCAGTGCGAGTTCGATCCCTGGCCAGGGAGGGGACCCACATGGTGCAGCAGACCTCTCCTGCTGTGCCCGCTGCTCCCCTCAGCAGTGTGTTTCAGTCCATCTGCCTGTTCTGCTCCCCACTCTGTCTCTGGTGAATCCTCTCACCACCACCCCCACATCTCTGGCCTGTACCCCAGCCCTTGTATCCATAAATAAATCTTTAAAAAAAAAAAACCAGTGGACTTCAGCAAATATCCTGAGGTTTCTGAGGTTAAGTGAGAGGGGGAGGGATAAGGTGGTGAGGGAAATAGTTCCTAAAAATACTAGCACAGAAAAAGAGACAGCACGTTGTGTCGGCTGGCTCACACACCACTAATCCACCAAACATGTTTGGGGCCTGCTTTCATTCTGGGAAATGAGTGATACATGCAGATGTCTCTGCCCATGGAGCTCTCTCCTTGTGACAGGAGACATGCAGAAAACAAGGAAGTTATACGACGCCTGTGATTTTAAAAGAAAAGGAAGATGGACAAAGGATATAAATAAGCAGCTTCTGTAAGAGGGAAAACAGGTGGTTAGGAGGTGGGGGGATTTGGGACCATTTCCCTCCAGTGTAGAGGGTGAGGCACATTAACCTCAGTCCCTGGAGCCTAGATACCCAGGATGCTATAGGAGGCCCTGGGCAAGTGAGCTGGTGGGGACTGTGGCTTAGCACACAGTGGGGTAGGTTGTCTCTAGCCCTGGGCAGAGATAGTGGCTGACTGGGGACTGTGGCTTTGCACGCGGTAGGGCAGGTGGGCTAGAGCTGGGGGCAGAGATAGTGGCTGCCTGGGTACTGCGGCTTTGCACACAGTGGGGTAGGTTGTCTCTAGCCCTGGGCAGAGATAGTGGCTGACTGGGGACTGTGGCTTTGCACGCGGTGGGGCAGGTGGGCTTGGAGCTGGGGGCAGAGATAGTGGCTGCCTGGGGACTGCGGTTCTAGGGCAGCTGACATTCCCAGGCTGTCTTCCTCTTCCAAGTTATGCCCAGGACCCATCTCATTCAAAGGGTAGGGTCTGGAAAAGGAGTTGCTTTGCAGTGGAATGGACCTGTAAGGCAGTTTCATTAGGGTGTTAACCCCCAACTTCCAGATTGCTGGCTGCCTGACCAGAGCACATCTTGAAGATTCCATTTCCGCTTCTGCTTTCTTGGCATTTGGTGGTGATGGGTGGCCGCACTCCAGTTACACTGATGACAAAGATGACTTCAAGCAGGTGGCTGATCAAGGTCAGGTCAAGGGTGATGAGCCCAGTGAGCCACGTGGACTGTGAGATGACTTGTTGAGAGTCGGCCTTACCTCCGTGTCCCCCCATAGTGCCAGCCAAATCGTGAGAACACCAGACACCCCCATGGAGGGGTATTCTGTGAGCACCCGCCTGACTTGTGGCTTCGGCACTGGCCGCACCAGAGTTAGCCTTGGAAATGGGGGTCAGGGCCTTGGGGTCCTTCTGGGACCTTGGGAGACCAAAGGGCAGGCTGGTGCTAGCCCCAGCACCACCCCTGGGGCCATCTCCTTTAGATCTCACCCTTCTTTACAACCTTCTTAACAAGGCAGGGCTGCCCACCCCATCTGGGCTGGGTACCGGGGCTCCCCGTGCGATTGTGATCAGACAGTCCCCAAAGGGGGGCCAGCAGGTGCGTGAGAAAGGTCCGTCATTGCCGCAGCTAGAGTGGGGCAGGTGAAAACCTCAGCGAGACACCATCCACACCACAAGGCCGGCACAGGTTAAAGAGCCCCAGACAGTAGGTGTTGGAGGGGGGCCGAGAGGGCGGGCTGGGACCTGCTGGGAGTGGCCTGAGGCAGCTGCTGCAGAAGAAGATTCTGATTCACCTGAAAAACTAAAAATGCAAACACGGTGTGACCCGCCATACCCCTCCTGGACCGTTGTGTGAAGAATAGGAAGCCGCCAACAGACAAGGCACTGCACGCTGTCCCGGCAGCTCTATGGTCCACAGTCTGGACCCCATGGGCAGGTGATGGGCCAAGGTGGTCCCACACCACAGGCTGCTGTTGGGGCACAGGAAGGGATGAGGTGCCCCATTTCAGTAAGGGGGGTCCCAGGGAATAATGTGCTGCAAAGCAAGTCAGGATAAAAGCAAAGACTGGGTATTTATTTACTTATTATTTTTTAAAGATTTATTTATTTATGCATAGAAGAATTGGGTTACAGGCCAGAGGTGTGGGGGTGAGAGAACTCACAAGAGACAAAGTGGGGAGCAGGAAAGATGGATCTACTGAAATCCACTGCTGAGGGGAGCAGCGGGCGAGGCAGGAGAGGTCTGCTGCACCATATGGGTCAGCTCCCTGGCCAGGGATCGAACTTGTGCTGCAGTGGCTGGTGACAGCTTGACAGCGCTGAGGCTTAACCCTTGGGCCACCAGGGAGGCCTGAAGACTAGACATTGCACAGAAGAGTGGATGATGTTGAGCACTGTCTAAAGCAGAGGGCCTTGGTAGACACAGTCTGGGAGGGGAGGGGCCGGGAGCTGGGGTGGGCATGGGATGGGTGGACAGTGTTGAGCTTGGACCCAGCTGAGGAGTCCCAGGGCCCAGGGTCTGCATTTCTGCCCCCCAGGGACGACTGTCAATAATTTACACCATTTAGCCTTGGTTATCTGATAACTCTGGATGTTCTGCTCTAAGACCGGAGAGTAGCAAAGTTACTTTTTGCTTTCTCCAAGAAAAGATAACAGGTCCCTCTAGGTGGGGGTGGCAGCTGTCTGTGGAAAGGGGTGGAGGGCAGTTGGGGGAAGCTGGGCTACACGATTCTCCCTTGTCCAGGGAAGGATTGCGGGCAGAGGTGCCAGGTGAGTGAGGTGGAACCTCAAGGACAGCCGGGACCCCCTTCACCCTTTCCCAGAGGCAGTTCTAGAAGGGATAGGGCTTCTTTCTGAGAGGACCTGGAATGCCCAGAGCTCTCCAGGACCCCTGTCTGCCTGGAGTTTGCTGAGCATCTCTCCTTTCTCCTTGCACAGGTGTAAGCACCTCTACAAGCAGGGTGCCCCCGAAGTTGGTTCCCCACTGCACCAAGTGGCCGGACCCCACTTCTGGGTAAAAGCAGATGATTTGTGGCTGCCTTGCATCTCAGCCAAGGGCTTCCCCAAAATCACCCTGCTGGCCATGGAGGAGGACTGGGCACTCTGTGTGAATTGCAGTGTGAATTGCAGGTGGGGTTCCTGGGTCTCTGAGAGGCCTGCTTGGCAAGCTCCCCTCACCCCCCAGCACACTCAGGTCTGCGGGAGCCCCAGAGAGCCGCTGGGGCCTTGCAGTTGCCCAGGGAAGTGGGGAACACAGGCTCAAAGCGGGGACACAACAGGCGTGGCTCTAGTGTGCCCTGTGGATGCTGTTTTAAAAAGCCAAAAGAAACGGGGCATGGATGCTAACCCATTCAGCAACGTTTTTGTCATTCTGTTACGTCATCAACATGAAACATTCTCAACATCTTTTACATTCTTTCCCCCCCATACTAAGCCTTTAAAAACTCTTGCCATGGCTTACACACGCTCACGCTTGCTGGCCCAGCTCACTGCCAACTGGGCACATCTCACATGGGGAGCCCTGGGTGGCCAGTGTGCGTGCATAGACCACACAGCTGCGGCGTGCACAGAGCGGTGTGCATGTGAGCGTGTGTGTGAGTGTGTGCACGGAGTGGTGTATGTGCGAGCATGTGTGAGTGTGTGCATGGAGCGGTGTGTGTGTGCACGGAGTAGTGTGCGTGTGAGCGTGTGTGTGAACATGTGCACGGAGTGGTGTGTGTGCGAGCATGTGTGTGAGTGTGTGCACGGAGCGGTGTGTGCGTGAGCACGTATGTGTGCATGGAGCGGTGTGCATGCAAGTATGTGTGTGTGCACAGGGTGGTGTGCATGCGAGCACGTGTGTGTGCATGTGCACGGAGCGGTGTGCATGTGAGCACGTGAGTTCATTCTAAGTTGTTTCTTTGCTTTCCTGGAGTTTCTTAAAGATTGCTGTTTAATATCTCCCCCTTCCTTTCTTCTTTCCATCCTCCCTCCCGCCCTCCCTCCCGCCCTCCCTCCCTCCCTCCCCCCTCCTCTTTGTCCCCTTCCTCCCTCCTCTCTTTACGGTCTCCATCTGCTTCTCCCAACAACCTCTGGAGGCTCCTACTTTAAAGATGAAATTTTAAGGTTCCAAGAAATCTAGCTTCTTGCCCAAGTTTATGCAGCGAAATGGAAAAAGAATTGAAACTGAGCAGCCCCTAGCTCCCAAACCTGCGTTCTTTCCCAGAAGCGGCACTAGCCTCACTCCCGGAAAGCAGGATGGAAAATGTCAGTGGAGGCCGGTTTCTGCCCCCAGCTGGCGGCCCCCCGAGCGCCTTTGGGTCTGCAGCCGCCTGCATCTCCCGGGTCTGCTCTCCTTGGCGGGAGGCGGCAGGGACAGTGGGTAACAGGCGGGGGAGCCGGCAGCCTGCATCTGTCTGCTGCTCCTGTCTGTGAGGCTGCAGGGCTTCTGCTCTGCTGGGTGCTAGGCAGGTGCTGCTGCCTTTTGGGGTGTGCTGTGAGCTCTTGCTTCCCCCAGAGAGCCAGGGGTGACCTGAACCTGTCCCCCAAGGCCAGCTGGCAGAATAGTCCCAGAAACATGCACTGAAGACAGAGGGGGTCCTTTGGTGACAGTGACAGAAGTGGATTCTGCTACTTAACGGGGACAGGGGACTTCACTGGGAAGATGAGGGCCATGGGAATACCAAGTGTCCAGGAGTGGTGGACAGAGACCCCAGGGTGTGGGCCCGTCCAGGGAGGGGTGGCCGTGGTCTGATGCAGACGCCATCCAGGGTGCCGGGGAAACACTCACACGCGCTCACGCTCACACACATCTGTGAGCCCCGCTAGGTTCAGGGGTCAGCTCATTCGGCGTTGCCAGGGCCCTGTGGCCTGCCCTTGTGACCTGGGCGAGGCTGATTCTGGTCAGCTTCCTGCCTGCCCCCGGAGCTCCGACCCCTGCAGACCACTGAGCAGCCTGCCCTGGGGGCACCCTGCCCCATCCCGGGGAGCACCCGTGTGATGTGACTGGCTACACCTGCCGAGACCCGACACAGGTCTCTGGGCAGGGGGAGCATCCATGTCCTGGGGTCCTTTGGACGCCCCCCAGTGACTGTCCTGGGCCCTCGTCTGGGCCCACACCACTGGCTGCCAGCCCACCCCCACCCCTGATGCCCCAGTATCATGCTGTCAGCGCCCCTCTTAGATTCAGACCCTCACATTCCACGGCTCACCCCGGAGACCCACAGGCGCACCGGCTCTGCTCCCAGAAAGCCTCTGTGGGGAGCAGCTCAGGCTGTGGTGCCGGTGGTCCCCATTAGGTGCAAAGCCTGGAAAACCCCAGGCCCCATGGCCCAGTCTTCTCATCTGTAAGTGGGGACACGCCAGTCTCGCGGGGTGTGTGATGCAGGCCTCATCGTGGGGGTGCCCCCAGGCGTGGCCTGGCCCAACCCAGTGATCCTCCCTGGCGCCCGCCTGCCCCTCTTCTCGGTTGGCCTGATCACGTGGGCTGAGCGCCCAGGAAACGCACGCCTGTCCCTCCCTGTGGACCCCGAGTCTCCCAGCTCCCTGCCCGACCTGCTCACATCCCCTCCTGCCGCCTTCTCGCCAGCCCTGTGCCCCAGCCCGCCTGCCCTCACCTGGGCGACTTTGGCACAGTCTTCCCACAAGTTTCTAGCCTCCAGACATTTCCGGCTGCAACGGAGACGTGTAATTATGCAATTATCTCAGGTGAGAGTACTAGCGTCTAAGTCTGTGTGAAGGTGGGAAAGTGCTGAGAGCATGACCTGGGCCGGCCCATGGCCTTGTCACATTCTGACGGGAGCTGCCATGGCCCCTCCTTGTAGAGGGGAAACCGAGGCACGGGCACCTGGGGCTGTCCAGGGTCACACAGCAATGGCCCAGGCAGTATTCGAACCTTCAGGGCATGCTCCTCTCCTCCAGGGGAGGCTGGGGAAGGGTTAGAACTTCTGTGCCATTTATTTAAAGCTAAAATTATGAAATCCATGAAGCTTGATTCGTGGGGCAGGGACCATCTGCAGACATATGGCAGTCACAGTTAGGTTGGCCTCTGACAAGCAGACGCTTCCCGGTCGTTTTTTTTACAGAGCTGAGTAGACGTGAAATGTTTATTCCGAACAGAGATCCCCTCAAGGCCGCTGTCACCCAAATGTGTGTGTGCCCAGCGTCTGACCTTGCAGTGGCGAGTGGCTCGCAGAGAAATTAGGAACTTAACATACTGCTTCGAAGTAAAAGGGACCCTTTAACCATAATAGAAAGAATCAGTGATTTCCCAAAGAAAATCTGTTGCAGAGAGCATGTTGAAAATGGATCTTTTCCTTTCAAACTTTAAATCTTGCCCACTTTGTTTTTCATCTTAACACTTATAGGAGGAATGTAGGGGCCTCCCTGGTGGCGCAGTGGGTTAAGCAACGCACTCTGAAGCAGACTGCAGCCACTGCAGCATGAGTTCGATCCCTGCTGCCAGCCAGGGAGGGGACCTACATGGCACAGCAGACTTCGCCTGCCTCGCCCGCTGCTCCCCTCAGCAGTGTGTTTCAGTCCATCTGCGTGTTCTGCTCCCCACTCTGTCTGGTGAGTCCTCTCACCTCCCTGGACTCTGGCCTGTACCCCAGCTCTTGTGTGCATAAATTTAAAAAAAAATAAAAAAAAAACACTTATAGGAGGAATGTAGAGGAAACAAATGAAGGATCGGGGAAAAAATAAATTACAATAAATTAAAAATCAAAATCAACAGACAGCTGTAAATCAGAGGGAGACACCCCCTAGGGGAGGAGGAGGGAGAAGGAACAGAACAGGTGGGAAGAGCACGAGGGACTATGGTGATGGTGCATGGGGGCATTGGCGATGGGAATTTCACGAGAACTACACCTGAGAGGAGAATGTATACACAGTACAAAAATGAAGAATGATGCAAAATATATATAAAATAAAATAAGTTAAGAAAGCAACTTTAAAGGCCCCACCCCAACTTTGCATTTCCATTGTCCCCTGACTGTGTCCTGGCTAGCGGCTAGCGGTGACCTTGGCTGACCTTCGCACAGCCCTGCCCATCCCCTGGGCCCTGCTGCCTCCCTCCTGTGTCCCGCCCCAGCCTCTGCAGCCAGCTCAGTCCTCTGAGGCCATCGGGGTCACTGAGAACCCGGGTCCCGAGAGCTCGCTCTTGCCGGTGAGAGGTGCAGATGCTGCGGGGCCTCCAGCCCCAGGAGAACCAGAGGAGGGCCCGTGGGGTGGGTGGTGGCCTGGCGGGGTCTTGCCTTGGGCCCTCTGTTCTCATGTCCTCTCCTGAGAGCTGCTGACAGGTGAGGTCAGGGGCCCGAGCTGCTAGCGGGAGGCTCCCAACACCTCAGGGTGGCAGGAGCTGCCTGTTCGCGGTGGCTGGAGCTTGCACGAGGCTGTGAGCTGTGCCGAGTGGGCCAAGGGGCTGAGAGATGATGCCGTTTGTTAGTCTGCAGTCTGGCCGCCTTGGCTCTCTGCCACCTCTTTGACTTTCTGAATGACCACTGCCCCAGGCCCTGTGGACGGTCTCAGTCGGGGGCTTCCTGTGCCTGCTGTCCACAGCCCTGGGCTCCCTGTCTGCGCAGTCTGGAGGTGCCTCCACATCCGGGTGTGTCCAGCCGGTCCCCGCACATGGGTGGTCAGGGCCTCGGCCCTGCAGAGGGCAGGCCGGGTCTTTGGGGCCACTCAAGGAAGACACGCCCCAGCCACAGGTGGTGCCACGAGCACCAGGGAGTGTGGTTCAGGAGCCGGCCCGGTGCCTGCTGCACAGGAGACTGGGACTGTCCTCTTCACAGAGCAAGTGGCCAGCCCCACGCCCGTCCCAGGAGTGGGGAGTGTTTCCAGCTTGGTCAGCCCCACAACCGGGAGCCTGGGTCTGGGGTGCAGCCTGGGAAACCCACTCCTGCCGCACATGGATGCAGCGCTGACAGGCAGCCAGAAGTGCTCCGTGCTGTGGTTGCACATGGCATGGGCCAGCTGGCCCAACTCCCGGCCGCCTCTCCTCCCCACCCCTCCTCTTCCCCCACCCTCCTCCTCCCCACCCCTCCTCTTCACCACCCCTCCTCCTCCCCACCCCTCCTCTTCACCATCCCTCCTCCTCCCCATCCCTCTCCCTCCTCCCCTTCCCTATCTCTCCTCCTCCCTCCACACCCCCTCCCTTTCCCCACTGCTCCTCCTCTTCCCCCCTTCTCCTCTTCTTTCTCTCCCTCCTTCCTTCTCTTCCTCCTCTCCCCTCCTCCCCGCCAGGACCTCGTCTCTCTCCCCCTTCTCCTTCCCTAGTCCCCTTCTGCTTCTTGCTCGCCCTCCGTTCACCTTTTCCCACGCCTCCTCCACCAGTCCTTCTCCTCTGTACATCCTCCTCCTCCTCCCCAACCTGTTTTCCTCCTCCTCTTCTCTCCCACCTCCTCTTGTCCCCCCACGTGGTATCATCTTCCCCCACCTCCTCCCTCTCCTCCTGTCCCCTCTGCTTCCTCTCCCTCTCCTCCTAGGCTTCCTGTACCAGCCCTTCTCCTCCTGAACCTCCTCCCCTTCACAGCCTCCCCCTACCCAGCCCTCCCCACCAGCTCTCCCCCAACTTCTTTCTCCTCCCTGTAGTCCAGGCTACTGTTTGCTCAGTGGTGGGGATGCTTTGGGTTTTCTTTTCTGGGGGGAGGGCCAATTCCCTTTGCATGTCAAACACTGGTTCTGTCTCATCTGGGGGGACCAGGCTGAACTTGCTGGGAACCTAAGGACACCTTCCCTGACCAGGGCCCCAAGGAGAACCTCCCTGACTGGGGCCCCAATGAGCATCTCCTTGACCGGGCCCCGGAGGAGCACCTCCCTGACTGGAGCCCCGGGAAGGGCGCAGCTGCTCCTCCTCGTGCAGCCTGGGCACAGAGGCAGAAACGAACCCCTGGCACTGAGCTCGGAGACGCCGCTGGAGGAGGGAAGTGAAATAAGCATGGCACCCCTGGGTGGCTCCATGCACCCAAATGCTGGGCACGTGCCACGAGAGCTGCAGTGACTTGGTTCTCTGCTCTTCTGCCCAGGAGCCCCCACTTTCTGGCTGGTCCTCATTTTCATAAAAAAGCCTCAAGCTCTTGAGAGTCCTCCAAGGGCAGAGGGGAGCCCCTCAGATTGTGGGACCCTCTGAGCCCCTCACAAGCAAGCGCCTCGGCCCAGGAGCCAGCCGCAGGGCTACGGCAGGGACGTGCCCCCAGCAGTGGACGCTCTGGACTCAAGCTCTCAGGCCAGCGAGTGCTGGGTGCACCTGACCCCTTTGCCCGGGCGCTCGTGGACTGTGGGGAAGCTGCAAGGGCCAGGCAGACCCACCCCCTGGACTTGGGGGCAGTGGGAACAGTGTGGGGGGCCTGGGACTTGCTGAGTACCCGGGTGCCCCGGTGGTGGGCATGGGGCAGGGACATGTTGTGGGACCCCTACCTTGAAACCACGTGTAGTGTTGGCAGCCAGCCTCAATCCAAAGAAATCTGATCTGCATGGGCTGGGAATGGCTGGCGGGCTTATTTCTGTGATGTGCTGTGAATCTTCGTGTTTCATTGCAGAAATGTTCCTGCTTGGTGTTCGGGGATGGAGGGGGTTTTTGGGGGGTGGGGAGCCAGCAGGTAGTCTCCCCACCTGGTTATCTTTTTCAAAACTAGAAAAATTCTGAATTCATTAAAAGCTGCCCCTGGGTTTTTGGGAGGAGAGCAAGAAGGAAAGGGAGGAGGGAGGGAGGGGGGAGGGAGGAGGGATAGAGGAGGGAGGACTGGGGACAACAGTTTCAGCCCCATTCTCTGGGTTTCTCCCGCAAGCAAGCCCAAGCGCAGGAGGTGGGCTGAGCTTCCCGCCCTCCTGTTGCTGAGCCTGCCAGCTGATTCAAGCATGGTGTGTGGGAGCCCTGGGTAGCGGGCCTGGCCAGTGTCCCTTCACGAAGGAGGACACTGAGGCTGAGAGGCCTACAGAGGCCGGACACAGAGGACCCAGATTCCAGCGCTGGTCTGGAGACTGGGGTGTGTGTGTGCACGCACACGCGTGTGGTGCATTACGCACATGTGTGTTTCTGCATGCACACACACCTTCACACACGTGTACACTCAGGCCTGCATGCGCCATGCTTGTCTACAGCCTGTGGTCCCTGCACAGTGGAGGGGGGAAGAGCAGTTTCCTGGGCAGGGCTCCCCCAGCTCTGCCTCTAGGGTAGAGGCAATGGTTCCCCCCCACCCCACTTGGGGCCTTCCTTGATGATACCTCGGGGGATGTTCTGTGCACAGCCGGTTAGCAGTGACCGTGCCCAGCCACGCACTGGTATGGACAGGCGTGGGACAGGCGGTCTCTGTCCCTTGCGCAGGCCTTTCCGGCATGCCCAGAAGGACAAGCGAGCACCAGCAGCGAGGGTGGCTGGACCAGGCTGACTTTGCAAACTAGCAACTTGGGAACCGCCCCCCTTGCCCTGGTCTGTGATTAAGACGCGGTGTCAGGCAGAGAGACAGCAGACGGCATGCTTAGCTCGTTGAGAGGGGGGCTGGCTCCTCCGAGACCGGTGCCCAGCTCCACTTTGGAGGTGCCACGACTCCCCTTAATGCCAGCTTTGTGTGTGCATCCGTGTCCGAGGGAGGATTCCTGGCGGGTGAGCAGGGCTGACGTGGGCGGCGAGGGTGTGCCGGCAACAACTGGCCTATTGTCCTGACTGTACCCACCCTTCCCTTCTCTGCACCCCCAGGCAGCCAAGGCTCTCCCCAGAGGCCAGCTGCCTCCCCTACCCCTCTCCCCTCACTCTCGCCTCCTCCTATGGCGGCCTCTGTGGCAGGGAGCCTGTTCCCTGGCCACCCTGGGAGCAGACTCCTCCTATTTCAAAAGAAACTCTTTGTCCCCACTGGAACAAAGCTGGGAGGAAATGAGTCCAGAGGGCGGGTCACTTCCAGGGAGGCTACTGCTCAGACTTCAGACTTTGGTCTCACCTGTCCCTTACCTGCCGGAGCCCATGGGGCCGGCCTCCTGGTCCCACCGGCCTCTGGCTTCCAGCATGGCCTGCTGGGTATCATCTCTCCCTCCCTTGCAGGAAAGGACCCCAAGCCACAATGACTGATCCTCACTTAGTCATGGGGGCTTCTATTCCTAAGGGGTCCTGGGCAGAGCGCCCCAAGTCCAGGTCACCTTTTGCATAGCTTGGGACCGTGAAGTAAGACCCCGAGTCTCACTCAGGGCTCTCCTTGTCTGTGCTGCTCAGGTTCTGGGGGTGCAGTGCACCCCACGTGGACACCGAGGCGACTGGGAGGTGCTCACCAGACTGGGGAGCAGAGGGAGTGGTCCCCCATGTGGGGGGAAGCCCGCGGCTGGATCTGCAGATCAGCCAGCCCTTGGGGTCCCTGCGTCCTGCAGGCCCCCACAGCTTGGACGCTCAGGTGACCGCTGGGATGCTGGGTCCCTGGGGCCAGGACCCCACAAGGGCTCAGCTCCTGTCTTCACTCCACCCACAGCAGCCGGGCCGTGGAGGAGGAGAGGGCGGAGGTCACCCGCCAGCATCCCACAGATGGAAACTTGTCAAATTAAGGCCCAAACCATGAACTTTTGGATTTCTTGTGATTGCCTCGCTACACAGGTCTCAGGCTCAATTTGCAACCGTCTGTTAGTCTGTCAACTACCCATCTGTCAACCCATCTATCATCTCTCTACTACCTACCTGCACATCCATCCATTGCCCCCTTCCCCCGCTCCGTCCTTGTCTGTCTGTCTGCCTGCCTACCCATCCATCCAGCTCCCTAATTTTTTAAAACTCTGATACCCCCTCGCCTGCAGCAGGCCTGAGGGTTGGGTCAGACTCAGCCCTGAAGGATGGCGGGGCTGGGTGGGCATCTGTGTTCCTGAGCTGGACGGGAGTGAGGGGCAGCCTGGCCCACTGTGGCCAGGAAGCCCACGCCAGCACAGGCTCTGGGTCCAGCAGAAGCAGAGCAGAGACTGTGCCAGACCCCTTGGAGCCTGTGTCAGCCCCGTGTGTTGCACGGGCAGCCTGGAGTCCACCAATCGGGTCCCCGTTTTCCAGTAGGACAAGAGCATCAGATGCGAGCACACAACGAGGTCTCTGGGGGGGCTGGGGTTGCAGCTGCGTGTGAGCAGGAGAGTGGAGTTAACGCATCCCTGCAGCATCTCTGCACGGCAAACACCGGGCAGGGCCTGTCCAGGCAGCCAGAGAGCATCACACACCTCAGGCAGGGGTGTGGGTCCAGGATGGACCGACTGACCACTGAGAGTGAAGCATAGAAGTGGAGGTTGTGCTCTTGAGATGGTCCAGGTCATGAGACAAAGAGAGGCCGAGGAGCTTCTCCGGAAAGGGGCCACGCTGTGAGGCAGGAGAGGCCTGGGCCTCGGGCTGGGAGACCAGCAGCAGTGGACACTCTGTTCCAGCCCCGCTGGCCAGGCCTGCACACACGTGTACACACACGGGCACACGTGTGTCACTTAGACCTCAGATGTCCCCATGCGCTGGCCCCGACCTGCCCGTGTTATCCGCCTACTGCCCAGTGGGCTTGGCCTAGTTGTGGCTGTCCTATGGTTGGCTGAGCAGTCCCCAAGGTGTCCTGTTCCTCATAGCAACAGGAAAGCCCAGGGGCAGGAGGTGAGAGGCCTGTGGGGCAGGTGTGAAGCAATGTGAAGCTTGTGCCGCCAGCAAGGGAGGAGCCAGGAACACCTGCCACAATGGGCTGGGCTGGCCAAGCAGGTGAAGTGCCCTGGCCCTGTAACCTCTGCCAAAGGCGGGCACAAATCATCCTGCCTGCTTAAAATCCTGAAGACTTCAGTGACCTCCAACAATGTGGCTGGTGTCTGGAGATCCTCTCAGAGGAACCAGGGTTGAGCAAATCCTGGGAGTGACATCAGTTAGTTCTGATATAATTCATAGGCCAAAGTGGCTGCCTGAGCTCCGGCCATCACATCCAGACACCCACCAGCAAGGAAGAGAGAAAGGAGAGTTTGCAGACAAGCTATTTGCTGGGCTCCCTGGGGTCAGGATTTAGTTCTGGCACCACACTGCACTTAGAGTTTTAATTCAGGGTGGTCTTATGCCCCACTGAAAGTGCCAGAAAGGTAGAACTCAGTACAGGGCCAGCAGGAGGTGCTGTCACAGCAAGCAGGACGGAGCAGTCTGGAACAAGCACACAGAGGGTTGTGATGGGTATTGTCGTTTCTAGTTTTAGACAATGTGGGGAGGAAGGTGGAAGGGAGAGGCCGGTGCATGGAGGTGGGGTGTGGTGTTCCAGATGTGGAGGAACAGGGGGGAGGAAGTGAGACAGGGTGAGTATGTGTCCATATATGGCCAACAAGGACACTGGGAAGCGATGCACTGAAGGGCATCTTGAAGGTGCAGGCAGTGCTGGGGGCTCTGTCCCCAGGGATACAGGGTGAGCCTCCCCCCATGTGGTCCTTGTTTATGTGAGTTGATGGCTGGTGTGCTCTAATGAGATGGTCATAGGATTGAGTGTGACACTGGTGAAAAGGAAAGAGAAGGGTGGGGGCCGGCGTGGCTTCCCCCATGTGCACAGGGCAAGCTGAGGGCACCAGGAGCTGGTCTGAGCAGAGAAGTGTTTACAGAGGGAGCGACTGGTGAAGACAGAAGTTGGGCCGGTCTCACCCCAGGTGTGTCTTGGGAGATGTTAAGGCTGATGACTCAGTTGTCCTGCCTCGAGGAGAGAGTGTGACGGGGCAAAGGGGCCTTGGGGTATAGGGTCGGGGCTGGGTTTCCTTGCGCCTGCCTGGCTCGCTGCCCTTGCCCTGGGCCAGAGTTTGCAGGTAGGTAAACTGAGGCAGGTCCAGAGAGGAGGGGAAGGTTGGGGGCTCATCTGTAGCTGGGTACTGGCTCTTGCCCTGCTGCCCCATCTGGGCCATGATGTTCTGACACTGCCTGGCCCCTCCTGCACCCCAGTGTTGGGGCCCCTGTCCTCTGCCCTCCTCCTCTGCCTGCAGCCACACACCTGCGCTCTCTTCAGGCCTCAGCCGGGTCTGGCTTCTCCTGCCAGGGTGCTGGGACAGGCAGAAGCTGGGCCTGTAGAGCAGCCTGGCGGCTTCCCACTGCCTCCTGCTGCCAGCGCCGGGCAGCGCCCCAGGCTCTGGTCCAGCAGCTGCAAGGTCCACACCCCTGCAGGGGCGTGCCCTGCACCTGGCCACTGCTCTGTTCTACTTCATTTGTTGCCCCTTCTGCTTTAAAAATGGAAACCAAAGAGCTGTGCAGCCACCGTGCAAAGCTCTGGCCTCTGACATGGAGCCAAGGACTCGAGCACCCAGACTGGTTCCCCATGCTGGGGCGGGGGGGACTATCGATGGTGTTGAGAGCACGGACCACATGGGCTCAGAGCAGGCTGCAAAAGTGGTGGCACAGGCAGATACCAGGGCTCCTCTTGGGGTGCCTGGAGGAGGGGTGTCCCATGGGGAGGGGTGGGTAGGTCGGCCGTGCACCTGAACTCTGGAGGACTCTTCACTCCTGCTGGCGGTCCTGGGGCCATGGGGACGCCCTTCCACCCCTGGAAAGAGCCGCCTCAGGCTCAGGGCCAGCATCGGTGTGCGTGCGTGCGTGCGTGCGTGCGTGTGTGTGTGTGTGAATGTATGCGCACGTGCAAACTACATAGCAAGGAGGAGACTCAGGAGCACAGGGCAGCAGTTGTGGCAGCTGCTGCAGCGGTGGCCCCGGGCCTGTTAAGGACACCAGGAGCGTTTTCTTTCCCCTGCACCTACACTCCCCCTTTGCCACCATGCTGCAATATTTTGTTCATTTTCTTTAAAGATTTATTTTTTATTTATTTATGCATGCAAGAGCTGGGGTGCAGTGCAGAGTTATGGGGGGTGAGAGGATTCGCCAGAGACAGAGTGGGGAGCAGAGCAGGCAGATTGGCTGAAATACACTGCTGGCGGAGCAGCGGGTGAGACGGGAGAGGTCTGCTGCACCATGTGGGTCAGCTCCCTGGCTGGGGATTGAACTCAGGTCACAGTGGTTGGTGATGATAGTGCTGAGACTAACCCCTGGGGGGCCAGTTTCTAATCATGTAACACACACATTCTAAAGTCCCAGTAGTTCTAAGATTTATAATGGAAAACTAATGCTTCGCACCTCCCGGCCACTTCCCAGTAGCAACCGCTTTCAAATCTGAGCTCGTTCAGTTCTAAATGCCAGACCAGTGGTGCTTTCTTGAGGTGCTGGTTTTAGGCATTATTTATTGGCCAGGGGCAGGGCCAGGGCCAAGGTCAGGGCCAGGACCAAGGTCAGGGCCAGGGCCAGGCAGTGCAGCTCCCTTACCCTGCACTGTCTGCCCGTCTTGTCCAGATGGATCCTTTCTCTGGTGCATAGAAAGAGGTGATCTTTGTACAGGTAGAGGAATGATTTTCTTACCCTGGGTGACTTCCTTCTTTCAGCTCCTCCCTCTTTCCCTCCCTCCTTCCCTCCCTTCCTACCTCCTCCCTTAAAAGAGAGCCAGGAGCTGTTATTTATTTATTTTTTAAAGAATTGGTGTGTCACAGGTCCTGACTCTGGCTGGCTAACACATCTTTCTTGCAATGTAAGCAAAGGATCTCTATTTTAAGATCCCGAAGCCTGGTTTGTCTTTTACCACCTGTTCCTGGAGACCCTCCCTGGAGCCTGGGCATCTAGTCAACAGGAGGGCCTCCTCCAGCACCACATGCCACTTCCTCTGGCCCTGCACGGAATGTTCTGTCCCCTGGTTTGCACACTGTAGGGAACAAGAATCTGCCATTCAGATACGTCTTTTTGGCAAAAGCTTTATTTATCGGAGGGTCTCTGAAAGCTGGGAAGAGATAGCTTTTGAAAAAGACCATCACAGGTTAGCTGCTACCTGAAAGGGGCCTCCGTTCTCCCCCAGGTGCTGGGATGGCCTGATCTCCTGAACTCTTTCCAAGAATTTAAGAGGGCAGAACTTAGACCTGCAGAATAGCCACACCTTTGTGTGACCTTCTGGTAACCCACTGTACCTTCCTGGTAACCTCCCTAAATGAGCTTTCCCTTTCTCTCCCAACCTCCCTTGTTTTCTTCTTGCCTTTTCCCCCCTCTTATCAGTCTGTCTGATGTGTGCTTGATTATTTGCTAGCCTGGAGGAAGCCAGAGGGATAGGGGATGATTTCCTTTGGGCCCTGACATTACCTTCCTATTTCTTGATTTACTCCCTTGTTTTGCTGGAGCGTATCCTTTAGCAACTTCCTTAGAATACACGGAAGGTGAAATTTGTTTTGTTCTTCACATCTAAAGATATATTTATCCTGCTTTTTACTTGAAGTGTACTTGGACAAGTATTTTTTTTAGGTATGATTTTAGGTTACAAGTTATTTTCTCTCAAAAATGTGAAACCATCACACCATGTTTTTCTAGTGTTGCTGGAGAAAAGTCTGGAAACCATTGGATCTCCCTTCCTTTGTTTGAATATGTGTCCACTTAGAATTTTCTTTTTAACCTTGATATTTTAATTTTATGACACATGACTTTGGTTTGCATTTTTAAAAATTTATTGTGCTGAGTATTCAGTGTCTTTTTTCCCTCCAAGTAACGAGAACATTAGCTTTTAGTTGTGAGAACTTTTCTTGTTATAGTCATATCATCAAATATATATAAATAAATATTTATAATACATAAGTATATAAATTAAATAGTAATAGAATATATAAACATGTATCTTTATAGCGTTGTTACAGATATATGTACATAAACATACATTTTTTTCCTTCTAACAAATATTGCTTCAAGAGTTTCTTCAACTTAACCTGAAATGTCTGGATTGACTTCTTATGTTTCTTTTTAAAATCTCTCTCCTCTCTCTTTCTCTGCTTCTATTTTCTGGTAGATCACTTTTCTTCTAATTGTTTATTAAGATTTTGATGATCATATTTCTTGATTTTTGATTGTTTCATTTGAAAGAAATTTGTTCTGCCTTTACATATTCTGTATCTTTTGTTTTATTTCAAGAAGCAGAAAAGTGTATCCATGTTTTCAATAAAAGAGTAGAAAATATTTTCAAGTTTTCTTCTGTTTCCTGCATTATTTCTGTTTCTTCTGGGTTCCTCCTTTTGTGCATCCATTGCTGTCTGGCACTTGCATCTATAAAGGCCTGAGACTCTTGGCTGATTGCAAGTGCTATGTTTTCAAAGTTGGCCTTCTTAATGGATTGGCATTCAAAATTGTGTGAGTAGGACATTTTTGTTGGAAATCCCCACATTTCAATGTTTAAAGTCTTTTTTTCCTGGACCATCAGTTTTCTCTAGGAAATAAATATCCCTCTTTTTAGCAGGTGGGAAAGTGTCTGCAGGTAAGAGTGCTCATGCCTGGCACAGCTTAGTTCTCCTAGTGTGAACTTACCCCACTGTCCCAACTTTAATTTTACCCCTTCCTTGTGATTTCCCTGCTGCTCCCAGGTCAACTTAGGGGGACCCCTAAGTTAGTTTTCATTGGAGGGTAACAGAAGAAACAGGTACAAGGAGATCCAACCAGCCCATTCAGACTCTCAGTCTACTCCCTCTCCCAGGAACAATGCTCAGGCCCATCTTTCTGGGTTCTGGGGTCTCCTGGAGCCTGGCTCCCTAGGTTATGAGGAGAAATGACCTTTACCCCACTCCAACCCCAAGCAGATACCCCAATTTGCAGCTTACTGTGAAATCTTTACCATTTTCATTTGCTTTCAATCTGCAAAAAAGGATTAAAGTATTTTATTAGCTTCAGTCTCTGCTTCTGATCTTTTAAAATTTCTTCCCTGTCATTTTGGTGGATTCTAGGAGACAGAGATAGAGCTAGACACCCCTAAGCTGGGCTTTGAACCATCAGCCAGCCCCACTTTCTAGGAAGAGCTTCCATGTCCTCTGTTCCTTGCAGGGGGATAGCAAAGTAGCCTCCACCTTTCTGTGGACAACACAGTTGAGAAAGATGCTCTCCTTGACCAAAAGTTAGTCACATTCCTCTGAGCTGTCTTCTCACTGAGGTCTTGGCCTTGGCCCCCATCTGGTCCTAGGTCTCCTGGCTGCATCCCGGCACACAACCTGCTAAGGCAGCTTAGCGAGTCCCTCCCGGTGACCTGGCTGCTGTCCTCACCATCAGCCTTGATGAGGATGCCCTTGGTCTGCCTTCAGATGAGCCCCGCTGGGCCCGCTTAGCCAGCACCCCACTCTCCATGTCTCTTTGTGGTGATTTTCCACCCGCTGCCCTACCCCTGCCCCGGCTTTCAATCTCCGCTCCTTGAACCCATAGCTGAGCTTGCCCCCCGATGCTGGACTTGGCATTTCTTTCTTCCATGCTGGTATTTGGGGGATGCTGGGGTTCCATCAGGGACTGAAGTGGGAGTCGCAGGCTGGGCTTTTCCTCGTGGGCCCTGCTTTAACGGTATCTGGGCATGACTGCTTGGCCATGGTTCTACGTGCTATGAGCTGTGACCCTGTAATGCAGTGAAGTCACATTTATTAATTACTAATTATTAAATTAATTTATTATTAAATTAATTTATTTATACATATTTGACATCAATGGTGGTCCCCACGGGGTTCCCACCACCATTTCACCAGTGCACCGTCACCTCAGTCCCTTGTGCTCTTTCTGCCTTCATCCCAGTCCCTCCCACTCCACACCCTCAAAGTGCCTTTGAATTGTCTTTGTCTTTTTGTTCTTGTTGTGTTTTGTTTACTATTATTGTTCTTTTCCTTGAGCCCCTTTTTTTGTTTGTTTCTTTATATTCCTCTTACTAGTGAAACCATCAGATATTTTTCTTTTGCCTTCTGACTTATTTCGCTGAGCATCATCCCTTCTAGCTCCATCCATGTTTCTATGAATGACTCTAGCTTATCATTTTTGATTGCTGAGTAATATTCCATCGTGTATATGTACCACATCTTCTAGATCCAATCATCTATTTTTGGGCATTTGGGTTGTTTCCAAGTCTTACCAATTATAAATAGTGCTGCAATAAACATAGGGTGAAGTCATATTTAAGGTGACAGCATGTGGGACAGGGGCACGCTGTGCTCATTGGTATCTGGGGACACCTGCCCCCCTCCTCCTTCTCCCCTCCCCCCCTCCGTCACCTCTGCCTCTCTCACAGGTCTGCCTGCCCAGCAGGGAGTAGATGCATTCCTTACGACCTCTTGCTGTGAAAACTGGCCACATGGAATGGGTTAGAGAGCCATCTGTCTGGGGTGCAGGCTTGTGCTCCTGCCTTTGTTTTCTAGGACCATATATATCATCTCTCAGGGGTTGAATTTGGCCAGCGAGGTGCTCAGCCATGGACGGCGAGTCCACCGCTCCCCAGCCTGTTTTGCTGTGACCTTCCCGGCATTCTCCTTTGGCGAGATGCTTTCTCAGCTTGGTCTAGCTTAAAAGAGCCAGGATGTAGAAGGAGAGATTGGTTTCTGAGGCTGAGAAGACTGTGCCAGTCCCAAGGACAAACAAACAGATAGGAAGGAACAGCCAAACAGACCCACACGCTTGTGTTGGGACAAAACCAAGCCTTTGTGAGTAATTCCTGCTTCAAGTTAGTAGCTCTTGGGCTCCGAAGGCAGTGGCCTGATTCTGTGTTCTGGCCACACCAGGCAGGCGGCAGGAATCGCAGGGTGGAGGCGGGTGGGCATGCAATGCTGAGTGTGATGAGAGGTGGAGCAGACTCCACAGGCGGCTCTGGAGGGGAGCCAGGGCGGAGGTGGCGGGGAGGGCACGCAGTCCTCCTGTCTGCCCATATCTGCTGCCTCTGCTTGTGAATAAACCAGCCACAAGCCCGCCTTTGGGGTTAGGTTTGGTGTGGAAGTTTCAACGGAACAAACCTAGCTACTGAGTCCTCTGGAGTGGCAGCAGGACATGGGTGAACTGAGGGGTGGCCACAGTCCAGGTGAGCCAGCTTTGAGACACCTGCTCCCCTGGGTCTGAGCGGATCCCCAGACTGGGATTTGCATTGGTCAGGAAGGTGCCAGCGTGAAGACTTGGTGATGCCAGGGCCAGGCCAGCAGAGCGATGCCTCGTCTTCCTGGAGGGCCCCCTGCAGAGGTGCCTGGGTGGGGGGCTCTGGTGGCGTCTTCCTTGTCTGGGTGCTGCTTACCCAGGGTGCAGGTGGACAGAGCTGAGGCTGCAGGGCACTCAGTGGGTTCCTGGAACAAGCATCACACAGACCAAAGCCCGGGGAGCCGGGGGCCCTCAAGACTTCAGAGGAAAAGCGGGCCCTGGCGGTGACTTGCCTGCCCTCCCGGCAGACACCTCCACATCTTTGGGGGGGTCCAGCAGGCAGGCGCAACCCTTGTTTAATAAGACAAACAAACCAAATCTTAGAGTGATTATTCACTGTCTTTCTCTAAATCTCACCTGGGCTGTTGTGGGAAACGCTGTTTTGAAAATCTACATCTTCATAAGCCTGTGAGTTGAATATTTCCGGACAAAAATGGGCTTACAGTTGGTTTCAATGTTTGTATTTTAGTTGCAATGTTGCTGGTGGGGGGGGACTGAAGTAAAATGTGGCCTGTGTCTGATACAGAACATGGAGTCTGGGCTTCTGTTTAATAAATATTTTTGTAATAAGTAGAGATGCTTGTTATTGTAGCTCAAACAGTTCTTAACCATCGCATTTCTGAAATTGTCTTCATTTTTCTCATGCTTATCTGAGGCTGTTTGCAGCTCATTTTTGCTGGTGGTTGAATTTGACCCCTGTTCCTCCCAACCTCTCTTGTGAAGGAAAAGAAAGTGGCTTTCTATGAATGAACTAAGTGGACGTCCTTATTCTATATGTGCCTCTTTTCTTTCAGAATTACTTTCTTTAAGATTTATTTATTTATGCATACAAAAACTGGGGTACAGGCCAGAGGTGCAAAGGGTGAGAGGATTCACCAGAGGCAGAGTGGGGAGCAGAACGGGCGGATCCACTGAAATTCACTGCAGAGGGGAACAGTGGGCGAGACAGGAGAGGTCTCCTGTGCCATGTGGGTCCCCTCCCTGGCCGGGGATTGAACTCAGGCTGCAGGGGCTGTGGATGCTTCATAGTGCTGTGACTCAACCCCTTGTGCCACTAGGGAGGCCCTCTATGTGCCTCTTGAGCTGCGAGGCTTCCCACCTGTCCCAATACCTGACTTTATTCCTGCCCCAGCACCTGGCTTTATCTCATGGCTGGTAGGATGGTTGCAGAGATGATGTTAGCACAGCTGGATGTCTGGGGATGTGGCTCTAGTTCTGTGGGAAAAATCATTTGTCAGTTCAGAAAATTCAAGTGCAAGAGCTTAAATGTCCAAATAAACAATGAAATGCGAAAAAACAAAACCAAGAAACCAGGAAGCCCAACAATGCCAAACAAAGCCTGAAAAACAGAGGAATAATCTCGGGGGGTCGGGGGGTGCTAGGACATGGGGTCAGGGCCTACCCTGAGGCTGACCACCCTCCCAGTTGGTAACTGCCGGTCAGGGACTGCCCTCTTCTGTTTCCTTGCACCACATCAGTCTTGGAGACTCAAGAAACCAAGAGACATGTGTAACTTTGGATTCTTCCATGAGGCCAGATGGTTGAAAGGAAGCGGCTGTGGGCCAGTGCCGGGCCTGAAGGTCCACTCTCTGTTTTAAGTGGCTATCTGATGACTTGCTATTCAGCATTTCTTTTGCAGCCAAAGATTCCTGGAGGTTGAGTTCCTCCTATACCGAGCAAGCGGGCTCTGCAGGAGAAGCAGCGGGTCCTCTGGCTGCTCTGGGGTCGACTGGCTGGCATGGAGGCTGGTCCTCATAGTGCCAGCGGGGCATTGGCTCCCAGCACCATGCAGATGTGCACTTTTAAAACAAATCACTTCCCAGAGGCAGAAACTGGGGATAGACTGAGCTTACACCACGAGCTTAGGGCAGGCCCGCACTGCCCTCCAGCATCTTGACCTGTGATCTTGGCCCTGGTGCCCTTGATGCCACCTCCTCCTGGAAGCACTTAGGATTGGTTTCTTGAAGACAAAGTTATAAATGAAAGAAAGCATGGAGAATCTTATTTTTAAGACTTCAAAGGCAGCAGAAAACTTAGACCAAAAGAAGACATGAAAAGAAGTGTAGGCAAAGCAGTGATCGCTGTGTAAGGGCAGTGTGGGAAGGGGCCAGGCTGGACCTGAGTTACATCTTCCAGTTCCTGCTTTGCGTGATCTCCAGCGTCTCTAACAGACCATACATTTCTGTGTCGTGTGTGGTATGTTCACAACTCCCGCACGGCTGGAAGTACTGGCCCTCCTGCTTTTGCCTGAATATCCTGCCAGACAGACCTGCACAACCTCACATGTTCCTGTGCTACCTCTAAGGACAAGAGTGGTGTTGGAGCCAGAACTACCTGGCACTGGAGCACGGTCCACAGCCAACGTTGCAACCACGCCCGACAGGCTGTCTTTGGGGCCCCCTTCCCAGTTATTGTCCCTGTGGCCAGCGCCTTATCCCCTGCTCCCGGGCTGGGTGTTCCAAGGAGCCACAAACACTGCTGTGTCCAGCAGCAAACGGGAAGGTGGTTGCATAGATAGGGACTGACCCTTCAAACCGGAATTTGTTTTAGCAGAGTTTGGTTTCATTGACATCACATAGCACCTTAGGGACTGTCTTGCTTCCTGGCCATGTTGCCCAGTGGGTGCTGGGTGGCTGCTCTGCCTGCTGGGCCTTGTGGGCCCTGGAGGGACAGGCGGGCATCTCCACACAGTGTGGTTTATGCACATCAGCAGGTCCTCGGCCTCCCTGACCCCGAAGGTCGGAAGCTTCGGCAAGCCACTGGCAGCATGTGCTTTGCTTCCTTGCTGCTCCAGAACCAAGACTCCTGCCCACCCTGCCTGATGCTTCCTGGCATCATGCTCAGTTTTGGTGCACCCCGAGAGCTCCTCCATGTTGTGATGCTCCTGGACATCTCGAGCGGTCCAAGGGCGGTGGCCAGGGATGCATAGAGGTGAAGTGAGGCCCTAGCAAGCACACCTACCCCTGCAGGCTACATGCTAGGCTCCTTTGCTTCTGTCCCAGAACCCCATGCCATGACCCAGGGACCTGCTTTTCTGAGACCAGCCGGAAGACGACCCTGCCGCTGCTGAGGACCTGCCCTCCTCGCGACACCAGGGTGTTCGGCTCCCAACGCCTCTGATAGTCGTGTTTCCCCTAAATGGCCAACATTCTGCCCAGGCTCCCGCACGGACCCTCTTTGCAAAGCCCTAGCTCCCTTCTCTAGGATGGCGGCTCTGAGTCTGGGCCGCCTTCCCCCACCTCAGGGGCACCCCCTTGTAGTGAAAACGTCCCTGTGCCACCCATGCTTGGTACTCAGGGTCCTCAGGGCCTTGGGGCTATGACCCGACCTGGTCATCCTCAGCTGTGCCGCAGGGCGGTGGAGCAGGGACAGATGACAAGCCCCCAGCCTCACCCCAGGTGGACCCCCATCTCTGATGCAAGGGAAGTTTCTGCACCTGAACTTTTTTATGCATACAGGAGCTGGGGTGCCGGCCAGAGGTGCAGGGGTGAGAGGACTCCCCAGAGACAGTGGGGAGCAGAGCATGCAGATCAACTGAAATCCACTGCTGAGCAGGGAGGCAGGAGAGGTCTGCTGCGCCATGCGGGTCCGCTCCCTGGCCGGGGATGGACTCATGCCGCAGTGGCTGCGATGCTTCATAGAGACTTACCCCGGCACCACCGCGGAGGGCCTGCACCCAGACTTTTACAAGGGGGGCACGATGCCATTTCTCTTCATCAGAAACGATGTTATCCATTCTCTGTGTTAGGGAAGCAGACATGCAGTTGAGCTGAGCCTCTGAGTTATCAGGTTGACGTTTCTCCCCCTGGGTTTTCTTTCTAAAGTCAGACTTTGCTCTGGCACCCGAAGTGTTCCATGGTGGACACAGAGCACGGGCTGGGGCAGTCGGCCACATGTTTCTCACGCGGCCACCACTCACATGCCCATCGCCTTTTGAATCATCTAGAAGCTGGTTTTGGCGGGGTGGGGGGGGATTGCTTTTCTGAACTGCTGTCAAGTGATTCTCTGGCAAATCCAGTCTCCAGCACTCTGGAGAGGATGTCAGGCTGGAAGGAATGGCTCGGTTGGTAACGATGCAAATAGACGGTGGGACCAGGCAGCTGAAGGAAGGCTGAGAGGACTGACACTGCAGCCCTCTATTAAAAAAAGCATCTGAGGAATGTGCCTATTCAACACTTATCCAGCGTCTGCCATCTGGGGCAGCGAGCCCAAATTCCCAGCCCGTACGGAACTGCGCTGCTGCTTGCATGAAGAATAGAATTCCTCTCTCTCCGTCTTGGTAAAAACCAGCCATCAAATCAAAGCAAGAATCATGCACGGAAATGAAAGCAATGAAGACTGAAATGTGTGTGGTTCTAAAATACATTTTACGAAATGATAAGGTTTGAAAACTCCTTCTCCCTGCAGTAATTACAGTCCTCTCCAGGGAGGCATGAAATCAGGACTAGTCTCAGTGGCCCTGTTTAGATGTCCCTAATAACCTGTGAACGGTGCTGGCTCACTGCCCGGGCTCCCGTCCCTACCGTGGGGAGCCATATCCACTGTGGGGAGCCCCCAGAGACACCTTCTCTCATTCTTAAGCCAGAGATCCCCACACGGCCTCCCTCACAGTCTCTGTGATTCCTACCTGTCTACTGTGGGTCCCAGGACTTCCATGCCTTTCACGCCTCCTCTCAGAGGCCAGCTCTTTGTCAAAGGGTCAAGGCTAGCTCCTTATGTATTATTTTTTTAGTTTTTATTTATGCATAGAAGTACTAGGGTGTAGGCCAGAGTTGTGGGGGGTGAGAGGATTCACCACAGACAGAGTGGGGAGCAAAACAGGCAGATGGACTGAAACACACTGCTGAGGGGAGCAGCGGGAAGATAGGAGCGGTCTGCTGTGCCATGTGGGTCTCCTCTCTGGCCAGGAATCAAACTCGTGATGCAGTGGCTGCGGATGCTTCATAGTGCTGTGACTTAATACTTTGTGCCCGCCAGGGAGGCTCCTAGCTCCTTTTATTTTTAATTTCTATCTTGGGGGTTCACGTTTTGTCCATCAGTACTGGAACCAGATGCCTTAGGGTCAGTGTTTAGTGTCTGAACAAAGACATGTGCTTTGTGACAAAGATGTTCATCATACTTGTTATGAGTGTGCAAATTAAAGCCACAGGAGAGCCCATCTCACCCCTGTGAGAACGGTTTGTATCAAAAAGAATGGAAACAAATGCTGATGAGGGTGTGGAGCAAAATGAAGCCTCTTGCACTGTTGGTAGGGATAGAAAGCATCCTCTATGGAAAATGGGATGAAGATTTCTTTAAAAACTAAAAATAGAAATACCATATGATGCAGAATTCCACTTGTGGACATTTATCTGAAGAATATGAAAGTATTAGTGTGAAAAGACATCTGCTCCCCTGTGTTCATAGCAGCACAGTAGCCCAGACACGGAGCCCACCAAAATGCATGGAATACTATATAGCTGTTTAAAAGGATGAAGCTTTGCCTTTTGAGACAACACAGCTAAAACTTAAGGTGATTATGTTAAGTGAAATAAGTCAGAAAGTGAAAGGCAATTACCAGGTGATTTTTCTTATATGTGGAATATAAGTAAAAATATTAAGTGACTTATTACTACAGAGATAACACTTAGACTTTGAGAAAAATGGAGTGAGTCTGTGAGGGGGAGGAGATGGCTCAGGGAGTGGAGGGGATCACTAAGAGTTTAGGGAGAGCTGCACTGTGGTGTGCACCCATATCAAGTGATACTCCTGAAACTTAATAAGTATTGGAAACCAATGGCAAATCAATACAATTTCATTTAATAAAGACCCATGTTCTGAGATAACCTGGGCAGGTGGGTAGTTATGAACGCTGCAGGCATTCACAAGTTTTTGTTTCCTAAAATCTGGAAGAGACCAGTGGAAACCTACTGCCTGGCCCCTGGCAGGGGCCTGGTGCCCCCTCCTCCTGCTGCTGGCTGTCTTTGCCAAGGCCGGGCTGACGGTCAGAACAAATGGAGCTCCCTCCAGTCGGCAAAATGCACAAATCTCTGTTATTGCGACAAGCCCACTCACTGCTTTTACCAGGTTCCTCAGTGCCTGGGGATCCTGGGTACAGATGGATGTAAATGAGGAGGCGCTTTGTCCCAGATTTGGGGGTGCGTGTCCAGCTGTCCAGTCCCAACTGACCTGTTCTCTGCTCCCCCTCAACACTCCTATTTTCCTTGTCTCTCTGTAGGCATTTTATACTTGACTGGTCATTCACAGCATCTATCATGTTGGCAAGGCCACCAGTGGGGGCTAAAGCATTGGCTGAGGGGCTGGGGAACCAGGATTCTGCACAGGCCGCTGTGTCCACTCCAACGTCCCCACTCATTGTGCGGGCCATGTCTGCAGTGTCCAAGCAGACACAATGGCTTGAGCATCTCAGCGGAGCTGTGCAGGGTCTAGGTGGCCTCACCTCGTGAGTGCCCTCATCTAGAATGCCGAGCTGGACCTGATGGCCACTCTAGGACTGTCTTTGTGCAGGAAGGGAAGGGGCAGCAGGTGACCACGCCTTTGACAAATCCAGAAGAAGGGGAATCATACGAGACTCCTGTCCTGGGCTCTTGAGGAGAATCAAGGTCACGACTGACCTGTTCAAAGATGAAAAAGGCTAAAGAGACACAACTCAGGTGCGGAGCGTCTGCCTGGGTCGGGCTGTGCAGAACAACAACAAGCAGAGGAGGTGGTGGCGACCAGCACAACAGCCAGGCCCAGCTGGGGAGACACTGGGGGTACAGGGGAGACTGGACTGGGCTGGGAGGTGTGGCACTGTGTCCAGGTCTCCGGAAGGACGTCTTTGTTCTCAGGAGATGCACACTTAGTATCTAGGGCTGAGGGGTCAAGTGGTTTGGGGGTCGAGTCCCCGGACATGGCCGAGGGCAGAGTCCCAAAGCCACCGGGCCTTCCTTCTGCCCTCGATGCTTGTTTAGTGCCTGCTCTAAAAGGCTGGGGAAGGGCCTCCCCGGTGGTGCAAGGGGTTGAGCGCCGCGCTGTGGGGCTTCCGTAGCCACTGCAGTGTGAGTTCGATCCCTGGCCAGGGAGGGAACCCATATGGCACAGCAGACCTCTCCTGCCTGGCCAGCTGCCCCCCTCAGCAGTGTATTTCAGTGGATCTGCCTGTTCTGCTCCCCACTCTGTCTCTGGTGGATCCTCTCACCGCTGCACCTCTGGCCTGCACCCCTGCTCTTGTGTGCATAAATAAATAAATCTTTAAAAAAAAAAAAGGCTGGGGAAACATAGGCACAAAGCGATGGGTTGCTTGGTGGTGGAGAGGCTGCTAGGAGGGAGGAGATATTTTTCAATCTGTGCAAATTAAAGCCAGCCCTTTAAAGGCAAAAAATTGGATCAACTATTTTTTGAACTGGGGGTGGGGTGGGTGGGGGAGGGGTCCCTGGAGTCTGCTTTCTGCCCAAGTTGGTGCTTCTTCTTTTTCTCTGGAGGGTGCTGGAAATTTCCGTCCCCTTTTCCCCCTTGGGGTGTCTTTCTGGGCTGGCTGGTGCCTGACGTCCTCCTTCTTCCCTTTCTCTCTGTAACGTCACCTCCCTAGGCGCCCAACACGGGCTCACCCCTCCATCCTCTGTACCGGGCCGTGGTCCTTTCTCCACCATCACCTCTTCTTAGCTTCTCAAAGGGCTTTCAGACACAGGGCCTTGGGGTCGAGCCCACCTGGGGGTCTCTGTCCAGGGGGAGAGGCGGCTGTGGGCGAGTCGGGGTGAGCAGGCATGGCAGTAAAATGGATGGTGGTGGGATGTCCGCTGGGCACTGAGGTCCTTTCTCAGAAGAGGACCCTGACTCTGCTCAGGAAGGGAGGGGCCATGGGGAGCCACCCTTCTTCACAGGACCTCAGCCTGGAGGCAGCTACGATGGGGAGGGCAGCAAACGTGGGGGCCCTTCTCAGAACAGGGACCACGAGCCCTCACTGGTCCCCAATGAGGAGGCAGCGGCCTGGGGCCGGGTGGCTAGGGCAAGGCCAGGGCAGAATGGCCGCTGCTAGTTGGGCCACGCCCAGAGCACCAGAGAGTGGTCTCCCCTCCCCTCCCCTCCCCTCCCCTTTCCTTCCCTGCATGAGGGTGCCATGGGGACGCTGTGCGCTCTGGTGTGAGCGTGGACACGGCTCCTCTTGCTCACTGACAAGCCCCTGCCGTGTGCGGGCACCCTCGGGCGTCTGCAGTGCCAGAGCCTGTTTTCCAGCAGCTTTCATGCTAGGGGTCTCGGGGGACAGAGGAAGAAGCCAGAGAGCAGCCAACGGCTACACAGGCCCAGGCTGTGTCTTCCCTGCGGTGCAGGTCAGGACACGTGTCGGCCTGTCCTGGGGTGCAAGGCCCAGCCTGGCTGCACTGGGGCACTGAAGCCATGCCCCCCGTCACTGTGGCACCCCCTATGGCATGAGCTGCAGGGCGGGAAGGTCCAGGGTGACAGGAGCTGGTGGCCCTCTGGGGTTGGCCGCTTCAGTAAACCTGGACCAGAGAGTGGTTCTCAATGAATGGCAGCTGCATCGCAGGAAGGCAGCCCTGCAGGTAAAGGCAGGGCCTCCGGGGAGAAGGGTGCAGGGCCTTGCTGAGTGGGGTGTCACCCCTGGCACCTGTGAGGGACTGAGGTAGCCACTGGACAGACACCAGGTGGCAGCTGCGGACGGGCACAGCCCCTACCTCCGGGATCCTGGAAGTTAGGGGTGCTGGGTGCGCCCTTGGAGACTTGGAGACAGTGGCTTGAGGCCACTTTTTTTTTTAGATTTATTTATTTATGCACAAAGAGCTGGGGTATAGGCTAGAGTCGCAGGAGGTAAGAGGAGTCACCAGAGACAGAGTGGGGAGAGAGTAGACAGATCCACTGAAATCTACTGCTAAAGGGAGCAGCAGGCGAGGCAGGAGAGGTCTGCTGCACCACGTGGGTCTTTCCCTAGCCAGGGATCGAACTGGCGCTGTAGTGGCTGCTGCTGCTTCACAGTGCGGCGCTCAACCCGCTGTGCCACCAGGGAGTTGAGGCCACTTCTTTGCTATGAAGGAGGGTAGTGGGGCCGGGACGCTTGGTTGTGAGGGTCCGGAACATCGGGAGAATGTGTGTCCAGAGCAGAGAGGAAGACGGAAATGTCTTTTTGTCGTGGGGGTTGGTTCCACATGTCACCAGACTAGCCTGTGTGCCAGAACTTTCTGTGACCAGGGAAATCTCCCACTGTTTCATCAATTTTGTCCCCGTAGCCGTGGCCGGTTAGTGCTGCTCTGGTTTCAAGCAAAATAACATGCCCAGATGTCTTTAAAATGACACTGAGCATTTTACATAAAGGTGTTTCCTGTTTTATTTTCACTTGTGTGGTGTCCTCTGTCATCAGAGCTTCATTCTGCTCTCGGAGTGGTCCAGTGAGAAAGTTTGCAGTAAACCCCTATCTCAAGAGTTATTTATTTTATTGTCAGAAGTTATTTATTACAAACATTTAAACATTTCACTTGAAAGATAAAATAATTGGGGAAAAGGGGGAAAAGTCACACTGGAAACACACTGACGCTTGACCCTGCACACCAGCACAGCTTTTAGCCCTGGATTTCGGGTAATGAAGTAAAATGGCAAAACCAAAACCTAAAACGATCATTTCTCTAGAGTTAATTTTTTTGAAGATTTATTTACTTATGCATACAAGATCTGGGGTATAGGCCAGAGCTGCAGGAGGTGAGAGGATCCACCAGAGACAGAGCGGGGAGCAGAACAGGCAGATCCACTGAAATACACTGCTGAGGGGAGCAGCGGGCGAGGCAGGAGAGGTCTGCTGCGCCATGTGGGTCCACTCCCTGGCTGGGGATCGAACTCGTGCTGCAGTGGCTGCAGATGCTTCATAGTGCTGTGCTTAACTCATTGCACCCCCAGGGAGACCCCTCGTTAGAAGTATTTCTGATACATAAGTAGATCTTTAATATATTTTGTTCTCCAAATGAATACGATGACGAAACAGTCTAAATGCTCTTGACCACACTTCTCAGAGCTGGCATCAGCAGGGACCGAGGTTTTCAGCAGAGTCAGAGTAAAGTTGAGAAACAACCTGGCCCCTTGTTCAGCCTCCAACTCACACTCAGACTCACTCTGACGAAGATACTTTCCTCCTGGAAATTTCAGTGTGTGCGTCTCAAACAAAACCCCTTTCATCACACCTGCCGGTTGAGCAATGCCCCCAAGGGGCAGGAGGCGGGCCTCGTCCTGGGGTTCCCTGAAACACAGAGGAGTTTCAGGAAGAGGATGTTGGAACAGAATGAGCCCTTCCAGACCTACGGCCTCTTCTGAAGAATTCTGTCCTTTGAAAGTAAACGTGAAATAAATAAGGTCTCTCATCACAGACACCTATGGGGGCTGTGGGACAGATTTGCCTAACAGGGTGTTTTTTTAGTGGTGGTGGTGTTAAAATAAACACAAAATGCAGTTGACCATCTTAACCATTTTTGAGAGTTTTGTTCATGGCGTTAAGAGCACCCACGGCCTGGGCTGCTGGTCCACTGTCACTCTGAACCTTGTCATCTTCTCTGGCTCAAATTCCACCATCTGCCCCATAGCTCCTCCCCTCACCAGTAGCTGGTCTACTCTTTTCTGTTTTTTTTTTTTAAAGATTTATTTATGTATGCATACAAGAGCTGGCACACAGGCCATAGTCATGGGAGGTGAGAGGAGTCACCAGAGACAGAGTGGGGAGCAGAACAGGCAGACGGACTGAAACACACTGCTGAGGGGAGCAGCAGGCAAGGCAGGAAAGGTCTGCTGTGCCATGTGGGTCCCGTCCCTGGCCGGCAGCAGGGATCAAACTCGTGCTGCAGTGGCTGCGGATGCTTCATGGGTGCGTTGCTTAACCCACTGTGCCACCAGGGAGGCCCTGGTCTACTCTTGAAAGAAGCACAACCTTGAGTGTCACTGTTCAAGTGAATTAAAAATCACCGTGCCATCCCCAAGGAACGAGTCGTCTTGGAAGCATTTAATAGCATTATAAGCCATTCCTGGCTAGGAAGAAAGTAAACTGGGGAAATTTGTCAGAAAAATACAAACAATATTCTATCTAGAGGAAAAAAAGAATCCCAAGCTTATAATGCTTAAGAGAAAAAGCAAAGCATTCATTGGGGTGTTCTTTTAAGATTTTTCCAACTGTTTGTGGATGGACATTATAGGTAATCCATCCTCATTTGCCTTCGATATGTCATCACTTCAGTGCCTTTATTTTTCCAGGAGACACTTTCTCCTTGATTTTTCTCTCTCTCTTTTTCTTTCAGATTTATTTATTTATGCACACAAGAATATATGCATACAGGTCAGAGGTATTGGGGGTAAGAGAAGTCACCTGAGATAGAGTAGGGAGCAGAACAGGTGGATTGACTGAAATATACTGCTGAGGGGAGCAGCAGGTGAGACAGGAGAGGTCTGCTGCGCCATGTGGGTTCCCTCCCTGGCCGGGGATCAAACTCATGCTGCAGTGGCTGCGGATGCTTCATAATAGGTGCTTAATCCTTTTAGCCACCAGGGAGGCCCCTACATCTTTGTCTTGTACTGGAGCTTTGTGGTGAAATGTTCTGTGTTCCACCTTTGTGTATATTGGCTATAGGATTTTCAAATATGATTTTTATTATGTGTGTAGTAGTTTGCTTTAATTCCTAGTTATCTTTTTTATCAATAATGTGTATTTTCAATTTAACTAATAAAATAGCGATGCTTATCCAAAATGGCTGTAAAGTAACTGTCCTGAGATTTCATGGCACAGCTGGGGAAGCCCCACAGCTGGAGATTGCAATGGGCCACGGGGTCCTCCTGGCCAGCGGGAAGGAGCCAACCTGGGTCACAGGTTTCTTTGTTCCTGGACCACAGGACTTTTTCATGCTCAAATCAACACAACTTTTTAGAGGAAGTTCGGCAAGTACACGTTGAAGGCTGGCAGGGGATGAGAGGTGGTCCCGGCAGCTGCTTGCCTGGCTCCGGGGCACATGAGCCCGTGTCCACACCACCTCCGGCCATCAGAGACAGCACAAGGCTTCCTGGCTGGCTCCAGGCTCTTCCCTCCAGCGCCAGGGTCAACAAGTGCAGCTGAGGCCCATCACCCTCGCTTTGACACATAAACTAGGGTGCTGTGTCCACCTTCAAGTTTGGAAAACGAATCACAAGCCTTTTATGAGCATGGAAACATGAAATGCAGGTTTCGGTGTCTGCTGTCAAGAGCTGGGCACAGCATGTTGTCCTCTGGCGGCTGGCCTGGCTGGGCCCTGCTTGGTGAGCCGGGAACCCCTACGTGTGGCTTGTCCCCTCTGGCACGGTCTCCAGCGTGGGCCCCTCTTGCGACAACATCTGACCTCCGGCACCATGGAAGCTCCTTGCTCTTCGACCCCACCCCGCTGCCCCTGGTTACCTCTTCCTTCTCATCCCTTCTCTACGCTGCTGCTGCTGCATTGTTCTGTCTACAAATGCACTCAAATCCTTGCCCTTGACCTGCCCAGCACAGCCCTGCCTGCCCAGCTTCCCTGAGGGCAGGCCCCACCTCCCCAGGCTGCCCCCCTCTCCATCCTGACCCCCACTGCCTCCATCCACTGCCCACGTACTGGCCAGTGCCCTCAACCTGCCCAGCAGCCGGCCCGGGGCTCCTCTGGGGCATCTCCCAGGTCTGCTTCCCTCTCTGCGGCTTAAACTGACCTTCTGCCCCCAACTCTGTGTTTTCTTATAGCTTCACCCCCGACCAGGCCCTGCTTGTTGGTTTCTGTGCCTGCATCTCACCTTTGTCCCCAGAACATTGGCTCCACGGGCCCAGGGCCTGATCCGGAAGAGCTGTCCTCATGCTTGTCTCTGAGGAGGGACCATCTTGGTTCCAGGTCTTTGCCACAGTCTGAGCCCCTGTGCAGGCCTTCCTCCATGTCTTGGCCACATGACAGCTTTGCCTGCTGCTTCTCTCGCCCCACGCAGGCAGGCAGGTTCTCGGTCACGAGCCGCCTGTCCCCGTGTCCACAGGCCTCACCCAGTGACTGTGCAGCGCTGCAGTGCGCGGCTCTCCGTTTCGGTGGGTTTCGCTGTGATCTGACATTTTGGTCAAAGTCCTGAGTGGCGTTTCGTTTACTTTTGTGCATGTAGGAATGAGCGTGGGTGGACATGTGTGTGTACGCGTGCGTTGTGTGACACTAGCTGGAGCTGACACATGAGTGTGAGCTCACACGAGACAGTGAGTGTGCTGTGTGGCGTGCACACACGAGCGTGTGCGTGGTGAACACATGTGAGTGTGTGACCGTGTGAGTGTGAGAACACGTCTGTGAGTCTAAGTGTGTGTGTATGTGTGCGTTGTGTGTGTGAGCTTGTGCATGTATGTGTGTGTGCATTGTGTGTGTGAGCCTGTGCGTGCATGTGTGCGTGCGTTGTGTGTGTGAGCCTGTGCGTGCGTGAGGGTATGCATGTGTGAGTGTGGGCGGGTTTGTGATTGTGAGTGTTTAAGTGCGTGCGTGCATGTGTCGAGTGAGTGTGGGTGTGTGTGGCGTCTCCTCACCTCCTTGGCTGGCTGCCGAGGGCAAGGCCGTGGCATTTGCGCTGGTGATGGTGGTGGGGACTGCGGGGAGGGAGGTGAACAGGTGATGGTCCTACACCAGCTGTTGCTGGCTTACAGAGACACTGCCTGGTGGCTTGAGCCGCGGATGTCAGATTTATTAACAAAGGATTGAGAGTAACAGTAAAGCACAGTTGGCTTTTTTAAATAAATGGGAACAGTTTTTCAAAAACAAAGTCCTTTCAAAGTGCTTTAAATAAAATTAAACATATTCCAAGTTCCAAGTCAAGCTGCATGTTTTTTTTTTTTTTTAAAGATTTATTATTGGGCCTCCCTGGTGGTGCAGTGGGTTAAGCAACACACTATGAAGCAAACCACAGTCACTGCAAGCACGAGTTCGATCCCTGCTGCCGGCCAGGGAGGGGACCCACATGGCCTAGCAGACCTCTCCTGCCTCGCCCGCTGCTGCCCTCTGGGCAGTGTGTTTCAGTCAGTCTGCCTGTTCTGCTCCCCATTCTGTCTGGTGAATCCTCTCACCTCCTGCAGCTCTGGCCTATACCCCAGCTCTTGTGTGCATCAATAATAAATCTTTTTTTTTTAAGATTTATTTATTTATGCATACAAGAGCTGGGGTATAGGCCAGAGGTGCGGGGGTGAGAGGACTCACCAGAGACAGAGTGGGGAGCAGAGTAGACAGATCTACTGAAATCCACTGCTGAGGGGAGCAACAGGGAGGCAGGAGAGGTCTGCTGCACCCTGTGGGTCCCCTCCCTGGCCGGGGATCGAACTCATGTTGCAGTGGCTGCAGATGCTTCATAGTGCGGTGCTTAACCCTCTGTGCCACCAGGGAGGCCCCCAGGCTGCTTGTTCACTGAGGAAGGCTGGGGTCTTCTCACTGCTAGGCCACGTCCTGTGGCAGTTTGAAGATCCTAGATGCTCTGTCGACACCTGCAGGCAGGCCCGGGGGCTCACCAAGCAGCAGCCTCGGCCTGGGAGACTGAGGCACAGCTGCCAGCACCCCTGGCCAACTGGAAGTAGAAGGGACAAAAGCGGGTCTCACAGCTCCAGCCTGAAGCAACAACTTCTAACATAACAGTTTTTTGGGTCTTGGTGAAAACCAGTGAGACTTTCAGAGTCAGCAACAGGTAAGAATGTTCTTGCATGTGACGTTTATCTTGCGGCCCGCGTGGGAAGCCTGGCCGCTGGGTGGGGGTCTTGACGGAGGGCCACTGCCACCTGCTCCCACACACGTTCCGCTCCTTGACTCACCTGCCCGCCTTGGGTGTGTGGGCTTGGGGTCGCAGGTGCAGAGGTGGCACGTGGCTCGGAGCCTGGCTGTCCAGAGTCCAGACGGGCCTCACTGGCCGGCCTTCCTGTGGCCAAGCAGCAGGAGCTTAGCTGGGGAGGGCGGCTGGGAGCCCGCAGGGGACAGCCTCACTCAACAGCTCCACGTCATGTGTAGAAACAAACGCTGTTCACTCCCGGAAAGAAAAGGTCACCGAACCCCGTTCTCCTGTGAAAGATGTCAAAACCACCCTGCTGACTTTTATTGGCGGTGACAGAGCGGGGCCAGCCAGCACGTCACTTTTGGGGTGTTTGCATCTAGGTGACCTCACCTACCTGCGGGCAGTGGGCTTGCCTGGGTTGATATTTGCATATATGTAAACCCCCACCACCATCAGCAGGGCCCCAGGCCAGAGCCTCCTCACCAGACACCTGGAGGTGATTTGCTTGGGTGAGAGAAGGCACCCTTGTCCTTTTGGGGCTGCGTTGGCAGTGAGGAGGAGGAGGGCTGGCCTAAGTTAGGGTTACACTATGTTGGTCCCAAATGGTACACAAAAACCCATTCATTGCTTATCTGGAAATCACCTGTCTCTGGGCATCCTGCACTATTTATTTGCTGAAGGAGGTGAGCCAGCTAGGGGAGGGCTGGAGAGTCATGGCTGGACAGGTGTGCTGGGAGCTTCCCCAACAGGTATAGCTACAGGTACAGGTATAGCTACAGGTGCAGTTATAGGTAAAAGTACATCTGTAGTACATATACAGCTGCAGGTAAAACTAGTAAAGGTACAGCTATGGGCAAAGCTGTAGGACAGCTATAGCTATAGGTATAGTCCAGGTACAGTTGCAGGTAAAACTGTAGTAAAGCTGTAGGAATACCTGCAGGTACATCTATAGCTACAGGTACAGCTGCAGGATAGCTCTAGCTACAGGTATGGCTCTAGCTACAGGTACAGGTGTAGCTATAGCTACAGGTAAAGCTATAGTTAGAGCTACCGGTATAGCTGCAGCTGCAGGCACAGGAGCATGGCTCTATTGTTTGGCTGGGGCAGATGTTCTGGTCCACTCGTTGGCTTCCCTGCCATGAGGGCGATGGAGCAAGAACGGGCTGTGAAGATCTTGGCGTGCTCAGTGTGTGCCCGAGCCAGTGGCAGTCACCGCTTCCGGCGCTGTTGTCCTCACTGCCCAGGCAGCCTGTGGACGTTTCAGACCCAGCAGAGGTGCACGGAGGGTGGAGAGGCCACCGCTGATGCCCTGCCCAGGCTCTCCAGCAGCTGTTCTGGAACCTCAGAGCAAGGAAGGGCTGGGGCACCGAGTGCAGCTTCCGCCCCACTGGCTCTGCGGAGGAAGCCTCTCCATGTGCTTCCTCCCGGGGTGTCTGGGCCTTTTGTTCTCAGCTGGGTTTTGCACGGGAGCTGGAAAGGATAACTCCCCCAAAGGGAACTTCCTCTCCTTCTATAAACTGACCCCTGGTGGTTGCCATAGCAACTGCAAAGCCAGCAGAAGAGCTTGTAAACAAGCAGATTCCTGGTGCAGGAGCTGAGTGGCCACAGGGGAGAGGGAGGAGGGCTGGACTACCCTGGGGCTTTTGGGGAGAGGTGGAGAGGCTGCCAAATGCCCCTCCTCTCCCCTCCCCTTCCCCCTCTTCCCCTCCTCTCCTTGCCCCACCCCTCCTCCCCTCCTTCCTCTCCTCTGCATTCCCTTCCCTCCTGGGAAATTTACTCTCCCCTCCCTCCTCCCCTCTCCCCGCCCCTCCCCTGTCCTCCTGGAAGGCTTCCAGGGAACTCTCCCTTCTCCCCTCCCCTCCCCTCCTCTCACCTCTCCACTTCCCACCACCAGGAACAGAGACAAATGTGTGGGACGGGAGCATGCAGGGGCCTGCCTCTCACGTGGAGGAGCTGAACGCTGTGCCACGGAAGAAGATGAAATACAAACATTTACTCAGAGCCCTAGGCCAGCAACGTGCCAGCCTGACCCTGGAAAACCAGCCACCTGCGTTGCTGACCTGCTTCAGGCTAGCCCCGAGAGCCGGGCTTCCTAACCCAGAGCTGGAGCCAGCGGGAGCCGCAAGGAGGGGGGAGATGGGCACCAGTGCCTAGGGGTTTATGCCACCACACACACACACACCCCCCTTCTCTTTCCCAGGAACCTGGCTGCAACTTCAGGAGGCCCTGCACTAGCAGCAGAGGCGACAGTCTTATCTTCAGTTCCCCGGCCCAGTTTGTCCCCCGGCCCACTTCTCTTTACCTGTTCAGTTTTCACCTTGGATGGACGTGGCAGGTATCGAACACTCAGGCTTCAGATGCGCTCCTGAGAGCAGCGGCCCCTCAGGACAAGCTCCGGTGCACTGTGGCTGTGATGGGGCAGCTGAGCCCGCAGGAAGACGTGGCCACCCTCAAAAGGTGCCCCAGGGCGGTGGAGCGGTGGGGGCCCTTCACACAGTGGGGGGCCATCCCAGCCCTTCCTGGGAGAATCAGCATTTCCGTCCTGAAAGGATGTCAGAGAAGGAGTGAGAGCTGCTCGTCCTACTCAGTTGCAGGGCACAGAGCTTTTTAGGGTGTCCCCACAGCTGCGGTTTTCGAGGACCAGAGAGCGGCCCCAGTCCTGCGGGGAGAGCTGTGACCTCAGCAGTTGTCTGTCTAGGGGAGGGACGGGGTGATAACGGTCAGGGGCCTGCGGTGGAGGTGTCAGGGCTGGACGCTGGTGTGGGAGGACCAGGCAAGACGTAGGCTGCTCTTACCAGGAGATGGCCAGCCCTCCGTGTCCACGTGAACCCAATCAGCCAAGGGAACCGATGCAAGTTGCACAAAGGTGCCTCGTCCGCGCCGGTTCCCTCTGGTGCTGAACGCACTTCCCCACTGTCTTTCCACCACCCGTGGCCAGGTCCGAGGACCCCGGCTCGGTTCCTGATTCCCCTGGTCTCCATTCATGATTTGGCCTTGAGTCCCGCCTGGCCCCCAAAAGGCACGTCTGCTGCGGCGCAGATCAGCCCACCCCCTCCCGGGAGGTAGGGATGTGGGTCTCCCGCCACGGGCTCTGTCCTCCTCATCTTTTCTTCTTCCCGCTTTTCCCTTTTGCATTAGGCCCGAAGCCACCACCTCTGTGGGTACCTCTCACCCCAGGGTGGTCTCTACCTCTGTGGGTCTGAAGGTGACGTGGACGGGATTGTCCCCTGGGCCTTGGGGACATGGGGCCCCACAGCTCATCAACGTCCAGTGTGGGAAGACGCAGCCCAGAGGACACTGGGCACCCCTGGGGGACACTGCTGCTGGCCTCCATTGGGGGACAGCTTGTGCTCCCGGGGACACAACTGCTCCAGGGCACACACAGCCTTGCCCCGAGACGAGGACCCTATTCTGAGGGTGCCCAAGCTCCCCCGAAGCAGGAGCATCTTCGCTAGCTGCAGGTGTTGGCAGTGTGGGGGACGCTTCACGACTGCACCCCGTCCCTGCCCTGCGCATTCTGTCCTTGGGTGGTGCAAAGTGCCTCCTCCCTCACTGGGGTCCTCAGGGAGCTCTGGGGGAGAGAACCCCTCAATTGCAGCAGCCATCTGCTCTGCAAGGACCAGAGGGCCCCGAGTCATGGCACCTATTGGGCACCTCACTGTGCAGGGCGGGGCTCCCTCACCTGCTCCTTCAATGTGAGAACTCGTGCAGGTCCCTGAGCAAAGAGGAAGGTCCCAGAATGGTTTCCCTGGAAACTTCCCTGGACAGACGCGTTGGCCGCGGTCACTGAGAGCAGCTCCCACAGTTTAGAGGTCGGGGTCCCAAGGTGCAGAGCCTCTGGGTGACGGCAGCTGTGGATGCCCAGCCCGTCCAGCAGAAACATGACGGGAGCCACGGGGCACTTGGAATTCTCTAGCCGCTACCTCTAGAAACACGAGGTAGAAACTGGTGCTTCTCCACCGGGGACTTACAGACGGCCAGTGCCTGGAAGGCGCCCCCAGCCTGAGTCGTGTGGGAGAGCATGGGCTGCCCCCCAAAAATAGTAGCAGAAAACAGCAAGAGTTGGCAGGACGTGGGGCAGGGGGCAGGGGCTGCAGGGGGTAGCGCTGGATGGTGCCTCTGCCATGGAAATGGCGCAGATGGCCCCAAGCTTGCTCTGGGAATTGAAGCAGGTCTCAAAGACAAAGCGTTGGCACCTGTGGGTGGTAGCAGCGTTTTCCACAATTGCTGAAAGTCAGAAGTGGCTCGGTGCCCATGGCAGAGGGACACCCGCACAAGCAGGACATGGAGTCCCCACCTGAGGACGTGTTCTGGCCCGCACACCCTCGCAGAGGTGGCTCGGGCACGTGTGTTAGTGAAGCAAACCAGACATGAAGGTGAAACACCCTCTGGGGCCCTCTGGGGCCCCCCGGGGGGGATGCAGGTTCTTGGAGACCAGGTTCCAGGGGGCCAGGGATGGGGTGAGGGATGGGGTTTTCTCTGATGGGGATGGAGTTTCACTTGGGAAGTTGAGCAAGTTGTGGATGTGGTTGCACAGCCTCAAGGTTGTCCTTTCAGCTACTGATGAATGTCTGTGTCATGTACGTGTCTGTTTGCCACAAGTAAAAAACGGTAGGTGAGGGTACTTTACTAGATGGACATTTAACCCGACTGAATCGGTTCAGCCGGTGGTCGATTCCAGCGCATACCTTGGGACCGCCGGGTACTGCTTGAACTCACCTTTCAACTCCGCATGGCCTGCTCTGTCCCCGCGTCCCAGCAGCCACACCGGGTGTGTCTGCCGTATTGAACTGAAGGAACGACACAATATCTGGTAGGAATGTGGCCTCAAGACCCCCTCGTTCTCGCCTTGGGCCCCCAGGCCCCTGGCCCCTGCTGCTGTATCACACCAGGCGTCCCTCCCCTCTGCAGGCCGAGAACTGAAACCACTTCATCCTGGCCTCGGCCCTGCACATTTGCACAGTCTGGTGTGACCCACCCGCTGGGAAGGGTGCAGGGAGCCGTGGCTCCTGGGCGCCCCAGCTCTACCCAAGTCTAATGACCTTGACACCACCCAAGTCTAATGACCTGGGCACAGCTGAGAGTTCAGGTGAGGCCCAAACACGCTGTTGGGGTTCACTGCTGGCTGTGCCCAACCAGAACGTGATCTGGGGGTGCGTCCCAGGCAGCCGCTGAGAACATTGAGTTCCGGGCTCCAGGGGAAGCTCAGCTCTCGGTGGGCCTGGTCCCTTCCTTTTTCCATCCTCCCTCTCCAGGGTGCTTTTGGGGGCCTGTCGGTGAGGTTGGTTCCCCTGGAAGTCTGATCAGAGCTTCCCCTCCCCCAGACAGCTGGTGGACAGAGCCGGGACAGCTGTCTTGGCCAAGCAGAGTGGACAGCTGGGCCCCTGCTGCTACTGCAGCAGAGAAGGGCAGGATTCTGGAAAGGTGCTTACTGGGAATCTGGTCTCCTCCGGCCCTCCGGCTCTCCACAGTGGGGGCTGGGGCTGTGCTGGGTGGGGGTCCACGCTGCCGACTTGGCCCGCACCTCGAATTCTTGCGCTTCCAGAGCTCTCACCAGGGAGGGCTCCGTTTGCTGCTGCCCGGGAGGCCCTGGGAGTGATTAAAAGTGGGTTTTGCCAAATCCAGCCCTGTCCACCAGCTGATGAGCTGGGGCTGAGCCGCAGCTCCCTGCACCCTTCCCAGCGGGTGGGTCACACCAGACTGTGTGCAAATGTGTAGGGCCAAGGCCGGGATGGAGTGGTTTCAGTTCTCACTACAGTTTTACAAGCTGGGAGTCAACTTCCCAAGTCCAGGCTACAGCTGGCCCAGACGGGCCAGGCCCTGTGCACCGAGCTTGGACTGGAAGCCTCTCAGTGGGCCGCTGCTGTGGGCACACCAGCAGGCGGGCGTGGCCTCCTGAAGCACCACCCTCTCCCCTGGGCCCATCTCCCTAGAGCTGCCAGGGCATCCTTGTAGGTCCAGCTGGGCTCCCTGCCCCCCTGCAGCCGCCACCATGCCGAAGGAGGGCCGGCTGGTGTTGCAATCATCTCCCCAGGCTCCAGAGAGACCCCGATGTCTCAATACCACGGTCAGGGGAAATCAGCCAGCTGCTGTGTCAGGAGAATGCGTGATGCACCCCACTTTGTGCAAAGTGCATCCTCCCAGCCTGGCTCTGAAACAGGCTTTTAGGGGCATTCACTTGTGCACTGAGATCTGGAATGGCCCTGCCACCGCCAGGCTGCATCTTCCAGGCAGTGCCGACTCTCACCAGATCTCCAAGCCCCTCCAACGCCAGGCCACCCACAACCCAGTGCAATCACCCAGTGGCCCGGCTACTCCGTGCCCCTCTAGGGTTGGTGTCACCTGAACACACAGGCCATGAAGCTGATATTCACAGAAGTGCTGGGGATGTGGCAGTGGAGCCAAGGAGGCTCTGGGGCACTGGGCTGGGGCAGGGCTGTGGGGCTTCCCCAGGAGGGGTTGCTGCACAGCTGGACACGGGGATTTAGACCCCGAGTCTCAAAGCTTCCCTGAAACTGGAAGTGCCCAGAGGAGCCGCTGTGAGCAAGGGGCCGTATTCCTGTGCAAGGTCCCGGGTGAGCATCTATGAGGGCTCACCCAGAGGGCGCCCCAGCCATGCCGCTTGGACCCCATGTGGCATGGGTGCTGCCCAGCCTCCCTGCCCGGGTCACTCCCGCCCAGCTGTGCACACGGTCAGCAGGCTGGGCAGGGGCTTGCAAGGGGTCTCGGGTCACATTCCCCGAGGACGTGGGGACGGCCTTGCTCCTGGCCCCGAAGTTGCTTTCAGGAGCTGCTCTGTGTTTGGCTGGTGGAGGACGTTTGTTTTTAAAGGGAAAAATCACAAGCAAATTTGGCAAAATGCTGAGGCGAAGCAGGCATCTGTGGCTGGGCTGTGCTGTCTCTGCGCTTTCTAACAGGCGCAGAGATTTCATAATCAGGAAAAATACACTTGAAAGAAGGAAGTGGGGCCCTGGGTTCTCCCTGGAAGGACCCTGTTGGAAGACGTGGGACTCCTTCTTGCCTCGTCGGTCAGTCTGCAGGCAGGGGACCGGCAGAGATGGACCTGCAGCTCCTCCCTGCACTCTGCACCCTCCTTCACCCCTTACCCTCTCTCCCTTCTCCCTCCTTCCTTCTCCCTCCTCCCTTCACCCTCTTCCACCCCCTTACCCTCTCTCCCTTTTCCCTCTTTCCTGCACCCTACTCCCTACACCCTCTTCCACCCCTCTTACCCAACCTCCCTTCTCCCTCTTCCATGCACCCTTCTCCCCGCACCCTCCTCCTTCTTCTCTGCACCCTCTTTCCTGTAGCATCAGGGCTTGGCGTCCACAGACCGTGGTCCTGGTGTCTTGGACCTGGTGTCCCAGTTGATTCTAAGCTGTTACTTACATTTTCTCTGGAGCACCTGGGAGACTCACGAGAAAGTCAATATAAACCACACCCCCCCCAGTACCATTTTGCGAAGTGATGGACCCACAGGGCCAGAGGGGAAACTTCGGAAGCCCCAGAGGGTACATAAATAATCTGGAAATGTGAGCCCTGTGTCTCTTCTGCTCTGGAAAGGCTTGGCTGGCCCCACCCAGAGTCGGTCTGGTCCTCTGGCATCTCGGCTGAGCTCAGACCCCTTGGTGGCTTCTTCGGGGGGCTGTGGTTGCCCTGACCAGGCAGAGTGCCGTCCACATACACCCTTCCAGCTCCCGGGTCCCCGGAGGCAGCTCCAGCTGGGCTGAAGCTGAGGCAGGCAGAGAAGGTTTCTGGGAATCAGTGAGCCTGGTTCCAGCTGATGGGCAGCTGTGGTCACTGCCTGACGACACAGCGAGGAGAGCATGTGGTGTGGGCAGAAGCAGATGCCTGTACCACCTCACAGGACACCAGAGAAGCTTCTGGAATCTCCAACTCCATGTCCAGCTGGGTCTCCCTGGCTGTGTATAACCAGAATATGATCCTATTATGTGGTGACCTCTGTGCTGGACAGTCTAGGAATAAGGTCAGAGGTAAAGGCCGAGTGCCCAAAGTTCCCTAGGGGACCCCACAGGTCTGGATTTTTCTCTGAAATGCCTGCTATAATCCAGGAAGAGTGGGAACCCCAGATGCCTTCAAACCTGAGTGGTCATGGGCTGAAAGAAGGGTCGTCTCATGTGAGCCAAGTCAGGATGTGACAGCCACAGTACACGAGAAACATCTCAGGTGACCATGTCCCTGGGGACCCACGGCCTCCCTGCAGGGCCCCCACTCATCACCATTGCCTGGTCCCTGGGACACTGGGACACTGGGAGTAGTCCTGTTAGCTGCCCTGCAGGGTAGTCTCCCATTTGTGAGCAGGGCTGAGGCTCCCTAAGCCTGCATCTGTCATTGCTTTTGAAAACAGGGAAATGTTGATCTCATGAGACTGTCCCATCCCCATCTCCAAGGGGTCAGAAGAGCAGCCACTGGGAAATGTGAGAGAAAAGTCTGGGTTCCTCCAAAACACTTGCTGTCTGTGTGAGAATCCTCCTCACAGGAGCCCCAGCTTCAGGCCCCGGCCCTCACACCTCCCCCGTAGTCCTGGCCTCATGAGATGTTGTGGCCACCCAGACCTTCTGGCTCGGTGCTCTAGTGGCCCTGCAGCTCCCGCTCCCTCTGTCCTCACCAGAGGAAAGTCCCACAGCCTGCTGTGCTGTCCATCTGATTGTCTGCTCTTTCGTAAGCTACTAGTGTGACCTTGATACACTGACAGGGCCTTGGCAGGGTGGGCTTAGTGTGGGGCCCATGCTGCCCCAGGCCTGGGACCCCTGCCCACGGCTGACCCCCCTGCTGGGGAGGGGTGCAGGCATCACAGAGAGATGCATGGGGAGGCCTGGCAGAGACTGCTTTAGCAGTGTATTTCAAACCATCTTTTTCTAGGACTGAGCCAAAGTATTTTGATTCTTAGAGAAATCAGTTAAAAAAGTGAACAGTTGATAAAGATGGTTGTTCCACCCAGAAGACTGGAGGCCCTGGGAGGAGGATGCATCTTCCTGGAGATGACCACAGGGCCGAGCATGAGGCTTTGCTTGGGTGAGCAGCTGCCAGGCAGGGGTCTCAGGCACTGCCCCTTATGCCGCCCCCCCACCCCTGCTTGGTGTGTGCAGATGCTCCCGCCAATGTTGACTTCAGATGAAGAGGGGAAACCTGATTTGTCACTAATTGGACTTACTATAGGCAATTAGAACTAAGCGGACAAGAGGGACTGGCAGGCCCGAGATTTTCAGTGCTTTTTGCCAGCTTCCCAGGAAATCCTTCCAAATCAGAAGTGGTTATTAATCTGGGCACTAATTTGCAGCATCAGGACTTTTAATCACTTTCAATCAGGATGCAGGTTGTCGGGAAACAGCCAGTGTACACACTGCCATCTGTCACCCTGTGTGTGTGTGTGTGTGTGTGAGACATACACAATGCATATATGTGCATGTACAGTGCATCACCATGTAGCAATTCATATATATATACAGTACATGGTGCATATATGTGTGTTGTGTCAGCAACACTGCAGTGATAAAGAAAAGAAATAGGAGTCATGCAGGATGCTGCTCAAGATTAAGATCTGGCCTTTTTATTGATGGAGAAGAGTGGGTCAAACTGAATACTGGATTTTGGCTTTAGGGAAGGTGAGTCCAATGATACACCCAACTCCCACCCATGGTTCCAATCTTATTAACAAGGTGTTCCACTTTTCAGTCCCTGGGGGCAAAGCATATCAGTCACTGCCCTCCCCACCCCCAGTGTTCCTGTTCATACCTTGGGATGTGTATCTATTGATCCAGGGTGCTCAAGCAGCCTGACCTACTATTGACCTACTATCAGCCTAATCTACTAAGGAACTATGAATCACCCCCAAGCAAACTACCTACAGATGACCTACAAACAATCTAAGGAAGGACAAACAATAGTAAAAAAAGATAGCCAAAAAACTATGACCCACCTCTGAAGAACTGTTATACACCTATGAAGGAACAACTAGCCACCTATCAAACTCTACGGAAAACTACTAATCCACCTATTAAGAACCTATGGAACAACTGCAACCCACCTACTAACACAAGACCTACTAACAAACTACTAAGGAACTACTAGTGGTTACTACCCACCTACAAGCAAACTACAAATGACCAGCAAAGAAATAAGTAAGAACCTACAAAAGATGTATAAAAAATACATTGGTAGGTAGATAAAACATACCAAGAAACTACTAATCCACCTACTAAAGCTTCAAGGTGCTCAATCATCCCGACCTACTACTGACTTACTGTCAACCTATAACAACCTATAAAGATACTACTAATGATCTACAAAGGGCATAAAAAAACCACTACTATCCATCTACTAAAAACTATTAAGGAACTACTATGCACCTATGAGAAGACTAAATACAAAAAGACCTATTATATATCTACCAAGGAACTACAAACTTTACATATCTACTAAGGAACTAAAAACTACTATCTACCCACATATAAACTACAAATGACCCACCAGACTAAAGGAACTACCACATGCCTACTAAGAACTACAAACCACCTATTAAGGGACTATAAACCACCTATTAAGGACCTATGGAAGAATTGCTAACCCACCGACAAAGGAACTATGACTCATCTATGAGCAAATCACACTAAGACCTACTAACGATCTACAAATACACCAACTACTAAGGAACTACTAGTGGTTACTACCCACCTATGAGCCTACAAAAGATGTATGGATGTATAAACCTACCAAGAGACTACTACTTGCAGACCTATGAAAGAACTAATATCCAACTAAGAGAAAACGAAGTATGAAACAGCATAAGGCACTAATCTACCAAGTCTACAGAAGAACTATAAAATAACTGCTATCTGCCTATACCTATGAAAACTACAACCCACCTAATAAGGAACTACCCATCTATCAAGAAATATTAATTGTCAAGCAACCTACAAATGATTTACTAAGAACCTATTAAGTACTACTAATTGATCAACTCACCTATTAAAAACCAGGAACTACTACAAATAATCCACTAAGGAACTACAACCCACAACCAAGGAAGTGCTATCCACCTATAAGCAAATCACACCTATGAAAGAACTGCAAGTCTCCTATCATATTTGCTCATAGGTTATATAAAAACTACAATCTAGTAATCTATTAAAGGAATGATTACAGAAAACCTACAAAGATCCACCTACAAGCAAACTATAAATGACTTACAATCTTACAAAGAAACTACTGGGAGACTAGAAATAGATGTATGACAGAACTACTGTGCACCTACTAAGAAACTACAAGGAACTAGGACCCACTAAGAGCCTACTAAAGAACTACTACAACCTACAACCCACCTATTAAGCAACTACACACTTGATCCTTCAAGTGTATTTGTCTATGAAGGTCACATACAAAAACCTACCAGAACGACTATCCAAACTACTATCCATGTATTAACTACTAACACAACTATTAAGGAACAGTTATCAACCAATGAACAAAGCAGGGTCAACCTGCCAACAGCTAAATGGACAACCTACAAAAAAACCTACAAAAGAACTACTATACACTTATACACAAAGTACACATGACCTGTAGACGTACAATAGAACTGCAAATCCATACTAAAAACCTATTAAGAAACTACAACCCACATACCAGGGACTTCAAATGATCTACTACATGACCTAAAAACAATATACAAAGGAACTACTAACTGTCCACTACATGACCTACTAACAACCTACAAATAAATTATGAAAGACTACCAAGGAATTACAGAACTACAATGGACCTACTAAGAAACTATGAAAGAATCATGGCCCCACCTATAAAGCATAGATGTCCATGAATTTTAATGACCTACAAAGGAATTATTAGCCCTATACTACAGAATGTACAATCTACTACTATTACTAGTACTACTAATAGGTGCCTATTAGCAAAAAACAATGAAAGAATATGAAGGACCTACAACCCATCTACTAGGGACCGGCTACACTTCCAGGTAATGATCTACTAAGGAACTATGAAAAAACAACCAAAACTTATGAAAGAACTACGAAGGACCTAAACCACCTACTAGGGACTGGCTACACGACCTAGTAGCAATCTACTAAGAAGCAAGAAATAACAACGAAGAACTACAAAAGAACTATGAAGGACCTACAGCCCATCTACTAGGGAACGGCTACAGGATCTAGTAACGATCTGCTAAGAAACTAAGAAAGAACAACCAAGACCTATGAGGAACTATGAAAGAACTACGAAAGAACTACAAAGGACTCACAACCCATCTACTAGGGACCGGCTACACGAGCTAGTAATGATCTACTAAGACTAGGAAAGAACAACCAAGACCTAAGAAAGAACTATGAAAGAACTACAAAGGAACGACTAAGGACCTAGAACCAATCTACTAGGGAATGACTACACAACCTAGAAACGATCTGCTAAGGAACTATGAAAGAACAACCAAGAACTACATAAGAACTATGAAAGAACTGTGAAAGAACTACTAAGGACCTATGAAGGACGTCCAACCCATCTACTAGGGAACGACGACATGACCTACGAACGATCTATTAAGGAACTATCAAAGAACAACCAAGAACTACTAAGAAACTACAAAAGAACTACGAAGACCTACGAAGGATGTCCAACCCATCTACTAGGGAACGACGACATGACCTACGAACGATCTATTAAGGAACTACGAAAGAACAACCAAGAACTACATAAGAACTACGAAAGAACTACAAAGCACCTACGAAGGAGTCCAACCCATCTACTAGGGAACGACTACACGACTTAGCGACGATCTGCTAAGGAACTATGAAAGAACTACGAAAGAACTACGAAAGAACTACGAAAGAACTACGAAGCACCTACGAAGGACATCCAACCCATCTACTAGGGAACGACTACACAACCTAGAAACGATCTGCTAAGGAACTATAAAACAACAACCAAGAACGACATAGAACTACGAAAGAACTACGAAAGAACTACTAAGGACCTACGAAGGACGTCCAACCCATCTA